>JARHVA010001942.1:0-410000 GCA_037957365.1 Torreya grandis | reverse complement strand
GGAAAACACATATACAAGTTTGAAATACTAAAGGATCATGCCATGAACAATATTTTCCAATTTACAAGGTAGGTCACTATTGTACTTGCTTTTCACATATCGTACCCTTGTGCATATACAAACCAAAAAATTAGGGGATAACTACATCATTATAAGGCCATCTTAAGATTAGTGGCTATGTAAGTAGCACCCACTAACATAGGGGTCTCTAGGGTTAGCTTGACATCGTGAGCCCACTAACCCATTTTCCCATAGTCACTATGAAGATGAAGAACTAGGGTTTTGCTATTTGACAAGGAGTGATATCCCATGATCCATAGATGAGAACATGAAATCCAAGGTGACACATAACCTAAAATATCCTAGTTGGTCACATCAAGATCTAATAGGTATTCTATATATGACACTTGCATCTAGGTTAGATAGAAGTGTTGACACAATTGTTTGAAGTTGATTTAAGTATCCAAGGACACATATGTCAAATTTTTAGAATCTAACCACTTATCTAGAATCCAAATCCAATATATTTCTAGTTTATTCCATATTAGATCTGAATGTGCATAATAATCCAACTAAGTACCACATTTTCATTTATTGTAATATCAATCATTAGTTGTACTTACTATTTTTAACATATCTTATTATCTAAATTTAGAATATTGTTTATTTGAGTTTATAATTAATAAACCTATTATAGAGATATATTATCACCCTTATGACCTAGGATATCTCTACCCCTTTAACCCTATATCCATTAATCTATATTTTAGGATTAAACACTGTACACTATTATATATTAAGTAAATCTGCCCAATTCTTGCCAAATTGTGAATTGGTCACTAGGAGTAGTCACAAATCAAGTATGAATCACCCTAAAGCCAAGTTAAAATAAGCATGATCAAGTATCAATTCCAAATCATTAGTTACATTCATATAATGAAGGAACATAATGGCAAGATCACATTAGGTGGGAGAATTATGTGTGGCTTAATTTCCCTTGTCAAAGTATTGAATATATAGGAAACAACTAATATTTAAATAGGGTGATTGGGGTTAGCTCAAACATTACCCTTTCATAAATTTTACATGTTTCTAACCATCACAATTAAACATATGGTTTCATTGTGAATGAATTTTATTTATGGAGTTGCACACATCATTAGGTTTTGACATCACCCATATATAACTTATAGAGATACGAAAGGGCAATAGTGTAATCATAGACCTTCTTTTTTCATAGGTCATTACTAACCAACATAGGTCAATATCGATAATCAATAATAACCAACACAGGTCAATATTGACAATCAATATTGACCTATATCTTATTGATGCAAGGATGTCAATGTAATGGAGTACCTCTGGTTTAGCAACAACATGATAGAGACTAGCCATTTGGACTGCCACTAGGTCATAATACCTCCTGCTGACTATGATAATCCTTTGTTATTCCTTGGTGATGGATTGAATCTCGTCAATGGTCTAAAAGAGATCAAATGAATTCTTGTTACTAGTGTTTAAGGCCACATTGTCCAGCTTAGTATCTTTGAAAAGCCTTCCCTCACTGTCTGTCAAATAGATACAATTCAATCTCATACTTTAATTATTACCTTTGAGCTGCCATAAATTCCACACTTGGAAATTGATCATAATTAGATTACAAATGGTCTTTGGGTTAGTTCCTTCATGCTCAAATCACAATTGAACTCATTTTAGATCTACTGTAATCAATCCATGTTCACTTAAGGATTTTAATTCAAGTTGGACTTTAAAACTTTAATGTCAGTAGATTATTTAGACCTAGGCTTATACATGCCTTAGATTTGATTTAGACCTTTACCTTTATACATTTGCATTTATGAGCACACAAGATCTTTACTTTTGTCACTTTATGCTTGCATGGAATTTATTTGGTGTCTATCTATCAACTTTCATATCATTTTTCATAAATGCCTTCAAAGCACTAGCTATTAGTATTTAAAAATTCCTTTTACCTCATACCATTCGTTCAAGATCCAAGGATTAACATGGTCTATTGATTGTGATCTGGGCACTTGCTAGTCATTGGTCACCTTATCATCGAGTCTCACAATTGTGCTACTTGGCACCTCCATGGGCTTTTTGAGCTTTGTTGAAAAGTCATCAGCAATTTTATGCTATTGGATCAAGAGTCACAATGAAGCATAGATTGTCAGGACCTGCAAGATGCATGAGCTTTAATTAGTGCATATCTATATAAAGGACTTAGGTTAAAATTCTTTTATCTAAGTCTATTTCATATTAATAGACATGAAAATACATAGGTTAAAGCATTTTATGCTAATTTTTTAAAGTATAATATCAAAGTGGCCCCTTCAAATGACATAAAATATGCCCCCTTTATCTAAGTAAAAATGTTAAATAAGCTTTAATTTGATGATCATTCGAACATCAAATACTACCTCACAAACATCAAATTATGGTCACACAAACATAAAATTTAATCTCATCAAATTCCTATGTTCCAATGTAGGAGTGCCATGTGGCAACTCTGTAGGGCTTCCTAAGATCTCATATTTAATTCACTCCATCTAATCAAAGGTCATGATGAAGCTAGATTCATCTGACCATGATCTAAGTAGTTGCACACCATTGGTTCCATTTAATATGCAAGAACCTTTGCTATAAAACTTTGAATGTAAGAGTGCTGCATGGTGACTCTATAGAACTTTCTGGATATTTTGACTTTTCAATGTTGGCTTTGCTCCATTTGATTAAAAGCCATGATGAAGTACAAAGCATCAAATTTGCAAAGAAGCAAGGTTTTTAAGTTAGATCCCAGGGTGAAATAAGACTTAGGCTAAAATGTTAAGACTAAGGTCTTGTTCATGTTAATAAACAAGCATGGGACCTTAGCATTAAGGCTTTAGGATAAGTAGGTAATAATAAAGGGGACCATGCTAGACATAAAAGGATCCTAGCAACATGAATATTAGACTCAGTTAGAAATAAGTCTTAGGCTAAAGTGTTAAGACTAAGGTCTCATTCATGTTAGTAAACATGAGTAGGGCCTTAACATTAAGGCTTTAGGCTAATTTTTTAGTAAAGAAGATCATGATAAAATAAAATGACCTTGCTAGCATAATGTTGGACCACATTAGAAACATAAGGAACAAAAGAGGAAATATAAAGGGGACTAAGCATAATCTTTATGCTAAGGTTTCGTCATGTTAAAAAAACACAACCAAGACTTAACATAAAAATTGGGCTTTAGACCAAAAGTAAATTTAAAATATTCCCACCAAATGAAAATTTGAACTAAGGGTTTATGTTAGGGTTTTTGGAGGAGGGATTTCAAAACATGAATCTTGAATAGAGTTAATCTACAAATTTTAAGCATGATCCATCAATAAGAGCTCCATGAAACTTGTATCTATAAGACATGAATACCAATTATTAGCAACATTAGGCAAGCCCAAAGCAAAGACATAAACTAGTAAGCTAACTTCTATCAAAGTGAATGATCTTAAAATTCTAATAATGTTCAAAACACATTGAGTTTTTAGGTTAAGATTCAAAGTATCTCAAAGGTCCTATTTTTTTAAAAAAAGGGTTATGTTGACCTCAATAAATGGTGACTTCTGAGGAAAACATAGCAATATGTTAGAACTTAGATACTTTAGTTTAAATAAACAAATAAGTCATCCACTCCACTTGATCAATGCCATTATCTTGATCATTTTATAGTTGAAACAAACCTTGCAATTCCATAATTGGGATCAAACATTTAGATATATCCATGTTGTGTGTGTGATTTGATTCTACTTACTATTTTCCAAGGGTTTTATGTGACAACTTTCAGGTTTCATATCTTTAATGAGTAACACTGACTTGGAGCATGTTGGGATATTCATTAATAACCATGCTTCTAGTTCAAGGAAGGCTTGGGTATTGCTCTACTACCAGCCAGGCATCCATAGCCCTAACAAAGATGCCTTTGATTCCACTCATGGCCTTACTCCATTGCCAACCATGCATCCATAGCCCTGATGGAGATCACTAGAATCACTTATACTTGAAAAGATTTTGATTTTGCATTGCATTGTTATTTTTTATATTTTTAGATCTTTTATGCTTTCAGCCAGGTTGGGAACTAAGGTAACTAGTTTTAAGGATTTGGTCAAGTGTTTGATCCTTAGAGAATCACCTATGGTTGCAATCATTATCCCAGGCAAGGATGTTTGTTAAGTGCAAGTATGATTATGCCTCAATAGATTAAGCTTTTACCCTATAAGTGTAAATCTTCTTAAAACCAAATTTAGGTCAAGACAATGTTCAAGCTCTCATGGAACAATTGGCCTCTTTAATTAGTCTTTACTAGTTTATTCAAATCACAACATTAGGATCACATTTTAGCACTATGGTCAGCATATGTATTAGGTTCATACCTACATTCTTGAAATTTGGAGCTTCAAGCAATCTAAATAAATTTTGAGTTCAGGGTTATCCAAAAGGACTTATTGAAAACAAAGAACATGGAAACAAAATCAAACACATACCAAAGAATAGAAAAATAAGAAATAAAAGGAAACAAATAGATATATACGGGATTTTATACAAATAAGGGATAAGAAGGAAAAAACTAAAAGAAACTAACTAGCCTACATACACTAATTCTAACCATCTTATAGAGTTACTCCACAAAGACTCAAGAGGAGCAATAGAGAAGTAATGATTGAGGTACTGTCTATTGGTGGGTAGTGTGAACTTAGCTCCTTATAAGTCTTTGAGTCTAAAGGTGTTGTCTCTCAGTGTGTCTATAATATGGTATGGGCCAATCCAAAAAGGTGTGAACATGTCATGTTTTCCCTTAGGCTCAGATGCTTTGTCCCAAAGGAGAACTAAGTCCCCTTGTCTAAACCCCTTGATATTTGATCTTTTGTCAAACAACCTCTTCACCGTGGTCTAATGTCTGCTAAAATAAACAAAAGCCTTCTCACATGCATCTTCCATATGGATGATGTCTATCAATCTTAAAATTGTAAGCTCTTAGCTTTTTTCCATCTACTCTTGCATGAAATTGTACGTAGGTAGTTTGAGAGTGATAGGGAAGATGGGTTCTTAGCCATACACCAAAAAAAGGGTGATTCCTTTAAGGCTTGCTTGATCCTTATCCAATCTACCTAAAGGGCATACTTTAGAAGCTTGTGTCAAGTCCTGGGCTTGTCTACAATAGACTTCTTGATTGCTTTCATTAAGTTCTTGTTGGTAGACTTAAACATTCCATTTCCTTGGGGGTAACGATTGGATGAAAATTTGAGACAAATTCCATTATCATATGCCCATTATATCATCTCAATGGATATAAATGTGGATCCATTATCACACACCAAATAGACTAGAGTTCCAAATATAGTACAAATGTTCTCCAAAAAACTAATCACTTCTTCTATCCTGCATTATTTGGTGGCTACAACTTCAATCCACCTTGTGTAATAATTTATGGTAGTTAAGATATACTTGTGATCTTATAATGAATTCAGGTTGATTACCCTTACAAAGTCCAAACCTTATTGTACAAATGGTTTATCAACCATGATTGGTTGTAAAGGCATTGCTGCTTTAGGCTCTTTGATGCTAAAGATTTGGAAGGAGTGACATTCGCTCACATGCTTATGAGCATATTTGAAAATAGCTGGTCAATAGTAGCTGGATTTGAGGATATTATGGGTTATATTCTTCCTAGATGGATGCCCATGGCCAAACTTCCCATGGAGGGTGCTCATGATTTGGGTAACTTCTTCTTTTGAGACACATCTTAGGTAGACCCCTTCAAAGTTTATTCTATACAAGACCCCATCTTTGATTATATAATGGGCTGACTTGAGCCTTAGAGCTCTCATTTGATCCCTAGTTAGTCCTATGGGATAGGTACCATTAATTATTAAATATATGATGGAATCATACCACTCACTAGCTTGAAAGCTCTACTAATCAACTTGAATAATACTTAGCTTAGGGCTAGTATTAACAATCATTTGGATCAAGCCTTAACACCTTACCATTCTTGCCATTTTCATTTCTATATAATATTCTTGCAAAACTAACATCCATTTACCTCTACGTTCTCCTAGGTCATTCTAGCTCAGCATGAGATTTGTGGCAGGGTCAGGTAGAATAACATGCACCTTATTTCTATGGATATAGTGCCTAAATTTATTCACTACCTTAAGTATTTCATATGCTTGTTTATTAATCAATAAATAATTCAATTCATAATTATTAAAGTTATTACTCATGAAAGCTATTGGGTGATCATACCCATTAACCTTTTGAGTTAAAAATGTAGCCATAGTATGGTTAGATGCAAAAGAATAGAGATAAAATTCCTTTGAAAAGTTAGGACTTATTAAGACTAAAGCTTGGCTAATTGCTTCTTTGATGTCATTGAATGCCTTCTTAGATTCCTCAATCCATGAGACCTTGACATCCTTCTTTATCATGTCATTCAATGGCTTGATAATATCTACAAAGATAAAAATAAACATTCTTACAAATTTTATCTTACCAAAAAATGATTTTAGCTCTTTCATACTATTTGGAGGATCTATCTTAGATATAGCTTCCACTCTCTTAGGATCTATGGAGGTCCCATATTTAGTTATGACATGACCTAAAAATTTGCCTTCAGTAACACAAAAGATGCTTTTCTTGGGGTTTAGAGAGATTCCATACCTTTTGCATCTCTAAAATACTTGTAATTGTATAAAGTGATCATCCTTATTTCTAGAAAAAATGGTTAGATCATCCATATATATAATGATCCACTTACCAATTAGACCTTGATAGGCATGGTCCATGCCCCTTTGAAAATTATCTCCAATATTTATTATCCCAAAAGGCATTCTCTTGTAGGTGAAGGTTCCCCATTTAGTCATGAAAGCTATCTTCATCCTATCTTCTTTATCAACAAACACCTAGTTATATCCTAAAAAGCCATCAAGAAAATACATGTTGGCTGAACCTAAAACAACTTGTATTACCTGGTCAAGAGAGGGAAGAAGATAGTTATCATTTTTAGATTCTTTGTTAAATTTTTTAAAGTTAATGCATAACCTAATCTCACCATTCTTCTTTTTGACTACCACTAAATTAGCCACCTAGGTATAATGCCTGACGGGAAACATAATTCTAGCATCTAGTAATCTCTTGACCTCTTTGAAGATCAATGGTTCTAAGATAGGGTTCATAGGCCTTTGATTTTGCCTGAAGGGTTTACAAATTTCTTTAAGGGGTATATTGTGGGTGATGACTCTTGGATCAATTTTTTTTTTAAATCATCATAAGACTAAGCTATGACATCCTTATACTTGGTTAACAACTCCTTGGCCTTCTTGTTCTCAATATTAGTGTAGGATTTTCCAATGTTTACTAGTTGGGGTTGATCTTGGGGTTAAAAGTCAACAACATTATAGTCCTTCCCACTTTAGAAATCTTAAAAGACTCAACCAAATTGTCTTGATCAAATAGCCTCTTTAAGGCAATCATGCCTGTGGGAATCTTATTATCATTCAACCGAATGACCTTACCATCAAACTTGCCTTTTCTAAGTGCA
The DNA here is from genome assembly GCA_037957365.1 of Torreya grandis. Classification (NCBI taxonomy): domain Eukaryota; kingdom Viridiplantae; phylum Streptophyta; class Pinopsida; order Cupressales; family Taxaceae; genus Torreya; species Torreya grandis. The sequence goes on along the minus strand of JARHVA010001942.1, from coordinate 402,406 downwards.
TTTTCATCAATCTCATCAATGATGTGAGCCTTAAATGCTCTAGAATTAGTCATGAAATCCAATATCTATTGATCATCACTAAATAATTGAAAATGATTTACATTATCAGGGATCAAAGGATAAGGTATCAACTCAATGCTGAGGTCGAGGGAGTCTTGGTTGGGCATGAGGTTGGCTACAATAGATGTAACTCATCAGCAACTTGGTTTTCCTCTCTAAGGATGGGAACAATACTAAAATCATCAAAATACTCAATTAGATCCTAGAACCTACACTTATACCTCTTGACGTGTGAAAGTTTACATTGATATTTACTTCTTACTTGATTGACTACTAGTTTTGAATCACCATAGACTATTAGTTCTTTGATTTTATTTTTTATAGAAAATTGCAAACCTAAAATGAGGGCCTCATATTCATCAAGGTTATTGGTGTAAGGGAATTGGAGTCTATAAGAAGCATGGTATTTCTTACTAACAGGGTCGGTTAGAATAATGCCTACTTTAGATCTAGCCTTACACCTAGCACCATCAAAATGTAGCTTCCATAGTCCAAGCATAACATGAGTACTTTTAGGATCACATACATTTGTAGTCTCTAGGGTGAAAACCCATAAGTTTGAGTTAATTATGTTGATATTTTCATTGATAACATTGTACTCAATGATCATGTTCTTTATCCTCGACTCTCTTTGAACCCTAGTCTGGTTTGGAACTCCTTTCCAGGGTAGCCATAAATATGAATGAACTATGGACATGTAGCCATTCAGAGCTTTGGTCCATTCCTTACTTAAAAATATCCCATCAACATCAAGAATGTTAAAAACTTAGATATCTATAAAATTTTATACTCTAGGCTCAGAAGCCAATTGCATATGAACATTTAATAATTCCCCAATCACCTTGACTCTAGATTTGTCTAATTGAGTAAAAACACTATCATAATTATTAGGTGTCAAGCCAAGTTATTTGAAAATACCTACTAGCATGATATTGGTGGATGCACTAGGATCTAATAAATAATTATATAAATTCTTACCAAACATCTTGACTATGAGTAGGAAAAGAGAAGATTCAACCTTAACTTTGTGCACAGTCACATTAGCATTATTAGCCTTGGGTGGTTTTTTGGATTTCTTTAACAATGATTTCAACAAGAGGTCCCTTTGTTTTGTGATCTACATTAATTCATGTAATGTGATTTTATCTTTTATCTTCTTCATGTCTTCAACAATATTATAACCAGTCTTATTTGAAGAATTAGGAGCATCAAAATTATGTTTAGAGGTACCACCTTTGGGTGGTTTTGGATCATTTCTTGAATAAGTGTCTAGAGGAGTTCCAAAGTTATTTGGAGGAAATGAGGTAGTCAAGGGCTGCCTCTACTCTTTATTCATCAATAGATAAGTCTTCTTCAAGAATTGTTAGAAGGCTTGGATTTCCTTAGGGACATCATCAAGTTCATTATCCTCTTGAAAAGGGAAATCAAATGTCTCCACCATAAAAGTTTGATCAATAGGCTTAGACCCTAAAGTACCTACAACGCTATCCTTATTAGGGACCACTTTATGTTTCTAAATATTCTTAGAAATCTTCAAAATCCTTACAAAACTTAATGCATTCAATCTCATCATGCTTGGCTGTATAATGCACTCTAAAATAATTAGGTAAAGCAATGTTAGTAAGATTAATGTCCATAGTTCTCTTTTTAAGATATGGTTCATTATTCTTATTATTGTGGAAACTATTATTCTAAAATCTATTGTTAGGTTTATTAAACCTTTGGAATGATAAGTTCCTACCTGAGCTCTCTCTAGTATTGTCAACTTGTTTATGTAGCTAAAGGAAATCAGTGCTTAATTTTTGGAACATTTTCAAGATAGACTCATTCTCATCCTTAGGACTTTTAGAATTATACACTTGGTTATTATTAGTACCAGTAGCTGGTACTAAAGATATTTGATTATTTTCATTTATTCCATTAGCAATAGGATGACTCAAGAATCCTAAATTCTGATTGGGAACAACACGACTCAAAGGTAATTGATTTAGATTTAGGAATTGATTCAAGGCTAAAACATTCTAATTGTTGTTGGGGAAGATGTGTAGAATGGGAATATGTGGATTGATATTTGGGACAGAGTAGGCCATTTATCCCTGGGGATGCATTTGATCATTAATGATCATTGGTTTAGAATAAGCCCTAGCTAATGAAGTTATAGTTGGAAGAGATATTTTTAAATTTATACAACTCATGGGATCCACTGCATCTTTGTATATTTCTAGAGTTAAAACCTCATCAGGTTTATAAGGTTCTATGGTCATGGTATACATTTTCTATAACTTGGCATTAAAGGACCTTATGGGCTTGCTTGCATCCCTCTTGATGGTGGTGAACTGATGGTATATGACACATGGACTAATATTTTTTCCTAAATGATCTATGAAAACATTAGTGAAACCATCCTAACTAGTAATATAATTGTTAGGCAAATTAAGAAACCATTCACATACAACATATTTAAAAGTAAAGGGGAACAATATATATACTACATCTTCATGTATGACATTTAGCAACCTTAAAGTAGCTTTAAAAGACTTAATGTGCTCTTTAGTAGTTACTATATCAGTTGGACTAAATGTTGAAAAGTATTTTTTAGGGATACATGGGAGATAATGTATCACACCTATCACATTGATTGAAGAGTCTCCCAACCAAGCCATACCTGGACAAAGGTTAAAGGTAGAGGTATCTTGAAGAGGTGAGGTTGGCAAAGATTTGGAATGTCTATGCCTACCTCTATCTCACCTGGTTCTTCTATGGACCTCTAGTTCAAGAAAAGGTTCCCTTGTCTCTAAATGTGATCTTGTTTGAATCTTGGGAAATTCCATCTTGAATATTGAATATGCTATTTGAAATATGATGTATCAAGTTAATCTTTATAAAGATCAAGGATTAAACCTACACATTAAGCTAATTTTGTAGAGATTGTGTAAATAAAAGTAAAGGATGTCAACCTTTGACTAAGCTAGCTCAAAGATGTGTCTACTTATGCAAATATGATCTATATTTATAAGTATAAGCTCAAATAAACCTAGATTTATAAAAAATATATCAATCTTTAATCAAAACAAGCTATTCTAACCTCAAATTCTATGGATCTTTAAATTTTAAGCTATATTTACCAAAATTTGTCTAAAAGAAGCACAAATATACATTAAAGGCCACAAAGATCAATGATCTTTACACTTCTAAATAAATAACTACAGAAAAGTGCAAAGATAACATCAATCCTAGATCCAGACACTAAGATTAGCAAAGATTCAACCAATTCACAAATAAGCCCTCCTTCTAGTGCCAATGAGGCTTATTGATGCCTTTGAATGTATCACATGTGTCCTAGTGTTCAAAGAACACTTTTCATTTTAGAATTTTGGGAATTCAAAGCATGAGTAACAGGTTTAGGCAATTTATGTTACCTGTGGTGAAATAGCGGTAGAGTAATGTTTAACTGTTCTACAAAATTCATATTAATTGGTGGTTGGAAACCACCATGGACCAAATCTTTGCAAAGTATAAGTATCTATGCTAATACTAGTGAATTATGATCAAAGCTTAAAATACAGGCTAATCTAAATGGATATTTACCATGAAATCTAAACTAAAGTGATCTAGTTAAAAAAGAAGCAAAAGAGAAGGGTAAGGCATAAAGAGAATAAGTGATTACTGATCTTAGCCTCAAACATTATGACAAATTTCCAATTTCAATTGAGTATACATTTAACCAACATATAGTACAAAATAACATAAGCTCAAATCTCACTAAGCACCAAGGAAACTTGTAAGAATAATATAAAAAAGTATAATTAAGAACTGAATTTCCTTTAAATATTTTCTACCACACTTAAATAGCATTGGCACATTCATATGCAGAGCAAATAAAATGAAGAAAATTTAAGATCATTTAACTAATCTAGCATAAACATAAATTAACAAACCTGTAATCAAAGATGCAACTCAGAATTCATAGAAACTATTCAAATTTAACAATTAATACTAGCAATTAAGAGAAAAGTCATGTAACAATTGACACAAACAAATTTGGATAATCCTTTTAGAATTCTTTGATTATATTAACTGCTCAAAGTATACAATTTTCTCTCAAAATTCTCTCCCTTTACAATATGGTAATACTACCTTTTATATGAAGACAAGGTCGTATACTAGTCAGTTACAAGATACAAATGTATAAATTATAAGGACAACTATCCTTTTTTAGAGAGTTCTATAATATACTTGCTTTTCCAAACTAAGCTGACTTAGAGGCAACATGCTAAAAAACTAGCATGTACCTTTACAAAAGGATATTCTATTTTTGAAATATTACAAAGTCATTTACAAAATAGAATACCAATTTACTAATTGGTGGGCCCATTGCCAAAGGGCTCCCCTGTTGCTCTTGTAGAAGCTCCATAGCTCTTTGATGTTGTTCCTTAACAAGCTCCAAATGTACAATTAGATTTAGGATACATACATCCTCCTGATTAGCTAAGTCATCAAAGTCTCTATCATCTCTTTCCATAGTTTCCTAGATGCTCTTGGCTTCTATAATCTTTTCCTCAATGGTGAATATCATGCCCATATTCTATTATTGTTACTGCTAGATTGAACCCTGGCTCTTGGTTCTTACTTCTTGCATCACCAAAGTGACTCTGTGCTTATATTATTCATTGTCAATAATGCCCATGGCTATAGACTTCATAAGATTAGCCAAAATGGTGCCAAAGAGCTACTTAATCCTGGTAATAAGCTTTTCATCATCCCTTAGGAGTCTATCCAAGCCTGTTGACCAAACACTTAAACTCTAGATCTTATTCACCACTATCCCTAATATAACATTTAAATGGGCTAGGCTAATGGTTTTAAATTTAGGATTTATATTCCTAATCAATATATTAATGAGATCCCTTATTTTAGCCTCTACATCCTACCACTCTATCATTAATCCTTTGGGCATCTCACTCTACTAGCTCAATGCATCTTGTTTTAGCTTCATTGATTTTAAAGAGTTAAACATGTCAGAAAAGGATGCTTCAAACACCTTTATTATGGCCTTAGGAACTGACAAGATAGCCTTGCCTCTAAATACTCCTTTTCCCTCTCCAAGATATGTATCCTTTGCTTCATGCCTTTGATTCCTGCTCTGATTTGAACTAAATGGGCCTCAACTAGGCTTTTTATATCTTCCTCATGGTTGGGAAGCTCACTAGACTATAGTCCTCCAACTGGAGCCAAACCTATGAATGGCTCAACCTTTTTAAAAGTGAATTCCTAACCTCTAATCATGGGTTTCTTGGTGCTTACTCTTTCCAAGCCTGCTATTTTAGGGTTAAATTACATTGTGGTGGATGACTCTGTAATATTAGGAGGTTTAGGGACCTCAATCCTTCTACTACTTGAGGCACCTAGAGTTTCTATTTATGTGCCACCCAATGATATTATGGAAAGTATCCTTCTTCTTTATTCCTCCTTCATCAAATCCAATATTCATGGTTCGATGTCATCATGCACATCAATGTTAACAGTCTTGGTCAGGGCCCATGAGTGGTTCCAAGTGGGGATTTTTTGTATTTTCCCATAGATGAAGCAATCAAGGATACTTGGTCTATAGATGGGGTATTATTCACTAAATAAGTTAACTTCATTGATGGGGTGAGTGAAAGTCAACTTTGGCCTCTTTTGTCCAATTAGGATAATTGCCAATTCTGCCTTTCTCTTCTTTGATGGTGCCACTAGGATAATATCCAGGGCAACTTCTTTTCCTTTAACTTATTTAGCCTATTTTGATTGAGCCTATGATTCTTCATCTTGATCTTTCTATTTATTAGAGGTGTATGCTTCAGCAAGGACCTTGAGGGCATCCTCCATTATTTCATCAGGCTCCAGGGCAATCATGTTTAGGTACTCAATGGGAGATGCTAGTCTTTGGGGTAGGGCCAAGGATGGGGGTCCCTCACCAGGCCTCTCTTCTAACTTCTTCTTTCTAAGACCTTATGTAATCTATGTTTAGGACTACAACACTTCCATATGTGGTTTTTCCTAAGGTGTCCTTAAAGGTCTAGGTAGTAAGTGGTAATTTAGAGGTCCAATTTTCCATATATCCCCTGGTGGCTTTTCATTAATAATGAGTCTATGTTCAAGTCTAACATTGTGTTTCTTGAACCTATCCAGTACTTCCTCAAAACTATTAGCCCTAATGTGTAGAGTGTCATAGGGACCAAGTTGATGCTCATAAATTAGCTTAGGGAGTTTCTTGCTCTTCAAATGCTTACCTACCCTGTCATAAGGATCCCAATGCCTTAGGTCATCCAGTTGAAATCCAAAAGAATCTTTGTGCCTGGCAATGGTTTCCACATGTTTCCAATCTTGAAAAATAGTTCTGCCAATTAATAAAGGAAAGGGATGGAGGAGGCCTTTCCTTTTATCCTTGCACACTCCATCAACACCATGAAGAAGTTGACATGTAATTTCTTTCTCTGCTAGTTTATTGGGAACATAGACATGAAACTTGTAAGGTTAAATCATAATCCCCTCAATTTTGATCATAGTACAATTTGGGTACAACTAGATGTCTCCCATTAGGTCTACATATTTCTTGAATAAAGGTTTAATCCTAGGCATGGGGAACCCTATAATGGCTTATCCTCAAGTAGGATAGACACAATCACAAATGAACTGCATGTGGTGTCTATATTTGAAAATATGTAGTTTTAAATAATGGTGAGATACTATGAATCTACCCTTAGGTGATCAATTTTTGATGTGAGGGATCTAGGTGGAGGCTAACAAGGAATCTAATAGATAAGACATCATAAAGAACTAGTTACTGGTCTTCTTCTTAATGGCTATGAATTGTCTCCCCAGGTGGATGCTGATCATCTCTCCAAGTGGAGGGGTGAGGCCTTTTTCTACTGTAAAGTAGACATAAGACACCTAACTCCTATTGACATATGTGGTTGAAGGGATTCCATATATTTTATTTAATAGGGTCATAATTACCCTAACTCACTCTCTAAATTGGGTAACTAGGATGTTGCCAACAAGGTCTCAGATCACATGGTTCTTTTGGATTAACCATGACCTAAAGATGGTGTCAAGATCATTCTTTCCAATCTATTTATTAATAGTGGGTAGGTCCACATGGGGTTTTGAAAGTTTATAATATCTCTCAAAAGCCAATGGGGAAATGTATGTAATTCTCCTAGAGCTTCCCTTATAAATGATCTAGTCATATTTAATTCTATAATTTTTTAAAAATGGAGCAAGGATGTTAATGCCATGGAGTACCTTTGGTTTAGTAGTAGCATGATGGAGACTGGGCATTTAGACTACCACTAGGTCATAATACCTCCTACTGACTACAAAAATCCTTTGTTCTTACTTGGTGATGGCTTGCATCTCCTTAATGGTCCAATAGAGCTTAGACCAATTATTATTACCAGTGTTCAAGGCTATAGTGTCCAGGTCAGTGTCTTTGAAAACCCTTCCCTCATTATCTATAGATAGATACAATTCTATCTCATCCCTCAATTATTTCCTCTGAGCTTCCATGGCTTCCACACTTATAAATTAATCATAATTAAATTAAAAATGGTCTCTAGGTTAGTTCCTTCATTTTTGAACCACAATTGAACTTATTTTAGATTTACTGTAATCAATTCGAGTTCACTTAAGGATTTTAATGCAATTTCTAGGGCTTTGAAACTTTAATGGTAGTAGCTTATTCAGACTTAGGCTTATACATACCTCAAATTTGATTTAGACCTTTGCCTTTATTCATTTGTATTTATGAGCACACAAGATCTTCACTTTTTTCACTTTGTGCTTATGTGACACTTATTTGGCATCTATCTATCAACTTTCATGGTAGTTTTCATAAATGCCTTCAAAGCACTAGCCATTGGCATTTAAAAATGCCTTTTGCCTCACACCATTCGATCAAGATCCAAGGATTAGCATGGGACATTGATTATGATCTGAGCACTTGCTTGTCCTTGGTCACCTTTATGTTTAGTCTCACAGTTGTGCCATTTGGCACCTCTATGGGATTTTTGAGCTCCATTAAAAATTCATCAGAGATTTCATGCCATTGGATCAAGAGTCATGATGAAGCATAGACTATCAGATATTGTAAGATGTATGGGCATTAATTAGTGCATATCTATAAAAATGACTTAGGTTAAAATGCTTTTAGCTAAGTCTATTTCATATTAATAGACATGAAAAGACTTAGGTTAAAGCATTTTATAGTAAATTTTTAAAGCATAATATCAAAGTGGCCCCTTTGAATGACATAAGATATGCCCTATTTATCTAATTAAAAATGTTAGATGAGCTTGAATTTGATGGTTGTGTGGATATCAAATATAGCCTTTCAGACATCAAATGATGATCATACAAACATAAAATTTAAGCTTATCAAATTCTTATGTTCCAATGTGGGAGTGCCATGTGGCAACTCTATGGGGCTTCTTGGGATCTTAGATTCAATTCACTCCATCTAAGGCTATAATGAAGTGAGAACCATCTAATTTTAATATGAGTAGTTGCACACCATTGGTTCTATTTAATTTTAAGGACCCTTTGCTATTAAACTTTAAATTTGAAAGTGTCGTATGGTTACTTTGCAGAACTTCTTGGACCTTTTGAATTTTCAATGTTGGCTTCGTTCTATCCAATTAAAAGCCACGATGAAACACAAACCATTAGATTTTCAAAGAAGCAAGGTTTTTAAGTTAGGACCTAGGATGAATTAAGACTGAGGCTAAAACATTGAGACTAAGGTCTCATTTTTATTAATAAACATGAATGGGACCTTAGCATTAAGGCTTTAGGATAAGTAGGTAATAATAAAGGGGAGCATGCTAGACATAAAGAGATCCTGCCAGAACGAATATTAGACTCAGTTAGATATAAGTCTTAAGCTAAAGAATTAAGACTAAGGTCCCATTCATGTTAATGAACATGAGTGGGGCCTTAGCATTAAGGAATAATTCCATTTTAAAAATGTCACCCCTATCTACTCTCAAGCAACTTCATATTATACAAGGGAAATTACAGTCTATTTAACACTTTATTTCAAATTTATCAGATTGATGAGGCTAAATTTTTAGCAAAGAGGATCATGCCAAAATAAAAGGACCCTAATAGTATAACATTAGACCATGTTAGAAATATAAGGAACAAAAGGGGAAAAATAAAGGGGACTAGGAATAATTTTGAGGCTAAGGTTTGTTTGTGTTAAAAAATCACAACCAAGATTTGACATAAAAATTAGCTTTAGTCCAAAAATAAATTTTAAATATTCTCACGAAATGCTTTTTCCAAATGTAAATTTGAACCAAGGGTTTATGCTAGGGTTTTTAGAGGAGAGATTTTAGGACATGAATCCTGAATAGAGTTAATCTACAAATTTTAAGCATGATCAACCAACAAGATCTCTATGAAAGCTATATATTTAAGACATGAAAACCAATTATTAGAAACATTAGGCAAGCCCAAAGCAAAACCATAAACTAGTATGTCAAATTATATCAAAGTGGATGATCTTCAAATTCTAATAATGTTCAAATCACATTGAGTTTCTAAGTCAAGGTTCAAAGTATCTCAAGGGTCCCATTTTTCAAAAAAGGGGGTATGTTAACCTCAATAGATCTGATGGAAGCAAACCTAAGTAGAAAAAAACACAATTACTAAACCAAACAAATCAAAAACCTACTTAAATCTATTTTCCACCATAAAAATACAATCACATTCAGATAATTAGTCAGAAAAGCTAAGTAATCATCCCTTTATTATACTTATTGTATTTATCATATGCTACTTGTCAAATAATTGAAACCAATTTTAGGTAGTTTACATTCATATGTATACTTGAATACATAATATATCATTCTAAATTACATTTAAGTTTTTATCATATTAAGTTTTTAAAAACAAAATTAGGGTAAAACATACTGGTGAACTTGAACACTCATCGAACCATGCCAAACCCTAGGATTCCCCTTAGGGTTTCAACCTTTTTATAGGGTTTTAAAATTCAACCTTAAGGTTTATCAGACTTGAATTTTATTTTTTTATGTTCCCTTTAATTTTAGGGCTCATCCTTCTTCTTGTATTCATTGATATTCTAGGATTTTGTGAACTTTATATGCACAAGCATTGCCAAACCCTAACTAGTATTCTATTATGGATTATTATATGTTTTCTTCTATGGCCTCTTCTCAAGGTGGTGATAATTGATTTCTCTCTAAGAATGTCCATGCTACCACTATTTCAGAAGGTAGGGAGCATCTCATGGATGACCATGATATGAGCAATACTATATCTAACATGGTTATGCAAGTTTAAATGCACTATCTTCAAAATAATATTGAATATCTGAATCTCAATATTCAAACACTTGGTAATGAAATCACTCAAAAATAATGACACATATTTGACTTAATATGATTTTATATTAATATAATTTAATAAATGGGATATGCAAGCTAAGGATTGGGAAATCATGCACAAAGCATTGTTCATCACATCACAACATCCACTTAGAAAGGATGACAAGACCTTGAACACATAACAACTTTAGAAACTAATAGGGAAATTAATAAGTCAAATATATGTACTCATAGACATCTCCTAAAATCAATGAAAGAATATCATATTGAATCTTATGATACACATGTCTAACACTCTACAATATTACTCTAGTCAAGATACTTACATCAAGAGATAATTATAAAATAACACACGTATCAAGTATTTAGTGGGACAATATAATGTATTATTAATCTAGGTTATAGTAGATACTAAAATTTGATTTACATGGCATCTTAGTCTTACATACCTACCAAATACCTATCATGGCTCTACTCTTGAGTTTTAGACCTTCCTACTACCAAAACATTCACATTCGCCATCTCACTGTGCCTGATTGCTTATTTTATGCTTTGTCCCTATCATTTATGATGACCCAGATCTCTTACACTATACAAAAATCCTAAAACCTAATATATATCATTCATATTTAGTTTTATATCCTTAGTAGCTTACTAAAATGTCATACACATGTGGCCCACATATAGACACTTGCATTGATGTAAGTGTCCAGATTCTTAACAAGTGTTTAGTCCTCAAAAGTTATCTAATTTTCAACTATTTCAAATCCTATGGGTTAGCCCATTTATTTTATTTAACCTTTCTATGAGATATTTTTAAATGGCATGGTATAAATAAAAATCCAAACAAGTGCCTATTCAATATCACTCAATCGATTTCACAACTAAGTCTATGGCCCTATTCTTCCCTATTTTCATATTAGTCATAGGATCAGTCATATTACAACTCTGAAGCACTCAAAGAATAACCCATGAGTAACATTTGTCAAGTTATAAGCTAGCTAATTTCATGCCCTTCTATATTATATATTGTACCCTTATACACAAATGAGATAACAATTAGGGAAGAAATACATATGTTTAAGGCCTTTCTTATAGTATTGGATATGTAGGTAGTACAAATTGATAGAGGGGCCTTGACGTTATTTCGACATTGTAATCCCACTAACCCATTTTTTTCAAGGTATAAAGATCTAAGGTGAAGAGATAAGGTTTGATCCATGTACAATCATCAACAACCTATGCACATGAATAAAATACATCATTAAAAAGGTGATAAAAAACCTAGAAGGATCTAGGTGGCCACTTTAAAATATAGTGAATATTTTATACGAGATAGTTGTATCAAGATCAAAATAAAAGTGTTGATGCAAGTGTCCTAAGGATGACATAGTATCCAGTTCTCGAAAAATAATATTTTTGAAATTTGACAACTATATCATGATCATATCCCTACCTACTTCCACCTCTGTACTTCTTTGAATTACCTGTACATTTTCATATAAGCTAAGTATTAACTCTTCTTCATGTTTATGCAATCAAACTATTATTTTGAGCATACTTTCTATATTTAACATAACTCAACATTTTTATTTAGAATATTCATTTATCTAAGTTGTAAATAAATTTGTATACTTTATAATAGTTTTATTCATCATCATGTATAGGTTATTCTATCCTTTCAACCCTAAACACATCCAAAAAGTGTTAAATATTTAGTGAACCTGACCACTCTATGTTCTCACGCAAATCCTAGCTTGTTCTAGGGTTTTCAACCTCCCATGGTTTTTATTTGTGCTTATTTTCATTTTTTCTATCATTTAAATGTAACCTAGGTGTGGTCATATATTAGGTGGTGTTCTTATTGAATATATTGAGCTATCCCTTGGGCCACCTAAAATGTCTCAAGATAATACCATGTCAAATTCTACTAATAATGAGAGTGTCAATGATGACAATGAGCCACATAATAAGAAAATACTTATAGAAGATGAATATAAACATGAGGGTAATGAAACACATGAGCATAATGAAAATGACTAAGTTAACCAAGAACAAGTTAAATATATTGCATTATTTTGAGAGTGTATTCATGCAAATCTTGAAGATCTCCATAAGATCCTAAATACTATATTATAAACTCAAAAGGTAAAAGGTGTTAGCCAACAACTGTTCCTCTCTATCGATACAAATATTGGGGCTATGTGATATGATTATATAGCTTACCTTCCCATTTCCCTTCCTTGAGCATAACATTGACTACTGCATCTAGTGGGGGCATGAGATATGTTTTCAAACTATTGTTCCCTAAAAGTCAAAAAACTATTACTACACCCTCCATGAGAATAATTAATACTTCAACCCAGTTACTGGTTTTAATGCCTACATCAACACAAGTGGTGTTTACATCTCCTTTGGTGGTTTATATAATCTAAAATCTAAATCCAATGGGTCTATAATGTAAAATATTCTTCAAGTTATAAAAACTTTGAAAGCTAAGGCTACCAACATTGGAATAAATGATTTGAAATCACTCATGTTATTTATTCACAAGATGTATTACATAATCCTATATAACATGAGATATCTTTGCACCCTTTTCCAAGTAGTTTTTTTACACGTAAGTTCATATTTTTGATGGAAAGGGTGATCCTAAATAATGCATTAGATCTTTATATGTAACATGCCTTGATTATGTTTCGAGTGATAAAGTTTTGACTAAATTATTTCCAACGAGCCTAAAGAACCATGATTTAAGATGGTTCTATAACTTACCAATCCAATTAGTTAAATCATTGAAACCCAAGTAGATCATTTTATATCATATTTCTCCATCAACATCATTGAAAACATGTCACATGCACAAATTGCTAAGATCAAACAAGGAACCAAAGAACCTATAAATGAACATGTTTTGAGATATAAAACAATGCCATCTAAATTGACAAATCTAATGGTAGATAAAGAGCTTCAAGATATGTTTAAACAAAGTTCACTTACCCTATTACACGAGTCCATTATTTTTAAAAAGTTTAAATATTTTGATGAATTATGTCATATTGTCCAAGAACATGAAATGAAACTTATTTACTTGAACAAGATTAAGTATGTAATAGACATACAAACTATATCTACTACCAAATTTCATATCAAACTAAGTTAGAAGGTAAAATGTACAAAACCTTAAATAAAAACAACCATAGTGGTTAAATCAGTGTCACAACAACCTAATCAACTCATCTTATCCAATACACTTAAGAGATAATTTACATGATCACCTGAGTCTCCAAATTTCATATTTAATAAGCTTGTGTAATGGCATCTCACATCTCTCCCTCCTTCCATAGAGGTTGATATAAGTCAACCTCTACCAAAAGGATTTGATTTTAATGTATATTATGACTATCACCAAGACCCTAGGCATTATAAAAACAAATGCTATAACTTGAAACATAAGATCCAAGATCTTTTTGATAACCAATAGATTGACGTTGATGATCCTTCAAAGGATTTAGGTTCATAACCTGATGACCATCAAAGCTATAATATGTTTAAAAATCCATTGAAAAATCATTATAAAAAAGATATAGAAGCTTAAATGGTATATAATTCACATCTTCTCCATCACATTATGTGCACCCATTATATGGGATTATTGGCACTTATAGACACATAATACATCCTCTAGTTTAGAGACCCTCTATTACATTTGATGACAATGGAATTATGGATGATGACTAATATATTCACTCATTTTTATTCTATCATACCTTAATCATCAACCTATACATAATGTTATGATTGATAATGGTGATAGTGAGAACGTATGTACCATGACATAACTTACACATTTGGGATATACACATGATGATTTATACCCTTCGACCAAAACAATTAGAGCATTTTATGGGAAATCACAACACATTCTTGGTGAGATTGATTTACCTTTATAGGCTGGCCTTGTGAACAAGGAATTCACAAAGGGGAGATTAGTATAGTGTTAGTCAATATAACCAAATCCAAACAAACATACTAAATTTTGGAAATATTGTCATTGATGTCAAAGATCTAGTATTATTGGTGATAAAGGCCCCATTGAATTTAATATTGTTTATCTTGGCTAATGTGAGTTAATATTTATTTAATATCAACGTATATATTTTTGGTTGCATATGAGACAAAATAAGGGCCCATGGAGAAGTCAAGGAGCCATGGGATAAAGACAAAAGGAGGATGGGATGCATTTTCCCATGAAGAGTCATCTTGGGGAATACTAAGAGTCACCAAGTGAAGACAAAAGAGTAAGGGCACAATTTCTCATGAAGGGACACCTTAAGGAATATGAAAAGTCACCAAGATGAGGACAAAAGATGGAAGGACGTTTTTGATCATGAAGGGTCACCACATGACTTTTCAAAGGCTTAAATATGAAGGGTCATCCAAGATTGATGCCATTTTCCATGAGGATTGAAGGGTCACAAAGGGGGAAGGCCAAAGGTCATTTGGAAAGCTATAAATAAAGGCTTGAGAAGCCATTTGTAAATATGGTTGAGAGAGGTTGATTTTATATTGTAATATCTAGCTTAGAAGAGCAATTGTGAGAGATGAATATTATTTGTTATATCTAGCTTAGAAGAGCAAAGGTGAGAGAGAGGAAAGAGATGTTGTATTGAACTATCATTTGTTGAGATAGCAACATTGAGAGATAGGTGTGTGGTATACACAAAGGGGTTGGTGATCCTATGGGTTGGTGCTCGGCAAAGGGGTTGGTGCTCCTATGGGTTGGTGCTCATGAATAGTTACTGGGTTGGTGCTTAACAAAGGGGTTTGAAGCTCCTGTGGGTTGGTGCTCACAAATTGTAGCTGGGTTGGTACTTAGCAAAGGGGTATGGTGCTCATGTGGGTTGTTTCTCACGAATATACTTGAGATTGTTCTCTATGGTTTTTCCCACATTGGGTTTCCACGTTATATCTGGTGTCTCTCTCTATCTTGTGTGATGTTTATTATTTGATTTTTATTGCATATCTTGAATGTTTGATTAAGTGGGATTTGGTAAAGGGAAAGTTTTATAAGATATATAATATACTGATTCACCCCCCCTCTCAATATATTCCATGCTTAACAATTGGTATCAGAGTAGGTTCCTTCAGAAAGGGTTTAACAGCTTGAAAGTAGATCAAAGAACATCATAAGATGGCCAAGTAGCTAAATAAGGAGAATCAAGAGTTGAAATATGTGGTTGAGGCTCTTAAGGAAAAGGTGTGTATCTTAGATTTTAAGTTGGCTATAGAAGTAAAAGAAAATAAGATATTTATTCAGGATCTTAAGAATCAGTTAGAGGTTGCAAATTCTATTTTTTTAAAAAGAAGAAGAGTATAATCAGTTAAAGGATGAGTTAGGTTCTTTAAAGGATAATCATGAGAAGCTTATAATCAAGGTTGAAAAAGATCATGATATATTAGTCCAAGGAAAGAAGGATGCAGGTTTTGAAGGCAAATCAAAGAACTCGATCAGGCAACACAATGCTTTTAAGTTTTCAAATTATTTTCATGGCTATTGTTTTGTTTGTCATCATGTTGGTCATATGGCAAGAGACTGTATGAGGAGAAGCAATCAGTTAAAGGGAAATCTCAGTCACATTCAAGAAAAAGGTGTGAGAAATATTGTTTGCTTTTGTTGTCATAAGGTTGGCCATATTGCTAAATTATGTCCAAAACAAGTAAAGAGATCTTCAAAGTATGTCAAAGGTTACAGAGCCCCTAAAAGATATGAGAAGAGTCAAATTAAGGTTTGGAGACCTAAAATAGTAAAGGTTGATCAGGTTGAGTTTAAGAATGAAAATGAATTACTTGCTATAGTAGATAAAGAATTAGATAAGAAGGATTGTGCAGAATCTCTTGTTACATTTGAGCATGAGCTTTGTCAAGATAAGATAGTTGCAAAAGTTGAGAAAAAGAAAAATATTATAAATGATAAGGTTAGTAAGTCAAAAAGGTTATACATGCTTAAATAGATTCTAAAAGAAAAACACAAGAAGATCAAGGAAGAAACAAAGGAGATGTGGGAATCTCTTGAGATTTATTTCTAGAACCCTATTGTCTGGGGTGTCTCTTCTAGGCTTCAAGGAGACACTTTTAAGAAAAATTGAAGCATGGTGGATGCTATTGGGTCTTGACTATGTTACATGAAAAGAAGGTGAGTTGACAGATTAATTTGTATATCTTTTGAGTGAATAGATTTTTGAAGAAAATTTTACACCGGTGTTAAGGTTTGAGGCTATTAGAATGATTCTTGCATATGCAGTGTTTAAAAGTTTTAAAGTGTTTCAAATGATTATGGTCACAAGAAATTAGAATGTTGAAAAAGAGCTAGCAGTTTCAGAAAGAAGGAAAAGGATACTCATGCATATTTCATCAAGAAGGATCAGAGTTTCAAAGCTTCATTCATCAAGAAGAAGGTTCAGACATGTTCATGGCATAAGAAACGACTTGAAGATTCTATGTTGGTGCAAACAACTTTGCATGTACAAAATAAAGATCAGCCATGGTTCATTGATATTGGATGTTTAAGGCATATGATAGGAGATAAGAGTAAAAGAAGATCAATGGTGGCATAGTGAAAGTCAAAGATAAAACCACTGCCTGGATAGTCAAAAAAGGTATTTTAAGTTTGGATATTAGTAGAACCAAAGCTAAGAATGTTTGTAAGCATAATCTATTGATTGTAAGTCAAATATGTGATCAAGGATACACCTTAAAGTTTCATGCAAAAGGTTGTGAGGTTAGAAGAAAATATTCAAATGAGTTGATTGCAAATTCTCAAAGGACAGGTAAAGACTTATATGCATATCTTCTCAAAGGCACAATCAAAGGACACATTCAAAGATCTGCAAGAGGAGTTGGGAGTAATTTATTTTACTTCCTACCATTGATGTTTAGCATTAGTTTAGGGGGAGCTAAGTGTTAGCTCCACGTAGGCCCTTTGCCATTGATGTCAAAGGGGGAGAATAACAGGTACAGGTGCAAAAAATAGGTACAGGTTGCTCCAGTAAGGGGGAGTTACTATATGTTTTCAGATGATAGTATGTGCAGGTGATAGGATGTGGTAGTTTCAAGATTGAGGTTGCCATCAATGACAAAGGGGGAGATTATTGAAAATATTGTCATTGAAGTCAAAGATCTAGTATTATTGGTGATAAAGGCCCCATTGCATTTAATATTGTTTATCTTGGCTAGTGTGAGTTAATATTTATTTAATATTAACGAATATATTTTTGGTTGCATATGAGACAAAATAAGGGCCCATGGAGAAGTCGAAGAGCCACGGGATAAAGACAAAAGAAGGATGGGATGCATTTTCCCATGAATAGTCATCTTGGGGAATACTAAGAGTCACCAAGTGAAGACAAAAGAGTAAGGGCACAATTTCTCATGAAGGGACACCTTAAGGAATATGAAAAGTCACCAAGATGAGGACAAAAGATGGAAGGATGTTTTTGATCATGAAGGGTCACCACATAAATTTTCAAAGGCTTGAATATGAAGGGTCATCCAAGATTGATGCCATTTTCCATGAGGATTGAAGGGTCACAAAGGGGGAAGGCCAAAGGTCATTTGGAAAGCTATAAATAAAGGCTTGAGAAGCCATTTTTAAATATGGTTGAGAGAGGTTGATTTGATATTGTAATATCTAGCTTAGAAGAGCAATTGTGAGAGATGAATAGTATTTGTTATATCTAGCTTAGAAGAGCAAAGGTGAGAGAGAGGAAAGAGATGTTGTATTGAACTATCATTTGTTGAGATAGCAACATTGAGAGATAGGTGTGTGGTATACACAAAGGGGTTGGTGCTCTTGTGGGTTGGTGGTCACGAATTGTTGCTGGGTTGGTGCTTAGTAAAGGGGTTAGTGCTCCTATGGGTTGGTGCTCATGAATAGTTACTGGGTTTGTGCTCGGCAAAGGGGTTTGAAGCTCCTGTGGGTTGGTGCTCACAAATTGTAGCTGGGTTGGTACTTAGCAAAGGGGTATGGTGCTCCTGTGGGTTGTTTTTCATGAATATACTTGAGATTGTTCTTCGTGGTTTTTCCCACATTGGGTTTCCACGTTATATCTGGTCTCTCTCTATCTTGTGTGATGTTTATTATTTGAGTTTTATTGCATATCTTGAATGTTTGATTAAGTGGAATTTGATAAAGGGAAAGTTTTATAAGATATATAATATACTGATTCACCCCCCCTCTCAATATATTCCATGCTTAACACTAAACGCTAACACCTCTATCCTAGACACTAGGGAGAGCATATATAACAAACATACAATGAAAACACAACTAAAAAAATAAATAAATCATCCTTTACCTTCCTTGTAGCACCAAAATAGCTAGTTAAATTGGCTTGCTTGACTATGTACTCAATAAATATTTGTAAATGAAGCTCTATTACTCCACCTTCCTTAACACTTTGGTAATGTTGGTTGGTTTAGCTTTGATTGGATTATAAAATTGGCATGGTAACACTACTATGAAGATTTTTGGAGGTATTTGGCATAATAACATTGCACTAAGAAAGCTTTTTGCATCTATTTGAGCATAATAGCTTTATACCAAAAGAACTTAAAGATTAATAAGTAAGGCCTTGTATTTATAGACTCCAAAGTTAACTCTTGCCCAAGTTGAGTTAGGTTAAGATTTAAGCATGGAATGAGTTTAAACTAATCCTAAGTGAGTTAAAGTTAACTCAAATTGAGTTAAGGAGGTGGCATGTAATTATGATTTTCAGCTAATAAGCATGGCTCACAAATTAGATATTTGTTAAATATTTTGTAGAGATTGAGAACTCATAAATGTAATGATTAAGAAGCTTGATATTTTAAATTTTTGAATTTATATTTTTAGATATTAATTAATATTAAATGGATTATTTATTTAAGAATTTAATCTAGTTTAATTAGTTGATTCATTTTGATAGGCCAAACTACCAGTTATTAGGTTGTAAGGTGATTGAGGATGAATATGTGAGAGGTTATTATTGAATATGGTATAATACTCCAAATAGGGATGCCTCAACATGATTCGTATTTGGGAAGGCATTATAATCTATATGAAAAATAACATATTCTCAAAGAATAAAAAAGTTTTTTAATACCTAATGCCCCAATAGGTGATGGATGAACCTTAAATGCCCCTTTGAGGGAGCGAACGATAAAGAAGGTCGGTGATTGGTCCCTCAAAAGAAGGAAAATTATGGGGCTAAAAGTTAAAGGGTAGGTAAAAAAGAGTGATTTTACCAAAGGTGATTGCAATCTGTGGCATAATGAGATGCCCTAGTTTGGTAGTTAAAAAGGATGATTTGCCTAAAGGAGGTTATAATCATCAGCATAACAAGGTAAACATATAATGATTTGCCCAAAGGTGGCTATAATCATTAAAAAAACTTAAAACATGCCCTAATTGGGTAGATATAGATAATTATTTGCCCAAAGGTGGTTATAATCATTAGAATAATGAAAACATTCCCCCGTAGGGCAAAAGAATGATAATTATTTTCTCAAAGGTGGTTATAATCATTAAAATCCAAATTATTTGAGACAATAATTTGCCCAAAAGTGGTTATAATTATTAGCACACTAGTGTGGGATAATATGGCAAATCAAAAAAGGGGGATTACATATAGAATCCATACTCACAGAGTAAAAGTAAGCTAGTACATAGAAGAAAGATGAATTTGGGCAACCTGTTAGTATAGAGATGCATGTCCTAACTAGTAAGGATTAAAATTATTTCATGATTTAATTACTCTATAATAGGGAAATGATTGGATAATTTAGGACTTTATTAGGTGACCAAGGAGAAGTATCATGACATCATTACATGTAAGATCCCTTGAGTTAATTTTTTCTATAACGAATGATGGTAAGCAAAATGATATATAACACCATGATAACTTAGCCATAATATACATAAAGACTGACATGCGATCCAATAAACAAGTGAAAATAATGCACCAATGATAAAAACTATGATGATAATGTTGATGTATGAATATGGATGGACTTAAGTATAATGTGCAATGAATCACCCAATGAGCACATATAGACTAATTCAAGGCACAACAATTAAAAAAATAAATAAGAAATAATAGACAAACACCAAGAACAAAACACAAATAAATAAAAATCATAACAAAACACCAAGAAACAAAAAGTGAACAAAATAATCAAAACAACATGAAACAAGCACCAACAATTGTTAATCATAATGTTAGTGCAAACATAAAATAAATTGTTTGTGTTTGTGTAATAGAGGTATTACTCTTAGTGATAGGGTGACCTTAAAGCTAGATAGTAACGACACAAATATAACAACACAAGAACAATGAGACAACGTTGACCTTATTCTATAGGGAAGAAAGGACACAAAAAAGACAACATACATTATCCATAGGCTATAGGAAACAACAACAAAAACAAACAAAATGGGGGGAATAGAAGAAAAGGAAGGGGTAGCGGAGCTAACTCTAGATGCACTAGGCAAGTGGATGCTACCTACATAGTTTGATGGATGCAAGATTCAATATGAATTTTAGGCCAAATATAGTTCTCCCAGGATATGGGATAGAAGAAAATAATGAGAAAGAAACTTGAGTGTGTTGTAGAGCAAATATGGGAATGGTCTGACAAAATGGTGAGTGCATGAGAAAAAGAGAATACTCATAAAATGGTGAGAGCGTAAGACTCTAAGACAATAAGGATGGGGAAACTAAATGATAAGTGGCTACTCATGAAATAGTTAGGGGTCTCAAGATCTTTAAGGCAAATAAGTGGTTGAAAAAGAATTTACGGTATGACCAAGCTAACCTATGATACCCCATGTATCTAGGTGATGACTACATAGTCTGTGTAGACCTCAAGATAATGTAGTTCTCCCATAATTGGGAGGAAAAATACCAAGTGGTATAGAAATAAAATAAACAAAGAAGATATCCCAACCCTAAAATTTTGATGGTTTTATATCTCTCATGGAAATTCTAATCTAATTTTCATGATTATGTGATTTTTAGGATTTTATAAAATCTTTACCAATATTCTGAAAATTTTCAATGTACCTTAACTTGATCAAGAATGACAAGATACTAAAGAGTCCAAATCATAAAATGGTAAGAGCATGGCTTAATTTAATCACAAAATAGTGAGATCATTCAAAATTAAATTGATTATAAACTGGTGAGAGCATGGAAAAAGGGAACTGAGCTGACCTCAACATAAATTGAGTGCTACCTACATATTTCTATTAGGACCTCAAGTCATTATAGTTTTGCCTTACAATAGAGGAATTTGACTAGGTAGTAGTACATTCATGAATTAGGCAAATGGCACATTATAGCATAGGAATGATAAGGTGATACGATAATGCATAGTAAAGGTGTTATTCCTAATTTGCCCATAGATGGTTATAATTAGGAAACAATGGTAGAGGTCAATGATATTAATTTACCCAAAGGCAGGTATAATTAGTAGCATAAAGTGGGACAGTGATTTTACCAAAGGCAATTATAATCACTAACACTTAGAATGAAACAAAATAACAAATGAAGGATGCAACTACCAAACTATTATCATACTAGTCCAAGATAGTGTGACTATTTAGAATACTAAATCAACTACTGAAACTTGGTTTGAATCCCCTCGCTAAAGGTACCTAAAGAACCAATGGAATGGAACCAAGAAAGGGGTAGGGAGGGAGGGTAAAAAAACAACTTTGGTCTTTAGTGAAGGTATGGTATAATGGTATAAAATATGATATAAATAAGATGATGATATGATACAACATAAACATGCCTCATAGACAATACTTCAAGTCTCTCAAGTGAAATAATTCTTGAGGTGTATGATGTTCATCAGCTCATTAAGTTCATCTCTTTCTAGTGTAGTGAGCCTATATACTCTTGATCCATAACTGGAAATAATGACATATTGGCCTATCCAATTAGGTTTGAACTTGCCTTTCCTCTTCTTCTCGACCATGGTGTTTTTTTGGTTTTTTTTGAGAATGAGATCTCCAAGATCAAACTATCTCTGTTTGAATCATTGGTTATATTGGCCATGGAGTTTATTTGGTATTCTTGAAGGATGTTAACAATATCCATATATTTTTCATCAAGTAACTCTATCTCTTTTAGGCAACCTACTATATAATATTAGTCATCTAGGACATGTTTCAATGAGATACACAAAGAAGATAACTCAACCTTGATGGGAAGAATGTCCTGAGTGCCATAGACTAGGTAATATGGATCTAGTTGAAGTATAATAATGAGTGTGATATGCCTAGAGGGTATAAAAGATTTAGAGGTGCCAATCATGGCCAACATCATTGACAATATTTTTAAGGATGTTGATAATGGATTTATTGTATGTCTCTACTTGGCCATTACCTTATGGGTAATATGTAGTAGAAAAATGTTGAGTGATGTTGTACTTGACATAAAGTGATTTTACATATTTATTCTTAAATAATCTACCATTATCAGATATAATGTCAGAGGGGATACCATAGTGGAAAATGAGGTGATTAAATATGAATCTATAAATATGTTTTCTAGTCATGTAAGGGGTATAACTTTAACCCACTTAGTGAAATATTTAGTGGCGATAAGGATGTGTTAATGGTAATTAGATGAGGTAGGGTTAATTTTTCCAATGAGATTGAGTCCTTGTTATAGCCCAAATTTGCACCCTATATAAGTCTATTAGACCTTCTTAAATTTGGGATAGAATGAAACTATCTCTGAGTAGAAGCAAATTGTTAAAAGAGATATATCTCTAGATTATAGGCTAGCTTCCTTGATCTAATTATTTAGGCTCTCAACCACACTAGATTAATCACTTTTTGGGGTGAAAAGGAAAGAAAGAAACATGAAAATAACCTACACTAATGGAGGTGATACACTAAGGATATCTCCATAAACATACTTAAAACTTGCACTATGAAGGCAGATCACTAAAACTGATCTTAACTCAAGGGTTCTTCTAGTGAAAGTGTTTCTACATGGAGGGATATTGCTATGTATTTCCAAATGTGGGTGAATAGGGGGTCTAATATGAAAAACTACTATAATGCTTCACACTTCAAATACACCTAACAAACATTTACACTTCATGAGACCTGTTACAAGAAATGTCACTTACATAATGCATACAAGAGCAGAATGGAAGCAAGGAGAAAACAATCATCACTTATCATCAATACACTAGGTGTTACTTACAATTTTCATTTTTCTAGGTTCATTTTATCTTAATGGCACTGTATTTATTTGAGTATTTCCATTAAAAACTTGACTAATTTGAAATCCATTCAACCATCCTTCTCTTTTTACCTAATAACTTCATCTTGTGTTAATATATTACCTCTAGGCCTAGGCTACAAGAATTAAACCATTAGGCTTCCCTAGACCTCATATAATTCCACCATGAGATAACACTGTGTGGATCATAATTCCTTTATAAAGAACTTAAGGTAGACCTTCCCATTTTTTAACCTTCTTCAACTTTGTACCTTGCACCATTCTACCAATCTATGAACATTGATCTCATGTGTTTGATCCTAGGTTGAGGTTTGAAGATGTCTCACCATCTAAAAAAGTAGATATGAGATCCATCTTATGGTTAGTCCCATAAATATTATTTATTGAATCTCTTTCCACTTTTTCAATGTCTCAAGCCTTTGTGGTATTCTCATCCTTGTATCTCTCCATCTATGTTTGACTGTAGGTAATGGTCTCACAGTTGAATACTTAGCCCTCTTCTTGAATTGGAAAAATATGTTATGGGAATTGAAGGTAATGGAGATATGTAGCTCAGAACATACAACTTGGTTATCTCACATATCATTACCACCTCCAACTTCTGCGACATACATATTCAATGTGTATTCTGCCTATAGATGATAGTGAGGATATAGGTCCATTATGACCTCAAACCAAGTTTAATTTCATGATCAACTAAGATTTATAAATCACATTGAATGAAGGATATTAATTTTAATTTTTTATTCAAACTTCGACTTCACATCTTGACTTGCAACTATCAAAACAATATTCTACAGACCATTGGTATTCTCTTCTAGCACAAGGAGATGCTTCTACTTATCTTCCATGGCCACACATGACAAACCAAGTTGAAATAAATATGAAATGTGGATATGATCTAAAATTATACATATATTATTTGGTTGACATAGACCAATTTACAAAATGCAACTAAATGAGAAAAACTAATACATTGGGATTGCATAGGCAGTTTGGAGGTACTAAAAATATTAATGATTATTCATAAAGCACAAGATACCAATCCTAATACTATGACCAATAAATGGAAGCACATAGATACCCCTAACATCCACCAAGTGTGCTCATTCCAAATCTTATTCTCCAGTTCGTACCAAATGAAAACCGTTGATCCTTTTTGAGCGATCCAAGAGAATGATAATAGAGAGAAACTAGTTTTCATCAAATTTGGATTTATTAAAGATACTTGAACCTAAAAATTACTTGTGGTAACGCTAGGTCATCTTCTTGAAGCACTTACACCTATAGATGAGTCACCTTAGTCCATATAAACATCTAAAACTGACCTTTTTGTAGATGATATTCTTTATTTTATGTTAAACTTGTAACATTTCAGTTTCAAAGACTTGTTTGAACTTATATAACATGTGGTACATTATCTTACTTCTTGAAATTTGTCCTTTTTATTAGATTCATGTACAATTCATTAAAATTACCAAAAGGTGGCATAAAATGACATTAAGACAAATGGACAAGTCTGACAAAGGCTAAAACATATTGTATGACCCTCAAAATATGAATTAAACTCATTTATTATGGTGAAAATTTCCAAACCTAGGGGACCTTATGTGAAGTTTGAACATGTAGGGGGTTAACCCAATTTGACCTAGGGTAAAATTTTAGTCAACATTTTGGCAATTTTTAGGGGTAACATGTTTGCAATGCTAAATATCAGTTGCCTTGATCTCCCATTGGGAAATGGAGTCACTCACATACTATAATTGAAATTTATATTACTATAAAATAACTCCAAACTCATACTAAACATAATAATAAATAAACACACAAAATAAGACACCAAGACACACACTTGTGCTCTCAAAACACTTAGGAAAAATAGACAAGCAACTCATACCAAAAAATGTGCCCAAAACTTATGAAAAATACACACCTATCCTAATATATACAAGACCTCAAAACACTTGAGGTTAAGGACATATTATTCATTTATTCCATTAGGTTCAAAGACAATGCTCTAAAATTACTATTTCTCTATGAAAATAAACCATCATAAAATGAATGATTGTCAGTGAAAACTTGCTTATAGAGGTAATCAAATGACTTACCATTTTTGGAACTTTTTATAACTACAAATGTATCACTTGGAACTCTCATGAAAATTCCATTTAGATTTCATATAGGCTTTTTTGACTTTGAAGCTTGATTAACCTTTATCATGTCCACTTAGCACTTCTCAATATGATTATTGGGAGTTATGAAACCCTTCCCAACTTCAAATGCTTTTGAATCATTATATGTTTGATTTTGGGATTCATCAAGGTTGTCTTCTATTTTACCAAACAAATCATGGTCTACCAAAGTTGTTTTCTACTTAGTATAGACCCCATTCTCTTCATGCTCATTAGGTACATAATTGACCTCATCATCAGGTCTATATTCCTTTTGAAGAGTTACAGACTTGTTTACCTCCTCAAAATTCTACACTATGGCATTGAATTATTGCCACATATCATCCACCTTTTCTTGAGGTTCATTCTCATGAATATTCTCCTCTTTGGCAATCATAATTGAATGCTCACTAGGATTGTCATGCTTTGTTACAACTAAAAAATGAACATCATCATCCATGTGCAAAAGGTAGTTACCCCATGTAACTTTTCCTAGAGTGTTTTCAAAATTTGCTTCAAGAGACTCATCAAATTATTTATTCATGGAGTATGTATGTACCAAGACATGTTTCTTCAAATCCATACTACTCAACTCCCCATTCATCAAGGTATACGTTAACTATACTATCAAGAGGTTTTATAGGTTCTTAATCACTAGGATGATCTTCTTCATCATTTAATTATAATTCATGTTTTATGTATAAGGCACATATGAATCTACATTAAAGTTAGATAAAGGTTCAAATTTTATCAATGCTTTATCACTATACCTAGTCTTAAATGACATATATGACCAATCTGAAGTCAAATATCCTCTAATCTTAGTAGTAAAATCTCTTGACAAGCAAAGAAAAAAGTGAGGTGGCACATCCACAACCACAACATCTTGGTATCTGACCCATCTAGTTATAACATTGCTTTGGAATGAGGCTCATACTTCAAATTCAACTTATCAGTTACTTGCTTGGGCATAATTGAAGTACTTAATCCTCTATCAATCAAATAATTATGAACCAAAGCATCTCCAATGATGATATAGAGATATAATGGAGGGGGTTTGTCTACTTTATAAATTTTGTTTGGATATCCCTCACTATACTTTGATGTGTTTGTCAAGGATGCCTCTTTCCCACTAGGCTATTTGGTTCCTATGCTAAGTTTGGATAGCTCTTTTTGAGGTAGGTATACTTGTCTAGGTATTGATAATGTATCCCACATTGATAGATTCACATGAGCATTCTTCATTTTCTTTACAATGTTAGTGAAAGATCCACTAACCTTAGCTTGTCCACTAATAGGAATAATGATGCCTATACCTTGATAATTCTAAGGTGTGAAAGAACCCTTAACATTCTAAATTGTTTGATCTACTTATGTATTTGGGATTGAATTAGACATACCTTCCCTTTGGGATGTTTGAAAGCTCATTAATGAACTATTACCAGCCCTTTGAACCTCTTTAATTGATTTTATCTTTGACCTTATGTTTACAACTATAGGACTTGAATCTTTGCTTGATTGCCCTTAGTAATTCATAACACATGAGTCATCTTAAACCATTTAACTAAAGTAGACCCCAATTGAGTACTCTTTCCATAATTTTATCCTCCATTATGTACCTTATCTTGAGTCATGGCTGGAATTATTCCCAAATTTACCATGAAAACTTGATTGAAGGACTCATTGGCATAGGTAGGTGGATCATGAAGTTGATCCCATAGATGCTAACCCTCATGCTCTTGCTATGGATCATATAATGGATATAATCCTAATGCTCCCTCCACCTCAAAATCATTATTTCCACTCAAAACAACCTTGCCAATGATTCATGAGGGTTAGCCTCTATGGGATCAACTTCATGATCCATATACCTATGCCAATGAGTCCTTCAATCAAGATTTCATAGTAGTAGTCTCACTTGTTTATGAAGGGACATTTTTGAGGGAAAATATGGGTATGTAATCATAAAGGGAAAGTCTTAGAGAACTATAGACATTTATGTTAATAAAATTTAGATTCATTACCATGATAGCTTTAGGATTTTTCAAGATTGGGCCAATCAAAAACTTTCTTATAGGTCTATGAACAAGGTATGATCTCCTTTGGTAAGGATGAGTGTTAGCAAATCTATATGCTTTAATTTAAAAATAAGGAAGATCTTGGAAATCAAAAGGAATGCCTTTATTATGAGATATTATTCTTACCTTAGGCATGAAATAATGCACTAGTATACAACCAAGAGTTAATTGTTTGAGTCGCTAGATACTGTAAGAAGTAGACTGTTACAACCTCTTTGTTGTCAAGACCAGCATCCACCTTGAACAACCTTCTTAAGATAGATATCCCACTAAGCATGATAGAACTATTATAACCCAAATTTTCACCATATTAAAGTCAATCAGACCTTCTCAAATTTTGGATAACCTGGAACTATCTTTGAGTATAGGCATAGTGCTATAAGAGATAGATCTCTAGATTATGGGCTAACTCCCTTGATCTAACTATTTAGGCTCTCAAATAAACTAGACCAATCACTTGTTGGGATGAAAATGGAATAAGGAAATATTAATTTAACCTACACTAATAGAGGTGATACACCAAGGATATCTCCACAAACATACTTTAAAATTTCACTATGAAGGTAGATTATTAAAACTAATCTCAACTTAAGGGTTCTTCTAGCAAAAGTGTTTCTACATGGAGGTAGATTAATATGCATTTACAAAGGTGGGTGAATATGATGTATAATCTTAAACACTACTAATCTTATTCATACTTAAAATACCTAACATGTTGATAAGTTTTTTCATTGATGTCAATGTTGATGTAATTGATGTTGAAGTTGATGTCATTGATGTAAGATGCATCTAGTGAATATGCATGGTGAGTGGTTTTTTAGGTATGAGTTTGTGTGCTTGATGTGACAAGGAAGCCATATGAAAAGATATAATTTTAAGGAAACCTAATGTATATTATATTTATATAGAATTTTAAGGCAAACTAATGTCTCTTCTGATGTCAAATTTGATGTTAAGGTTCAGGTCAAGTTATCAGTGTTGTCACAAAGAGGTATGATGGTCAAGTGAGCATTGAACCATCATTATGAGGCTCTAGGTATACATGAGGTCATGTTTAATATAATGAAATTATTTTAGTGATGTGATATTTCTATCTTAAAAGTGTTCTTGTTTTATATCATTGAGGTAAGCATGTTTAAGTACTAGTTCTTGAGAATAAGTTGTATTGAGAAGCCTAGTCTAGACCCTGTGAAAAGGTGTGCATAGTGAAATTTGGTGAAGTAAGAAAAATTATTATGAGAGGTTGTTTTTAATTGTGTGATAATTTAATTTAATTATTAACACTTTTATAAGTGTTTCAAGGTCAGTTGTCAAGTTTCAAGTGCTTGAGAAGCCTAGTCATGACATGTAAAGTCCTAATGAGAAGGTTTGAGAATGGTGGCTTGGTGAGATGGATGAAAAAAGGAATGAGAGGTTTTATGAGGTTAGTTGAACATGTATTCAAGGAATTTTATTACTCATTAAAGTCTCAAGGTGAGCTTACAGGGATAAGACCTTCAGATCAAGTCTGCACCTAGACCCTACCTGGCCTAATGAGGCATGAAGATCAGTTTTAAAGACAATTTTGAATATATGAGAATGGAAATATGTATTACATGTTTTTTAAATCATTTTCACAAACTTTGAGGTCATGGTTTTCAAGAAAATGCATGAAAAGTGCTTTGAGGTTTCTCAAGTACACAAAATGAAGGCATGCAAACCTGAGAAGGAATTTTAGGTGTTAATTGGCATGTGTAACATATAACTGGGAACCTAATATATTAAGGATAGATGGGGAAATCTAATATATAATAACCACATAATTTTTTTTTGTATTTAAGGGGTAATCTTTTATGAATAATCGTTAACAATAAAACCTGTGTTAAACATCTCTAAAACACTAATAAGAACATGATGTGAAAGATATTGTTAAAAAAATAAAAATGGTCCAAAATTAATATAAAATATATTGGAGGTTATATTAAAATCTCCCAAGCACTTCTAGGTGTGATTGAGTTGTCAGGGGTGTGAGTAGATGCTTCAAGAATGTGCACATTTCTTAGAGATTTACTGTCGTAGTCAGAGTTGAACAAGCAAAAATATGAAAATGGATGGAGGATGAAGTTTTAGACTCATGTTTCATGAAAATTAAAGTTTATGGATAGGTTATATCCCTCAAGTGTGATAAATTAGTCATCCAAGTTAGCTAATCACTAACAGGCCTAATGATGGAAATAGTGAAAAACCCAAGCAACAGTGACAAGATGATGAGGAATGTGTTATCATGATAGAGTGATGAAAAAAAGTGCATGGAGATGTTTTTTTTGGATTGATATGTCCTAAATTATTGGTATAAATATTTAAATTTAGGCAAAATGGTTAAAATGATAAAGCCTAAATGGCTTGTCTGGCTCAGTGAGGTCTGTGTATAGTGAGGTCATAAGATTGGTATGCAAGACTAATATTTGATATTTGAATATTTTATATTTATATCCAAAAATGGTATAATGATCTCATAGGATAATTTATATGAATAAAAAGTCATTGAAGATGTCTACATATGTGTTGGTTCATCATGATTGTGCTTTAAGGTAAATTGAAAGTTCTAGGTAAGCAAGTTATAGTGATGAGTTTGAGGATCTATGCCCTAATTTAAAGTATATAATACACATGGTGTTTTTTTTTGAGAATTTTATTTACTATACATGATTTTTATAAGGTTTTATATCTAGTGAAATTAGCTGAAATATTGAATCCAAAATGGCTTATTTAGTTCTGGTTTGACTGTGTGTAGTGAGGTCAAAAGATTGGTCTACAAGACCAATATTTAACATTAGACATAGTGATTTTTGTATTTGAGAGTGGTATATATATGAAAAATGATCCTTTAAAATTATCTATGGTCATGAGAAGTGTTATTTTAAGTGTTTAAGATCAAGTTAACTAACAATTCTGAATGGGCTATTTATAATGAAGTGTTTGAGTTCTTTTGCCTTGAGTTGTGAATTATAAAGCATATGGTGATGACCATAAAGTCATGTATTTTTTTTAAATGATATTTATTACCATGGTTTTTTATATAATTTTTTAAAAATCTTAATTAGTTCAATATAAACTTTCTATGTTTGAGAATGCCTAATTGTGAACAGTACAAATGATGTGCTTCAAGTGGTGGTTGACTCTAAAAAGTGTTATGGATCATAGATGAGATTAGTGGAGGTATATTTTATTATTATATGATATTTTACTACCATATGTGGAGTTTTAAAGTGTTCCAAGGAAGGTAAAGTGTAATGTGTCCTAAAGTAGACCTAATGGGATTATGTCTCCATGAGACCTAAAACTCAAATGAAGTCTGATAGAGTTATGATAGACAAAAAGGGATTCAATATTCATTTAAATAATGTTTATGATATGTATTAATACCCATTATATGTCCTACCTAAGAGTTTAAGGGTTTTTATCCAACTAAGTGGCACTATAAGCAATAGGCTTGTGTATACACATAATATTTTCACACTTTATTTATTACTAACACTTTAAATCTTGCAGGAACCCATCATGAGTCAATCTCTTTGAGTTAGCCTTAAGGGGTGTACTAAGAAAGGGGTGGGTATACCTTTGGTGCTTTTCATGATTGTTTTCCCTTATTGCTATATTATTACTTATCTATTTAACTCCTAAAACCTTTCCTAAACTATCTCTCCTTCCTTGCACATTCCTCTAGTATTTTCCTCTTTCTATCTTTTTTCCCTTGCTTAGGAACCTTTTTACCTATTTAATAAGCTAGGGCGACCTGGTTGATCTAGCATAGTTTGGGGTCTCTTTAGCTCTTTCAACCTAGTTTCCATCTAGATGACCTAACACAAACTTTAAGCATTAGCCTGATAATATACTATGTCAACTTGGTCAACCTAGCATAACCAACATCCTTGAGTGATTTTTGAGTTAGATAATCGTATATATACAAGGTTATTTTTGTGATTTCCACATGAATATAATCAAGAGTTATTATTCACTTGTGCTTCTTCACAATCTGCTCTTCCACCATTATACTTGAGGAGTTTTAGCTTAGGTTTCTTATTTGGAGAATCTTAGTCTTATGGATAGGTCTTGGATGCTTTGGCATATAAAAAGTGATCCTTACAAACCACAAAAACCTCTTGCAAAGCCCCATTGGCCAAGGGAGAGATTGAGTCATGATGGGTTCACATTTAGGTAAGTATATTCTAACTTTGTTCTCCTCTCTTTCAGTAGATAGAAGTAACATAAGTGTTGGATTGAATAATATTACTCTTCATATTCTATATATTAGGGTGTTACTCATACTTACTTTATTTGAAGTTACCTATACATGTCTATGATTGCTTTGCATCTAACCCCTTACTTTGTGCCACAAACTTTGGTGAGCACTAGATTAGTTTACTTTTCTTATTATTAGATTAGTTCAATTTATTGTTTATTATCATAAGTGAATATAGAAACCATATGACTCTTTTAGGGTTATTGTGTGATTATCTTAGACTATAGGCTTTGGAACCCTACCTAGCATGATGTGTTATGACAAATGATATAAGTTATCCCCTAATCAATTTTAGCAGATCGTCATATTGGTCATGCTCCTACTTAAAAAGTGTGTACCCCAATTGAAAGTGTAGGTGTGACCTATCTTATCTGATCTAGGATTGTTTCATGTGTACCATGTAATTACGATTACATACATTCTAGTGAACCCAACATGAATCAAACCCTTATAGGATTTTTCACTTATTTTATTCATTTTGTCATCTTTTCTATCATATGTTTTGACTTGCTGGATTGATTCTATCAACCTAGTGTCAGGAATCTAGAACAACAAACATGCTCTGATACCACTTGTTGGGAGGGGAGGATGGAAGATAAATCCAAGAACAAACACACCTGTTCTAATTCCACCTCCTAGGATCTTTCTCCTCAGAAAGAGCACAGTATGATTACCAAATATAAGCAATTGAATATGCGGAAATAACCAGAAACACAAGTAACTAGAATTCACCAATAGCACAGAATATGAGAGACAATACACTATCTTGTATTAACACTAACAGAAAAGAATACAACAAAGAGCCGCCACACTCTTTCACCTTACAGAGATTCGCCACACCTCAAGTGTTCAGTAATTCTTCTCACACACACTCTCCTACACAAAAACGGTCCCAACAACCAACTCACACACAGAATTGGTGTTCACCTCACCAACCAGTCAGTAATAACCCTGCCGGTACATCAAGCACTCTATAGCACTTCAAGCTGATCTCTCATGAACCTGCAACCTGCAATTCAAAGACCAAACTTACATGTAGATCCCCAATGAGCTTGCAACAACCTGCAACTCACAGATCTTACAACTAGAAGGAACTCTTCCTTTCTATCTCATGCCTTAAACAATACATGCCAATGGGTCTATAAATAGATCCCTAACTCAAACAATAACTTAGACTCTTAATTTAGACAATTGTCCTTGCAGCCCAAGACTCTAACTGGTCTCAACATGCAAACTCTTCGTTCACTTAACTAACTGTCCGTGAAACGAGCAGTTCTGGAACACACAGGCGACCGACGTCGTTCCCTGCTTGTCTGGTTCTGCCGACGTCGGCCGACTTCCTGCCGTCGCCGGTGGCCTTCTGCACTGGTCTCTGTCGACGTCGGTCCTTCTGCCGACGCCGGTTCTTGTAGAACTCAACAACCATCTATTCCTCAGTTTGCAAAGGTTGAAGCTTTTAGCTCCATAACCTAACACCTAGATATTTTTATCTATGTAGGAATAGGCAACTAGATCGACTAGCTCAACCCAACATAGGTTTCCATCACTTTGTAGACTTTTTGATAAGCCTACTAGGTCAACTAGGTCAACTTAACACATTTATAGCCACTTTGTAGTAGGTTCCTATTCAAGATTCATAGTGTAGGTTCTAGATTCTAGACTTCCAAATTTGCAATCTAGTCAACTAGGTTGAACAACTCAACTTAACACATTTCCAGACATCTAGTTTAATCTACTAGGTTGACTAGGTCGACTCAACACACTTTTTTAGCTTTTTTAACAGGTTCCTATATCAATTAGTTGACTGGATCGACCTAGTTCTATAGATTGGGTTGGTTTTCTCCAAGATTATAAGTCAGTTATCTATTCTATTTTCATCTCCAAAACACCAAGGTCAATTCTTATTTTATCTATTTCACTCTATTTTTTACTTTTGTTTCAAAATTGCAATATTTTTATATGTACCAATTAGACTGGCTAACGTTAATTTAGTTGATTGTGTATTTCATTTCAGTATCTACTTTTTTAGAATAGCTACAAGCATACCTTATTTTATTTATCATTTTATTTTCAATCCTTTCCATTTCGCTATTTGCTATACTACATCGACCAAATCAACTCTACACTATTCTAAACTATTTTTACTACTTCTGTTCACTGTACTAGGTCAACTTGGTTGACCTAGCATAGTCTGTAAGTCTAATTTTTCCACTAAGTTGACCTAGTTAACCTAGCTTTGTTTTTTACTTCCCCTACTTTTTAGCTTTGTTCTACATCCTTTTAGATCTACATCTTATTCATTTTTATTTGATTAAAGTGAGGTCCCCTATTAGAATCTTTTTGGATAGTCTTAATCCATTTAGATCTTATATGGGGTGCTCATTTCTCCCTTTCTTTACCTCCCAAGATAGCCATCACTCTTGGGACACCTCTTCTCCTCCTTCATCTACAAATTGCAACATGGTTCAAATAACACCTCAAGATGACATTGGTGGTTCCAATCCTTTCTACACCTACTAATAAACTTCTCAAAATCTTCAAACTAACATGGGAGTGATTGACTAAAGTTTATTTAATAATCCCACTAATAACTCTTTTTCTAATATTCCCTCCAACACCAATGTGGGAAATGTTCCTTTCAACACCAACTTGCCACTTGATACAACTCAATTATTAGCCCAAGTGATTCAATAAATAAACATTATGAAAACTCTAATACCAATCAAATGATGTAACTTCAACAACATTTTATCAATGTGGCTAATGAACCTCCAATCATGAGTCCTCAAGCTAATCTTAATTACATTCTTCCACCTCTTAGAGATGCCTTAGGTAACATTATTCCTCAACCAATAATGAATAACAAAATGCTTCAAACTATCCAAAATGATATTTTATGTCCTTCATTATATCTATTGACATTGGTAACATATCACCAACTATTAAATACGATGGGACTAAAGACCCTGCCTCATTTCTTAAAGCCTTTGGTAATCTCTACAAAGAGTGGATCTAGACTAATACATTTGCCACTACTAAAATCTTAGTCAAAAACTTCAATGGTGATGTATTAGAATGGTATAATCAATTACTTCAACATTCTATTTGACAACTTTAAGATGTGGTCAATCCTTTAGTTAAAGAGTTTTAACATAATGATCTTCCTAAAAATTATCTTAGCCATTTCATAAATGCTAAACAATCTCCTAATGAATCAGCTCATGAATTTATTAAAAGATGGAAATCCTTAGCTCATAAAGCCAATCATAATATGTCTGATGATAACCTATTCAAACTCTTTATCACAACTTTAACTCCTACTCTTCAATACAAAGTTTGAACCTTTGCTCCTCAAACTCTTAATGAAGTTCTTGACCAAGCTAAATTACAAGATTTTCTTATGAAGCAATTCAAACCTAATTCTAAAATACTTAAAGGATCTTTTCAAACATCCAATGATATCACTAGTAACACTTCTCAAACCAAACCTGGTGTTGCCAAAAATTATGTTCCTTCATTGTCTCATGTGCCTCTTTCAATTCATCAAATGAGACAATGTTTACCTTTTTATAAACCTTTCATATATCCTAATGTTCCTCCTAAATGGTATGATCCCAATCTCTTTTGTTGGTTTCATGCAGATGTTGGGGATTCTCATGAGTCTTATAGAGGGCTTGCTAAAGGGGCTATTTCATACATGATCAGTGAGTCATTTGACCATGAAACCATGATTAAGCACTATCCTCAAGAATACACTAATGCTTTTCAAAAATGATAACCCTTTAAAGCCTCTACATCTAATTATAAAAAAAATCTTCTTCCCATAATCAATCAACTTTTAAGGATGCTTATGCAATTAATGCTTATTATGATTAGTACCTTAACAACTTTTAATATGTCAATACGGCTAAGGTTAATTATTGTAGGAAGCCAACACATAAAGATCCTATGACCAAGCCTAAGAAACCTTCTTTGGAAGAGTAATTTCTTAAAGATACTACCATCACCAATATTGATTTAGAAGAACCTGAGGAGCAACTTCCTCCATCTAATCCTCCAACCACACCTATTCCTCTAAAGTCTAATTTTCCTTCTTCTAAACCTCATGGCTCCTCTTCTAAATCTCATTGGAATTTCCTAGAATAACCTAACTCTATGCCTGTAAAATTCATCTCATGGAGTTGGTTCACACTTCACCTTATCATCATAAATTCCTTATGCAACAACTCCAAGAGATTGAAGACCCATCTTCTTTAGATGAAGAACCAACTTCTATTGATTCTCAACCAAAAAACATTAATACCATTGAATCTATGTGTCCTTCTTCCAAACCTTTCATTGAATTCCTTGAAGAGGACATGATTAATGATGAAATCCTCTTTCATGCCGATGATCTACCTCTTTTCATCAAGATAGCCATTAATACCACCCTTATTCAAAAATTTCTAGTTGATGAAGGTTCTGGTATTAATGTGAATTGTTTATGGCTTTTACAACAACTTGGTTATAATAAAAGTCACCTTAAACAATCCCATCTTACTTGTCATGGTTTTGATAAGACTAATCAAAATACACTTGGTTGTATATAGCTTCCCTTAACCATTGGTAATAAGATCGTGTGAACCAAAATCATGGTTTTTGATCTTTCTTTATTTGATAACATACGCCTCAACCATCTATGGACTCATCGAATGAGGGCCATTACTTTTTCCAGTAGTAAATGCATTAAATTTCTACATAATGGAAAATGTTATAAGCATGAAGCTTATACCAACCCATGGAGTATCTAATTTCCTAATACTAATCACAATACTATGTTCCCACGATTCTTAAAATCAATAGTGCTTCTTTGCTCGAGTTCATCAATATGAATCCTAATTTCCAAGTTAATCTTGAGGATTTTGATGATGATGAGCCCAATGAATTACAACACACTTGCTATACTAAGAAATTGCCTCCATATATTTTGGAATAGCTTCAACCTTCCCTCTTACCCAGAGATCATATCGTTCCTTTCATGGATGAGATTACTTATTTTTTCCCTCCATACAATGCTCAAGACCCATCTTTACCTGAAGATTCTTTTGCTTGCAATGAATTTGGAATGGCTAAGCTATTTAAAAATCCTCTCATCATGACTCCTCAAACATTCAGTAATCTTGGGATTTCATAATTTGAAGATCCTCTTAAATCCCAAGCATGCACAATTTCTCCCACATATGATGACAACTATATCATGGCCCAAGCTAAATCTAGAGACTTGGATGTCTTACAATATCAAAATATCTTAGCTCAAATTCATGATTTCAATCAGGATGTATATACCATTTCTATAGGTCATAACTTAGAACCCGAGGGTTATGTTCCTCCTTTCAATCCTCCTCTTATTGATTATCCTTTGGTGGTAGAGAAAAACATTCTTTTTAAACCTCTGGAAGTGATTTCATCTTCTTTACCTCCTTTGGATTCTCCAATTGAGTCTAATTTTTCTCCCATCATTTCTCCATCTATTTCTTCTACTCTTAAAATCATACTTGATGCCATGGTAACCAATGCTCATTGAATACATTTTGAATATGATCGACATGGCAATCAAATTTTATATTTAGAAATAGATGTGGAATATTGTGGTCTTTTTCCTACCTTGCCTAGTGATGAAGCTATTTTGGAGTTGCTTTATGCTCGGGAAACACAACTCCCATGATAACACCATAAAATTGAAAATTTTAAAAATAAAAATCCTCACTTCAATGACTTTGTCACTAGCATTGATCCTAAATCTAATCCAATTTCATATTTACCTAATGCACCCTACCACTTTCAAGATGGTAATGCCATACTTATTGAAGAAACAAGTCGTATCAACTATGGTACTCCCTTTTATCCTTAACCAATCATAGTTTCTAAAGAAATTTAACCTTCTAAACACGATAATTTTATCCTATTTTTTGATAAGTATCAAGAGGCATTCACATCATCTTACCAAGATATGACTAACATTGACCCTAGCATAGTGGTCCATAACATCAGTACCTGTCCTGCTTCCAAACCTATGCATCATAAGAAACACAAGTTTCCTCCCAAAGTTACCATCTTATGCCATAAATAAATCATCAAACTTCTCAATGTTAAATTCATTAAACCTATGGATTATTCTTAATGGGTTTCCAATATTGTTCTTGTTTGGAAGAAGGTCACCATGGTCAATCATATTTACATTGATTTATACAATATTAATCTTGCTTGTCCTAAAGATAACTTTCTTTTAGCTTCAATAGACGTCATTGTCTTTTCCACAGTTGGATACAAAATGTTATCTCTTATAGATGGCTTTTTGGGATACAATTAGATTCATAAGGACCAACATAATACTACTTTCACCATGGAATGGGGCACCTATTTTTATGTTAAAATGCCCTTCAATATAAAAATGCTGGGGCTACTTACCAATGTGCTATGAATCATATATTTCATGATCTCATCCATAAAATTGTTGAAACATATGTGGATGATCTTATCACTAAATCCAAGCATCACACAAATCATCTCTTTTATCTTACCATAATATTTGATTGTCTCATCAAATATAAAGTTAGACTTAATCCTTTGAAATGTGTCTTCGAAGTTACATCTAGAAATTTTTTAGGATTCTTAGTCTCTGTCCATGGAATTGATGTTGATACAACCAATATTAATGTCATTATCAACATGGCTATCCCTCATTCTATTCCTAACATTCGTACCTATTTAGGCAAGCTTGGGGTAATTAGATGATTTGTTCTTGAGATGGCTTCTCAAATTCACTCTGTCAATTCCATTCTCAAGAAAAGTACAACTTTGGAATGGATGGATCCATGTCAAAAAGAATTTGACAACATGAAAGAGTCATTTCTTCATCCACCTACACTCCATCCTCCTTCTAATGATCAACACTTGATTCTTTATACTTATTCCACACCTATTTCAGTTGGAGCAATGCCTTCCCAATAAAATGATATAGGTAAGGAGTATGCCATCTAATGTTATACCAAAGTTGAGCATGATTTCCTCACCATCTATTTTTTAGCTAAAAAGCTTCATCACTACATGATTTACCAAACTACCTATATCATTACTCATTTTGACCCCCTTCATCACTTCTTCTCCAAAGCATTTCTTCCAAAAGATAAAATTGGCAAGTGGATGGTTTTACTTATGGAATTTGATCTTCACATCATCATGTAAAAAGCTGTCAAAGGGCAAGTCATAGCTGACCAACTTGCCATGAATCCCATCCTAGCCACTTCCTCACTTCAAGATGACCTTCCTGATGACAAAATTCTTTACATTAAAGGTCTTAATCAAGCAATTTCTCTTAAAGATTATTTTCATAGATTTATTGCCGATTTTGAAGCCAATCAATCCAATGAACCTTCAACTCCCTCCAATAATATAAAAATAAAAGTAGTTATAGAGGAGCTCCCTAAAATAAACATTGACTTAAATGAGGATACTTGGACCCTTCACTTTAATGGTGCTAAATGCCTTCAAGGAGATAGGGCAGGTTGCATTCTCACTAGTCCTCTTGGTAAAATAATTATTTTATCTTTTTGTTTTACATTTGATATCACCAATAATATGGCCGAGTACGAAGCTCTTATCTTAGGTATGAGAGCTGATCTTGATCTATACATATAATATCTTCATGCTTTGGGTGATTCTCAACTCATTTTCCATCAAGTTAGTGGTGCCTATCAATGTAAAATTGTAAATCTTATTACTTATCAAATTACAACCTACTCTTTCCAAATATTTTGCCTCTTTTACAATTGAACCTATTCCTAGAGACCAAAATTCCATTGTTGATTCTCTTGCCTCTTCAACTTCTCTCTTTCATCCACATCAATTTCTTTCTGATCCTTCTTTTATTGTACAAATAATCAAATCTCTATCATCTATTCACCCTCTAGATTCCCTTATCTACCACATCAAGGATATCAAAATCCAATAATGCCTATGGTATCAAGACATCATCCAATTCTTAGAACATCAAACTTATCCTCTTAATTTGGATTCTCATTAAAAAATGCATCTTTGCAAACAATCTTTCAAGTATGCATTTAGACATAACATCCTTTATTATCATAATGTCAAAGGTACTTTGCTTCATTATGTCATGCCAAATGAGGTTCCTCCTTTGCTTGAGCAAGCACATGGGGGCATTTATAGTGGTCACTATAATAGACATGCTACAACCTACAAATGCCTACATATGGGTTATTATTGGCCTACTATAGAAAATGATGCTATTGAATATGATAAAAAGTGTAATCCTTGTTAGCTTCATGATGACCTCATTCATTCACCACCAATTGAGCTTCAAGTTATCGAATCTCCTTAGCCATTTTTCACATGGGGATTCGATCTCATTGGCAAGCTTCCTCATTCCCAAGATGGGCACGTCTTCATCATCACTGCCACTAAGTAATTTACCAAGTAGGTTGAAGCCATGCCCATTTTTAATGCTATCAGTCCTACTATATCTAAATTCATTCTCAACCAAATTATTTTCTGCTTCAGTGTTCCTCACATCATCATTTCTGATAATGGTTGTAATTTCAAAAATAAACATGTTAAACAAATTTGCACCAAATTCAAAATCAATAATTAGTTTTCCACTCCTTATCATCCACAATGTAATGGTCAAGCTAAGGACACCAATAAAATTCTTTAAAAGGAAATTCATGAAACCCACATAGATTGGCATCTTCATCTTTATCTTGCACTTTGGGCCTATTAGACTAGTGTTCATACTACCACTAGGGCAACTCCATTCTCTCTAGTCTATGATTCTGAGTTAGTTTTCACTCTTGAAGTTGAGCTTAATTCTCTATGCATATCTCTTCATGGCATCATTCCTGATGAATAATTATGTGAGGATCACCTTCATGCCCTTAATCTGCTTGATGAATGTCATCCTTTTGCCTTGGCTCACAATCACCAATACAAGGCTCACATCACCATACAACATAACAAATGTGTTAAAAACCACACATTTAATGTTGGTGATCTTGTCCTTAAATTAGATTAAACTTATGACAAAGAAGGTAAGTATGCCCAAAAAATGGTGGGGCCCTTACTTAATTAAAGATGTTCTTGGTCTAGTACTTATCACCTTCAAACCAATGAAGGCTATGTTTTCAAAGAGCCCACCAATGCTCAATTCCTTAGTAAATACTTTGATTAATCATTTCCCTTCTTTTCATGCTTTCTCTATATATCTATCTAACATATTTTTGAAGGTTATTTTAGCATGAGCCTCTCCCTATGCAATAGTTTCCTTTCTTTTCAAACCTTTAGTCCTCCCTTTTGGTCTTTTGGTTTTTTGATGTACCATAATATCTACCACTTATCTTTTCATTCTCTTTTTGCTTGCCAATGCTATTTTGACATCCTCTTGGGCTTTTATTTTATGAGTTGCTTGGTAAGACTGTGGATAAAACCCAACTCTCCTCATAAAATGACCATTCTTTTTATTTCTCATTTCTTCCTTTTCATTCTTTTGCTGCTTGCCAATGCTATTTTGGCATCCTTTGGGTCTTTCTTTGTGAGGTGCTTTATATAAGGTCTCCCTCAAGTTTTGCTTATTATCACCCCTTGGGTTTTCATTTTTTGAGTTACTTGTTAAGATCTTGGATAAAACCTAACCTTTCTCATAAAATTACCTTTATTTTCATGTTCTCTATGATCCTTGTTATTTAGACATTAGCTTTTGCTTCTTTTTCTAGATGGAATCTATAAACAATCTATGTTAGCATGTTTTCCTTTACTTCCCGTAGTCTTATGATAATAAATCACACATTTGATATCATTGTATTCCTTTTTGCCCTATGTCACATTTTTTGCAATTTGAAGACATTCAAATTTGTTACATGTGTCATTTTCCTCTTGAGTTACCCCTTTCTTTCACCTCCACATTTGAATAAAATAAGGTCAAAGTCAAGATCAAACTTTTATTTCACCTAGATTTATGAGACTCTTAGAACCCATGATCTTTGATTTTCTCTCTCTTAGTAACTTTGTCCTAAAGTTTTCAAATGAAATTCATCTTCAGCACCCATGTTTAGTCTTCAAAATTTGTATGGAGGAGGAATTTAAAAAAGAAAAAAAAGTTAAAAGCCAATCGTTTGAAAATAAAAGGTAATGATATATAAAAGGAAACACACAAATATTAAAAGTATAATCACACCAAAATATGTGATTACAGGCAAATCTCCTATCTCCAATCAAAGCTCAAACTCTGCGGTCAACTTCACATAGAGCTGAAGTCCTTTGGGGTGTGGTAAGCTAGTAGATTGGAATAGGGGATTTCAAAAAAAATCTATAGTGATACCTACTTTCTCATGTAATTACCCAATCTTTGTAGTAGAATAATTTTTTTTTAAGGGGTCTTGAAGAGTGGGGAACACATCATGGGGAGGTAGGTCCATTTTACTTTTCATGCATATAGCTTTCCTGGGATGATCTATATACTCCATTTGTTGACCTAAAACTTGTGTAGCTAAGAGAAGTTATTCAGAGTCCTTAAGGTCGATAGTCCTCTTATTTTGACAAACCAAATTTGAGTGTCTTAACTTTGATAAAGAGTTCATCTACCTTGGTTTTTCCTTTATTCTCCCCTCCACCCCATTTCATTTCCCTCCTTAATAGACAAATTGTGACTCCAAATCTATTTTCCATATTCTTTAAATTCCTTTTTATTCATTTCTTAAAAACATGATAACAATACTTTTTTTCATTTTTATCTATCTCTAGATGTGAAACAACATGTTTGAGAAACTATGGATCATTTTCATCATGTTCTATATATTTACTAAAACTACTTTTCTTTCCTTTTCCCATTTATCTTGATTTTGCTGTTCTATTATTGCAGACACCTGAGTTCAGACCCTTTTTCCATTATTGTGTAAGATGTGGATTGTTACTATTCACCCAACCATGTTGTTTTCCCTTTTATGCATCCCCTTTTTCCATTGATGATTGAGATGTGGATTGTTACTGCTCACTCATCAATGTTGTTTTACCATTTTTATTTTTGAATCCTATTTTTAACATCTTGTTTGACATGTATCCTTGATATGATTTGGTGAATTATCCTTTTTATTACTTGAGGTTTACTTATTTGAGTTTTTCAATCTTTATCATCCTTGGATTTTAGGTTACCCGATTTACTCTTGTTTGACTTGGTCATTTGGTCTAACATAACACTTGTCACCTAGCTTGCCAAATTCCCAAGTATGTCCCATCCACATATCACCTATTATCTTGAATTTTCTTGGATTTGTTTGTTTTTTCTCCTTAGTTTTGTATTTTTGGGTTTGTACAAAGTAGTCTCTATGCCCTCCAAAATCAAAACTAAAACACAGTTGACAAACATCCCATGATAAAGGTAAGTCAATGTACACATCATTTATTTTTTAGTTATTTATCTTTTTAGTTAGTTTCCTTTTCTATCATATACTTTAAATTATTTTATGATTTTTAAAATACTATAATTTTTTTAGCATCAACATTGTGTGTGTCTTTTTGTTCTTTCTCGTAGGACCATCCCCTATTAGACCTTAGTGACACATGATGAGATTTGAGTAGGGCACATGTATACCCATAATATTTTCACACTTTTATTGATTAGTAGAGGTATATTTTATTTTTATATGATATGTTACTATTGTATGTGGATTTTGAAAGTGTTCTAAAGAAGGTAAAGTGTAATGTGTCCTAAAGTAGACCTAATGTGATTAGGTCTCCATGAGACCTAAAACTCAAATGAAGTCTAATAT
Organism: Torreya grandis; assembly: GCA_037957365.1. Classification (NCBI taxonomy): domain Eukaryota; kingdom Viridiplantae; phylum Streptophyta; class Pinopsida; order Cupressales; family Taxaceae; genus Torreya; species Torreya grandis. Next base: position 358,301 of record JARHVA010001942.1, on the reverse strand, counting down.
AGTTATGATAGAGAAAAAGGGACTCAATATTCATTTAAATCATGTTTATGAGATGTAATAAGACCTATTTCATGGCCTACCTAAGAGGTCAAGGGTGTTTAACCAATTAAGTGGCAATATAAGCAAGAGGCTTGTATAAATACAAGGCAATTTTAGGCCTATTTGAGTATTTGAATGAGGTAGCATATTATGAAAAAAATAAGGTATTGAAGACCATTAGAGGAGTGTATAAGATATATAATTAAGATATAAAAGTGTGTTGCATATGAGGATCAAGGTCATATGACCTAATTTGTCTTGAAGAGACCTAATTGAGAAAAGAGACCTTGAAGGTAATTTGAGATGAATAAGAGTGTGAAGAGATGGTCATCATAATTTGGTTTATCAACAAGGTGTTTTGAAGGTGATCAAATAAATTAGGTGGTTGAGTTGGTGCTAAGTCATCTAGGGGGTTGGTGCCTCTTTGCAAGTTGGTGCTTGCTAAAGCCTATCTGGGTTAGTGCTTAGATAGTTGGGGTCAGTGCTCCATATGGAGTTGGTGCTTCACTAAATTTATGATATTTTAACTTATAGGACCATAATATATTTTCAAGGATCAGTGGGGTTTCTTATTATTGAGGTTTTACAACATATATGATGTGTTATCTTGTGTAATCTTGTTTCATGCTTGTATGGGTGATTGCTTATGCATTTCTTGATCTATATGTTGATGTGATGGTTCATGAATGATAAGGAGCAATTGGAAGAAAGTTTTAAGATATTTATTAACCCCCTCTCTTAGTGATTATGATTCCAACATAATAAACATTTACACTTCATGAGACCTGTTAGAAGAAATGTCACTTACATAATACATGTAAGAGGATAATAGAAGTAAGGAGAAAATAATCATCACTTATCATCAATACACTAGGTGTTACTTACAAGTTGCATTGTTTTAGGTTCATTTTGGCTTAATGGCACTATAGTCTTATGAGTATTTCCATTATAAAATTGACTGAGTTGAAATCCATTCAACCATCCTTCCCCTTTGACCTAACAACTTCCTCTTATGTTAAGATATTACCTCTAGGCCTAGGTTGCAAGAATGAGTCCATTATACTTACCTAGACCTAATATACTTCCACTATGAGATAACATTGTGTGGAGAATAATTCATTTTTGGAGAAGTTAAGGTAAACCTTTCAATTTTGTAACCTTCTTCAACTTTGTACCTTGCACCTTTCTCCCAATCTATGAACATTTATCTCTAGTGTTTGATCTTAGGTTGAGGTCTAAAGATGTCTCACCATCTCAACAAGTAGATATGAGATCCATCTTGTTGTTAGGCCTAGAAATCTCATTTATTGAGTTTCTTTTTACTTTCTCAATGTCTTAGGCCTCTATGGTATTCTCATTCATGTATTTCTCCATCTAGGTTTGACTATAGGTAATGGTCTCATAGTTGAATACTTAGACCTCTTATTGAATTGGTATAATATTTTATACGCCTTGAAGGTAATGGATATTTATTATAGAGATCATAACATACAATTTTCTTCTCTCATACATCATTGACGCCTTTAATTTTTGAGACATACATATTCAATGTGCATTCCACCTATAGATGAAAGTGAGGATATAGGTGCATTATGACCTCAAACTAAGTTAACCTGCATGATCAAATGAGATTTAGAAATCATATTACACTGAGCACATTCATTTCAAGTTGTTATTTAAACTTACACTTCTCATATTCACCTACAACTATCAAAACACTACTCTGCAAACCATTGATGTTCACTTCTAGTACAAGGAAATGCTTCTGCTTATCTTCCATGGCCACACATGCCAAACTAGGTTTAAATGAACATGAAATGGTGGATATGATCTATAAATCTACATAAATTATTTGGTTCACATAGACCAATATCCAAAATGTAACCAGATGAGAAAAACCAAGCCATTGGGATTGCATAGGTAGTTGGAGATATTAACAATATTAATGATTGTTCATAAAGCATAGGCAACCAATACTAAAAATATGATAATGAAATGGAATCTCATAGGGAACCCTAACATACACCAAGTCATTCACTCTAAATCCTCTTCTCTAGTCTGTACCAAATGAAAATCATTGACCCTGTTTGAGTTGTTTAACAGAGAGATAGGAGAGAAAAACTAGTTTTCATCAATTTTGGATTTATTGAAGCTGCTTGAGCTTGAAAATAACCTATGAGGATGACATGACACATTCATAAAGAACTTAACCTTAAAAGGAGTCACCTCAATCTGTATAAACTTTTGAAATTGACCTTTTTACAAATCATCTTTTTTTATGTTGAACTTGCAACATTTTAGTTTCAAAGTCTTCTTTGACACTTATCTAACATGTGGTACATTAGATTACTTCTTAACATTTTTCCTTTTAATGAGATTCATGTAAATTCATTAAATTGACCAAAAAATGGCATAAAATGACATTAAGATAAATGAATAAGTATGACAAAGGCTAAAACATATTATATGACCCTTAAACTATGACTTGACCTCATTTAGGACCATGATGACCATTTTCAAACCTAGGGGACCTTATGTAAAGTTTGAACATGCAAGGGGTTTACCCAATTTGACCTAGGGTAACATTTTGGTCAATAGTCCCCACATTGTAATAACCATGACATAAGCATCAGTTTGAGTGTTTTGGCTAAGGAATATATCAAATTGGTATGCTTTTGGCATTTATCACACCTTTTAACATAAGAAGCTACCTTTGATTCCATAGTTGACTAATAGTAATTAGTATTAAGAGATTTTTAGCTAGGACAACCCCACTGGTATGGACTCCACATACTCCTTCATGAACTTCCCTAAAAGGTAATGTAGTTTTTACTAAATTTAAACAATGAAGTAAAGTTCCATGAAAGATTTAGTGATAAAGGGTTAGACCACACATGGTATAGTGAGAGGCTTGATTTATAAAGGATTTTTATTATTTGTGTGGTAGGTCTAGTGGCATGATATGGTCATGAAGGTAGTTAAAGAGTTCTAAGTATCATATAGAGCTGGGACCAATAATAACATACATCATTGTGATAGTCAAAGGTTCATGAGTAAGCACGATAAGATTTTCAATGAGGAATTGATATTTTTTTACCTTGTCTGCATGATAAATTAAAGAACCAATGGTGGCCATGGCATCTGTTATCTTGTTACTAGCCCTAAGTATGTGTGTAAATTATATGTTAGTGATCTACTATTTCAGAATGTTGACCATGGTCTTGTATGGCACCAACTTGTCATCTTTGGTCTAAAAGTGTCTTGTAACCTGATTGATGATTAACTAAAAATCACCATAAATCATGAGATGTTAAATATTCTATTGTATTATTTGATGAAGCCTTAAAATGAGTGATTCATATTTAGCCATGTTGTTAGTACAAGGATAGTTGATATATAATGATTTAGGGATAAAATCCTCCTATGATGTAATGAATAATAAGCCTGATCTTGATCCATGCAATGTGAATTATCCATTAAAATATAGCTTCTAGTACTGATCCTTAGGTGATGTTTTGATCATGGTCATGATGGACTCATCAAAGAATTGAAAAGTGAGTGGTTGAGTATCTATAAGGGGAGCTTCAACAACTTTATCTGTAAGTACTTGTCAATTTATGACCTTCTAGTTAACATATTTGATCTCAAACTCACTCAGAAACATGATCCATTTACCCATGTAGCCTTGAAAAGCTGTCTTAGATAGTAAATACTTGAGTGCATCTAATTTTGAAATAACTATGGTCTTATTATTAAGGATGTAATGTTGTAGCTTTTAAGCTATAAAAACCATAACTAAACAAGCTTTTTCTATGGGTGTATAGTTGTGTTCATATGTGACTAGTGTATGACTTAAATAGTGTTGACTAAATTTTAGCCCTTTAGGCAAAAAGTTGACACCCCTATTTACAAAAAATTATCTAAGTCTATATCTTTGGACAAGTCTAATACTTAGCTTTTCTTCGAAAGAAGTGTTCTTTGACAAAGCTCACAACAAATGTACAAGTCTATTCCTTTCAAAAATTTCATTTTTGGTCTTTGCTATGCCTTTGCCGAATTCTTTCAGGTTTTTATTCTAAGCCTTTGTTGAATTCCTTTAGACTTTTGTATGAACCTTTTTCCTTAAGTGTATTTCTTTCATATTTTTCATTCAACCAAGTAACAAATTCTTTTGAATAATTTGTCTGAGATAAATATCTCGAAGATAAAGTGCTGAATTCTTTAAGACAAATTATCCATTTAATTTTTTTGAAGGTACTTTGAAATTTTTTTGAAAGATCTTTTTCAAGTTGAAAAGGACACTTTAAACTTTTTTGAAGGGTATATTTAAACTTTTTTGAAGGGTATGTTTCATTTTTTTGAAGGGTATCTTTTGTCGAGAAACTTGTCCATGCAACTTTTTTGAAGGACACTTGCAACTTTTTCAAAGGACATTTTCAAGTTAAAGGACACTTTCAAATTTTATGAAGGGTATATTTCAAATTTTTTGAAGGGTATGTTTCATTTTTCTGAAGGGTATCTTTTGTCAAGAAAATTGTCCATGCAACTTTTTTGAAGGACCTTTTCAAGCTAAAGGATCACTTGTAACTTTTTTGAAGGACTTTTTCAAGCTAAAGGATCATTTGTAAATTTTCCAAAGGGCATTCTAGTTTTTTTGAGAGTCATTTCCAAAGGCCAAAATGTACTTTTTATAAAGTTTGAAGGGCATTTCAACTTTCTCGAAGGGACGTTTTCAAAAAGTCTAAAATATTTTTTTCATAGGAAGGTGGACCATTTCAAAAAATCTAAAGGGTATTTTTTCCTTTCGGAAGGTCATTTCAAAAAGTTGAAGGTCCACTTCAATAAACTTGAAGGAACATTTTGAAGGGCCAAACAAATTTTTTGAAGGAATGAATTCTTTCAGAAAGCTTGTTCAATATAAAGGAAATAAAAGGGCCGAGACAAAAAGTCTAAAGAAAATGCTTGAAGGAGTAATGACCCACAAAACATCAATTTTAGACCATAGAAACTAGGCATTGGAGTTTAAAATAAAAGGCTCAATGAGAACCTAAAGGCAAAGATAAGAGATAACACATAGAAAAATGTAACTGAGGCTTTGGTTTAGTTGTAACAAATGTAACTAATGCTTTTGGTTTAGTTGTAACTCATTATAACTGATCCATTCAATGACATGGCATAGCTCTCCCACTTCTCTCCCATGAAAATGTAACTGACTCTTTTAAGATGACACATGTCCAAGTGACCCTTGGACTTATTTTGATTGCTCTACCTCTTAAGGCTATATATATACATTTTCTTGGCTCATTTTATATCTTCTGTTGGTTATTGGAAAAACTCTAGCTAGATTTATACTCAAAGAACTCTTGAAGAAATATACAAGTGTTGTTTTCACTCACATGTTGTAACATTAAGTAATGACTTGAATCTTGTGAGTCTAGTCTAGTGAAAGATTACCCTTGTTTGGATTGTACTCTTGATGGTCTACCAATTTGTAGAAAGGAGATTGTTGTAGGTCTTTATTAGTATTCTTTCTTAAGTGTTGAGATATCATATAAGTGGTTTGTGATTGTATCTCTCTTTGGAATAATTTGCACCCTTTACAATAATCATATACCTTCTTGAATCTAGCATATGAAGCATTGATGTAGTAATAAATCTTGAGTTGTGAGTCTTATTTGAGAAACACCTTGTTTGTCTTTAAGTAGTGGTTGAAGTCAATTGGGAGGAAATTATTCATTGGTACATCACCATTTATTTTCTTAGTTATTTTCCTTAACCCTTTTCATACACAATTGATAGATTAGAGAGAGATTTAAAGGTGTATCAAGGGGAGCTAGCCCCTAATCTAGAGATTCATCTCAACAAAATTGTCACCCATAACAAGAGAGATTATTCCATTTTGCTACTTGGGTAAGGAGAGCTGAGTATCTCCTCAAGGGTGAAAATCCAAGTGTCAATAAATAGTACATAGCATGATCTTTTCCATTGTCATCATGCTGAGCTACAAGTGCATCCCCAAGGCTTTATCTATGGTAGATAGGTATTGTGGAAATGGATTTATTGGCATTGGTGGTAATAAAGTAGGTAGATTGGTAAGATAATCCTTTAGGTGCTAAATGGCTTCCTGGCAATCTTCATCCCAAACAAATGTAACACCTTTCTACTTTAAGTGAGTGAAGCAGTGGTATTTTTTAGCCAGATATGAAATGAAGCATCTGATAGACAAGAATTTGCCTTACAAACTATGAAGTTACTTTAAATTAGAAGGTGGTGACATCTAGGTAATGTCTTGTACTTTAGTAGGATCAACTTCAATGCCTCGATGAAAGATAATGAAGCCTAAATTTTTTATTAAAGTGACACCAAAGATGTACTTCTTAGGATTGAGTCTAACCTTATATTCATGAAGCCTCTCAAATATTCTATGTAGCATAGCTGGGTGATCGACATGTGTCTTTAATTTACCTAGTATGTTGTTGATATAATATTCAATAATATCTTGAATTATATCATGAAATATGATAGCCATAGATATTTAGTATGTGGACCCAACATCTTGAGTCCTAATGGCATAACCTGATAATAAAACATTCCCTATGGAGTAGTGAATGCTATCTTGTATTGGTATTCTATTCAAATTATGATTTGATTATACCCTAAAAATACATCCATAAGTGAAAACATTTCATACCCTACTGTGGAGTCAACTATCATGTCAATATTTGGAAAAGGAAAGTTGTCCTTAGGGTATGCCTTATTGATGTCTCTAAAATTAGTGTAGATTCTAATTCCTTTTGGATTCTTAGTGATAGGCACAATGTTTGAGATCTACTCTGAATAGTCAATCGATCAGATGCATCTCGCTTCTAAGAGTTTTTCCAACTCTTTCCTTATTAGTGTATAAATATGATGATGCATCTTGTGTAATTTTTTTCATAGGTTTAAAATTAAGATGTAAAACAAGGTGGTGTACAACCAATATAGGGTCCAAACTTGACATGTCTAAATGAGCTAATGCAAATATGTCAACAAATTCCCTCAAAAGAGCTGTAAAGATTTTATGTTCCTCTTCAATGAGGATGCACCTAATTTGATCCACTTCAGGTCATCTAGAGTCTTGATGTTGACTTCCATAGTATCTTCTATGAGGATAATTGAGCCATATTCTAGTATGGTCAGAAATGATATGAATTGGCCTAAAATTATAATGTCCTCTAGTTGGACTGGTTCTTTAACCTCTCCTAAACATGATGAATATGAATCTCTTAATGGAAATGATGGCCATGTCACAAATACTTTTGGAAATTCATAAGTAATTAGAATAAAGGAATGTTGTTCTTTTGAATTAAACTTAGACCCAAATGCAAGTTCATCATTAGTGGTCTCATGGGCTTCATTTAAGGAAATGTGAACACCCCCATCTAATGGTGTTTGAAATAGGTTTTCACCAAAAGACTAGCCTTTATCTTTAATTTTACCTTGGTTGAAAAGTGACTAAAAGAGGTTTTCACTTTGGGACCTCAATTTTTTATTTTTGGCTAAGGGTGTTCACCCATTGTCCAAAATAGGTTATAGGATCTAGTTTGATAGAAAACCCTTGTTTGTGGTCTTCTAACATAATATTATCTCTTAGGACTATAAATATTATAAATGTCTCATCATTCTCAAACTCATATACATGTATTTTGGATTATTATTGGTCCCAGGCTATAAGTTAAGGGTGATAAAGAGGAAGTATGTTACATTAGATTACTAGGGTGATGGTAAAAATTGTATGCGAGTCAAATAGGTTGGTATTCGCAAGGTATTCATAAATGTTGTGATCAAACTCTACTTCATTGTCAACATCATAATCACCAAACATTAGCTTTAGAACATGAATAAGATATGTGGGGTCACCCCCAGGTGGTTTAAATCTGATACCATAAGTTCCTTTGTATCAAGTTATAGAAATTAGCTGAAGAGTACCCTGCTAATTTGGTTTGAGGCCTCCACCTTCATAGGCTTGTTTATCCATGATCCTATTAGGGATGGGATATTTTAAATTTTTTTGGCTATCAACCAAATTTTAATTATATAAATAAGATTCATCATTGGCAAGTGGGTCCTTTTCATTTATATTCTATATAGGGTGGCCTAACTTTAGGTCTTCTATAGGACTTGGGGTTCTGTGGAAGTTTGGCAATATAGAATGTGTCATGGGTCAAATACTCTCTTGGGCCATTAGCTAAGATGGTAAAATTATTAGACATTTTAAGAGGAGGCATATGTGAATATGAGTCAAGTCTATCTAGGTCTATACAATTGGCTTCGAGCAATTCAACATGTATTTCTTTATCTTTATCCTTTCTAGGAACTATATCTAGGCCAAAGTGGTAGTTATAACTTTCACACTCAACCTCTAAATGTTTTTAATGTTCATAGGGATACAAATATCCATTGATGGTGACTTCCATGCTTGAGTGAAATAACTTGAGACACTGGTGCAATCTAAAATGTATTGCATAAATTTTGTGTATCCAAGGTCTACTCAAGAACAAATTGTAAGATAAATCTAGGTCTAACCAAGGGCCCAATGATAACTATCATGTTTACAGTGCCTTATGATTTCCATTATTCATTATCATAGGATTTTGATAGTAATTGTTTCTCATTGTAGATCAATTGTTGTATATTTGAGATGCTTGATGAGCTTCAAATACATAATATTTAGGCCTAATCCATTATCTAGGAGGATATGTTTGACTTTGTGCTACATGATGACAACTTCAATGTACATGGGATTGTTATAAAGAGGGGCAAGGGATGACATATCACTTTGGCCAAAGGTCAATTGTTGGCCTAGGGCTAGATGTCAAACCAAAGCTTGGGATTTATCTAGGGTTATGTCATTGGAAATGTGGGATTGGCCTAGGAGCTATGTTAGGATATTCTTGTGGATAGTAGACATATGCAACAAATCTAAAATGGATATTTGTTATGGCATCTTCTAAAGTTGTTCCACAATGTCATACAACTTTTCCTTAACTATGGTAAATAACTTGTTCTTAGCCAACATAATGGGTTGGATTGGTTCATTGAGAAGAAATTGTGGGCCTAGAATGGTAATCTTAGACTATCAAATTGTGATTGCATAATCATGATTGGATACAAGACTATTATAATGTGATGATTATGGAGACAAGCCAAATAGGATAAGTATCAATTACTGATGCACTTAGTTATGGTCATAGAGTAATGATGATTTATCAGTAGGTCTTGAAATAATAATCCCTAGTTGTTGTGCTTGGTTATAGTCCTACATTAAAGAAGGATTACTGACATAGGTGTGTTGATTATAATTGTTTGGAAACACTCCTGGTCTATTAGCACTTGGTCTATGATTAATGGTGATTGTTGAAATGTGACCTTCCATAATATGACCTATAACTTTGTTATAGTCATGTGCAATTACATGGGAAGTTTGTTGCTTGTTGGTATTATTCTAGTCTTGGTTCCTCCCATTCACTGGATATTGTTATTTTTGTTGCTGATATTATTATTGTTGTCATGGTGGTTGTTGATATTACTATTGTTGTTGTTCTAGTCTTCATTGTTTTTGTTGTTGATTATTATTGTTATGTTTTGAAAAAGGGTTTTGGTATATACCCAGGCTCTAATTAGATGTAGATGTTTTATTATCTATTGCAATCTCCTCATTTTCCAACATATTCTCTATGAGGTGATTCAAATACACCCAAAAATTTTAAATAATGCCCATGAACATGATGGTAATCATAGAACTCATACTGTCTGTACCATTTTGGATATAGAATATCCTCAGGATAGTGCTTATAAATTGGCCAACTAATCATATTAGTTGTGGTTCACTTGTAGAACACTAATTTGATAGGTTTATGAAGGTCATTAAAGACTTGAGGAGTGGGTATTCTTCTTAGAGGAGGATTTATAAAGGTGGTGGTTGTTGCATTTGTAGATCTAGTCTAGGTTGCTATGAAGGCTGTGCTTGTTGAATATGTTATTGATGAGGAGTAGGTTGGATTTATGGTGCAGGTTGAGCAGATGATGTTTTTAATATTTGGACATAACACAACTCAGTTTCTCTATTTCCAAAAACATTATTATTATGTTTGTATTGTTTGGATTTTTCATAGTTACTGGATTGAGCAGGTATAGATGCTTATACTTGGACTTGGTTAGGGTTTTGACTTGGGCTTATGCCTTGGTTTTTGTTTTGATGAGGTTAAATTGATAATCCCTTTATTAATAAGGTATTTTTAAATATTTAAACCTTTTTCAATGATCTATTTGAAGGAATGTGCACATAAAAGCTCCATATGATAAGATATATCACTGTGTAAATTTTTAGTAAACATAGTAGCCAATTTTTTGTCTGGTAAGTTGTGGGTGAAGAAACTAGCAAGTGCTCACCATATCTGTAGATAAATCTCAAAGCTCTCACTAGATTTCTACTTGGCCTAAGTCAAATTTACTAATGAAATCTCATGCTCAAGATTATAGGCTAAATGCTACACAAATTTATCTAAGAGGTCATCAAAATCAGATACCAAATTATTTGGCAATTTAAGGAACCAATCTAAATACTATCCTACTAGACTTCAAGGAAATAAAATGAGTAGGAAAATGTCACTATAAGCCAATAGATGGAAAGAAACAAATAACTCTATTAAATGGGCCTTAGGGTCTTAATTACCCTTGTATTTATCAAATTTTGGTGGTTCATAACCCTAAAGAAATGGTATATGAAGATACTCCATGTTGAATGGGTATGAACACATATCATCTAACTTGAATTTATTGGTCATCTTCCCTCTTTAAATGGAAAAAATTGTATCATTCATTTATTTCAATTCTTGGGCCAAGAAACTAGATGGTATATTTGGTTGAGGTGATGACTGGGTGGTCAAAGTTGGATTGCCTTGACTAGGGTATGATGGAGGTATGGTTTGTTGTATAATGTTGGGTTGATGAGTGAAATGACCATGAATATGTATCCATGTATTTGGGTTATATTATTGGAATTTCACACATTGTTGGGCTATATTCTAATTTGGATTTGATGTATAACCTTGGTTTTGAGGGATTGGGCATGCGATGGAAAGATATGGCTTTGGATAAAATACTATGCCTACGGAGGTTGAATAGGGACTTGATGTTGATTAGTTAAACCTAGTTGAATAATGGGAACTTGTTGTGGACCAAGGCCTTATCTTTCAATCTGTGGCATGTGCTAAGTAAAAGGCAATTACTACTTGATTGGTACTTATTAGATAGTAGTACATCTTTGTTCTATGAACACCTACTATGAAATAGATGCTTTTTGGATGTTTGGCATTTATATTTTACTAATAAGAACATATTATTGATTATACAACATTCATGATTATAAAGGTATATTGGTCTACGATTGTAGTGGTATGTTTATCACTACCTATCAAGGTGGAAAATTTATTTCCCCCTGTTGAGGTGGCATAGTGTTTTGCCTCTACTATGATGGTAGATTAGATTGTGCCAGTTGTGTAATGTTACTCACCACCTATTAAGGTGGGATAACGTTAATGACTTATTGTTGAGGTAAAGCACTAATCAATGCTTGGTCACTTACTATGGTTTCATGATTGACAAAGAAGATGGTTGAGGATTAGAAGTAGCTTGCTATGGTTGGGAAGTATGATTTCCTATACCCTATTTTTTTGAACCACTCATGATATTAAATAAAGGAAATCATTGTTGCATTATATTTATTGGTTTAGTTAAACCACTTTGCCTTGATTAGAAAACACTTGCATGTTATCCACTATGTTTGTAATATTGTTTTGTATAGAAGCTGTAGTTACATATTCAATATATGAGACATTGTACATGTCATTTATTGAAGTGATTTATGGAAATGGGTCTATACCTAAATTATCTTGACCTGTCAACTCAATTAAAACTCCTATTGAAGGAGATAACTTTATGAGTGGAGTGTTTGACATGGTCATGGCATTAAAATTATGTGCTAGATTTAAATAGGTTTGATATGCTTGTTGCATTTGTATAAAGTGGTCCTCTATGAGGCCTTTTTATTTGACAAGCATATTTAGGTCTTGATATGACATTGTCACGAGCACTTGAGAATAGCTAGTAGAGGCCTATTCAATGGTTTGGGTATAAGGCATGTTTAGAGGCACTCTAACTAGATTAGGTAGGTTTTCATAGGGTAAGTCTACTATAAAGTTATCCCATACCTACATGGATTTGACTAAAACCTCATTATTATTTTCAAGAAAGTGATGATCAAACAAATAAGGATCGTATGCCAATAGTGATGTAATAAATTTATTGTTAAACTTGTTACACAACTATTGGTATGCTAGCAAGATATTATGTGGTTTGCTCTTGATCTTGTTCTAAATAGGGAGGTGTGTTAACCAAATAATAAGATAATAGATCTTGACTTTATTCCCTAGATTGAGCAATGTAAGGAGGATAGGGACCCATCTCATAATCTACATCATCACCATATGGGTCTTTAATAAAGTTATCACTCTTGACCACATTATCATAATATATATTATACATGGCTCCACTATGAGTGTAATGAGACATCCAAATTAATGACTAATGTTTCATGAAGAAGGTCTAGAGTTATACAAACTCATAAAAACAAGGTCTAAAAGACAAATGGACTGAACTTGGTAATACTTGGTAATAACTTGGTAATACTTGGTAATAACTTGTTGTGAAAAGGTATTATACTTTTAATAACCATTAACTCCATTAATTATTTAGTGTAGTGTGATATTTGAGTTAAATATACATTTTAAGGTAGTCTCTTACTAATAAAGGTTGTTTAACCACTCAAAAAAGCATTCTAGTAAGCCAAACTCAATTTGTATACCCATAATATGGAGTGGCATTAAAGGGATGTTGGGAGATGAATTATTGGGTCAAAACTTCTTATAAAATTTGTAGTAAGGTTATGAACTCCTGCCTACAAGCCAAGATGCATGAAATAGAAACTATGAAAGGAATTTTAGGGTCATTTTGGGATCACCCAAATCACTCATACTTTGGAGAGTGCCTTAATGAATTTACTTCCATTCTTTTAAAAAAGTGATAAAGGTGGTAAGTGAAGCATTTTTTACCACCCAAGTTTCCTAAAGGGGATGGGGGGAGAGTATACATGCTACACTTGGCTTACAAAACAAACACACAACAATACTCACAAAAATAAAATCTATTATGAGCATTTAACTAGAGTGTGATTTCATTTTTAGATCACCAAGTGAAATATGATATGAATTTTATCCCCTTGAAATTATTTTAGAACATTAAAAAATGAAAATAAATCAAATAAATGAGTTTTAAACACCAAATGTAAATAGGCATTTGGATATTAGAGTGTTAAACATGTCTTTCCTTGGTCTTTGAGTCCTACAAAAGATGTTAGGTGGTCCTTGTGCTTAAAATATAAAATAAAGAGAGCAAATGACTTTTGGAATGTAGCTCTTAGGTTTCAAATGTTTTTCACATAGTGTAATACCACATATACATAGAGCAATATCACAACTTTTCTATAAAACTGTAATTGGTTAGTACAAAACCACAACTTTTTGAAAAATAAAGGATTAATGAAAATCCATGATTATATAGTGCAAAATCATAATTACATAGGGCAAAACTATAAGTCTTTAGTGAAAAATTATGATTTCCTACAAAATAAAGGGTTAACGCAAAATAGTGACTATACAATGTAAAATCACTAAATTAAAGACAATATTATAGATTTTGAAGGTAAAATCATGATTATGAAGGCAATACCAAAAATTTCATAGAAATATCACTGATTCTAGGACAAAATCATGACTCTAAAGAAATAAATGCATCTATTAAGGCATTAACGCAACTTATAAAGGCAAAAACACAACTTAACAAGGCAAAAATATAACTTATCAAGGCAAAAATGCCAATGCAATATCATGACTTCATAGTGCAATATCACTAATTCAAAGTATAATATCATGACTACATAGAGAAAAAACATGACTAAATGGAATAAAAATGCGATTTCTTATGTAACGTATGTGAGCTTCAACTTTTCACTTTTTTGGCTAGCAAGTCAAGATTTTGACATGAAAATTGTTAGAAAGAGATCCTAAAATAACATGGGAAGAAATTTATGGGGTATGGGTCCCACTAGGCATGCCATAATGTGAACAAGGAATCTATATAGGGGAGATTAGTATAGTTTTAGTTAGTCAATAAAAACAAATCCAAACAAATAATTAAACACTAACACCTCTAGCCTAAACACTAGGGAGAGCATATACAACAAGCATACAATGAAAACATAAATATAAAACAAAAGAAATCATATTTTTACCTTCATTTTATCTCCAAATGTCTTGTTGAATTATATTTCTCAGTTATGCACTCAAGAAATCTTTGTCAATGAAGCTCCATTGCTCCACCTTTCCTTGACACCTTGGTAATGTTGGTTGGCTTAGCTTGGATTAGCTTATGAAATTGACATGGTAATAATACTATGAGGATTTTTTGAGGTATTTTGGCATAATAAAATTTCACTAATAAAACTTTTTTTTATCTATTTGAGCATAATAACTTTACACCAAAAGAGCTTAAAGATCAATAGGTAAGGCCATAACCTCCAAAATTAACTCTTATGTTGAGTTAGGTTAGGATTTAAGTAAGGAATGAATTAAAACTAACCCTAGGTGAGTTTAATTTAACTCTATTTGATTTAAAGAGGTGTCATGTAATTCTAATTTTCAATTAATAGGCATGGATCATAAATTGGATATTTTGTGAGAGCTTGACAATTCATAAAGGCAATGAGAATAAGCTTGATATTTTAAATTTTTGATTTTCCATTTTTAGATATTCATTAATTTTAAATGGATTATTTATGTAAATATTTAATCTATTTTAATTATTTGATTCATTTTTATTAGCATTTTAACTCTTCTAGGAATTGTTCAAGTGCCCCGCTTAATGGGTCCATAGGCCAAACTACCAGTTGTTAGGTTGTAAGGTGACTAGGGATGAATATGTGATAGGTTATTATTGTGTATGATATAATACCATAAATAGAGATGACTTAAAACTATTATGAGCATTAAAAAAATATGTGTGGATGAAATTGGGATGTTCAATGATCCCTAGGCTTAATTTCCAATGTTTGGTAAAAATCAGTCTGAAGTCTAGTAAAAAACCAATTGTAGCCAAAATGAGGTGTCTACAGGTCCAAAACATGTGGTTGATACCTTTTTAGTTATAAAATATATTTTAGTCTTTCATATATTATTTGTATGACCTTAGATACATAAACTCAACATAATTCCTTTCACAATGCATGGGTGTATTAAATACATTCATACTAATATGGTAATCATAGTTTCTAAAATTCCATATAAACATTCACTTGAAAAAGAGAAGTTTATTCCCATATAGATAATTATAAAACCCAATAAGGTTAATCATACATGAAAGGTTAATCAATAATAAATACCCTTTCCTAGGTGACCCATACTTGAGAGACCATTGCACTAGAGATACATTGTGGATTCCATGGAATCCTCATCTACACCTACATGATCCACCAGGTTGCTAAGAGAAAATAAAAATGTTCCAATTATAGCTTCACTAAAGAAACCATATATAATTAAGCAATGGGTTACATGAACCCCTACTCCTTAAATTAACTCTTTATGACCACAAAATCCTATGAGACATATGCAGAGTACCACACTCTATAGTTTCAGATATGATGCCTATACATACTCCTTGGTAGTATTATCAGTTTGATGTGCTATATTTATATTTTGGATATGCCTATGAACATACATTATATGGTATCATAGGATAGACCTTTTTCCTTTTAAAAAATTCTAAAAATTCATAGAAAAACAAATTTTCAATAAAATATAAAAACATTCAAATAAATTAAAAAATACAAAAATATCTAGCATTGACGTGTTTATTAGCTTCTTAACCTTTATGTTGTTTACTTTGTCTTTAGTAGATATAATATATTTTATATAGACATATATGTTTCACACATACTTGAGTGTGATACAAGCATATCCTAGACCCATGATACTTGCACATATAGATGTTGGACCTTTCTTCTTCCTGTATGATATACTATGTTGGGGGCATCTAGTTTTTTGATCATGATGATACAAGTTATATTATTTTATGATCACCTTTCCATAACCATGTCTAGATTATATACTAAAACTTATACATGTCTACACTCATGATTATATCTTTCATAGTGTACTTGATATGCTATTTTACATGACATCTTTGCTACACATATATGTAGGGACTAGTATGATGTGCTTATGCTAGTTGCTTGTACTTCATCAATTCACATTATCACTTGAGTATATTTTTACTGATTAGTATTATCTTACTTACAAAACGTATAAATATATTCCTTGTGTGTTGGCCCTTGTGTCATTGTATGTTGTTTTCTTTTTCCATTTGGATATTTTAATATGTCATTCCTTCGAGTGTATGACATTTGAATATGCCTCTTGTTTGTGATCTCCTTAGACCCCTTTTGTGTGACATTGAGTGTTCTTGTGTGTGTGTGCTTGATTTTTTGTTGAGCTTGTATTGTTACTTTTTAGACATTACCATTATACATATCATGCATATTAAGGCTTGTTGTGATCACATACTATGAGGTTCATTGATATATCTACTTAGACGTGTTAGTCTTATATGTTACATGATTCATACACAAATTATATACCTATATTATAATTTTGAGGTAAATTAATTGTAGACACCTAAATTTAGATACTTTGTGTCAATTTTAACTATCTCACTAATATGCATCAACACCATCCTCAATCATCTAAATAGTATTTTATTCACACTAACATATCTATTCCAATCACTATTCATCCCCCCTGATGAATTAATTATTCCTTCCATGATCTTATAATTTACCATAAAATTCACATCACTTCTTATTAGTTAATTAATATTAATTAACTATATAATATTCTTCTAAAGGGGAATCCATAGAATTTGGAATATCCATATTTTCATTAATCAATAAATCCTATTTTCCTCACATTATCCCATAAATGAATTTTTAATTCATTTATAATCCTTGTGAATCCATTTTTCAAAAAGGCATGTCATAAGACCATGAATCATTAATTTCTCCTCCTAAATAGTTAATTCCTATTTCTTTCACATTCCACCTCCCATATTTATGGGGAGGGGGACTAATACTCAACCATAGATCTTTCTCCAAGATCGACAGTCCACATTAATTTGGAAAAGATATAAATAAAGGGACCCCCCTCCATTCTTAACAATAATTGATAACACAATGAAGTGATCCATTTTTGAGAAAGATTCATACATCAATCCTATCACTTATCAATCCAAAATTTCCATTTAACAAAGGAAGATGTTGCCTATTTGATGGTGCACATCCACCAAGAAGCTTACAACTACATCCATTTGAGTAACATCCAATTGAAGTAAGGATTTAATTGTGTCTTGGGTGAAATAGAGGTATAATATTTGTTTGTTTACTCATTTCTTAGATATCTCCTCTGAGGACACATGATTAGATTAGGTAGCATTTCAAATTTGTTTGATTTATGTCGATGAAAACTAATTTTTGTTTCATGATTTTATAATAACTACATGATCCCATTTCCCTCACATTAAAATTTGGGGGGGGGGGAATATTAGTGGGGGAATGTCATAGAGACATGATCTCTACACTTATATAATTCTCAACATTTTCATAATTTCATTATACTTTACATGATTTAGATATACACTTGGGTCAAAATTCTATACATTGCATCAATTTTTATAGATTTGGGACAAAGTTTCTCATATTTATGAAAAATATTATACAAAATTATAGATAAAGGATAAATTTTGATAGATTGAGACACATTATAGATGAATATTCCATACAAGTGTACCAAAAATTACAAATATATATTCAAACTTATTTACCAAGAAGTATTATTTTCCCTACAAAACATCATTTTAATCCTTTATATATCGATAATAGTTGGCTACCTTTAAGTAGTGTGGTTGAGTTTAATTTCCCTCAATGGAATAACCATACTATTTTGTTGGCTGAGTTGGTTATACCACTTAACTTGGATCTTATTGTACTAACACTTGAGTTGTGCGATTGAGATTCAATGATCTCAATGGTTGTGTCACAAATCACCCTTCCACTAGATTAGGGGAATCAGTACCTTCCAATATCCCTCTTTAAATATCCAAGGTTTAATTTTGAACCTCTCTCAGCTCCAATGCTTCATAAGGAAGCATCTTTACCAAGTCAAAGTACCAAGGGGAAACATGGTTGTATATAGACACAAGTGTACTCCATCCTTGTTCTCTTTCTTTTCAAGAATTTCAATTATGTCAAATTTAAAATAATATGCACTAATTTATACTATAAAATGCTCTTAGTTATAGGTCATACACCAAAAAAACACTCAAAGTGGTCTCAAACAAAGTCAAGGTGTGTTATACACACGTAGGTACACATTTATTTCCTTTAACATAGTAATTTCATCTTTATGTATTACTAGAATAAATGGGGGGGAATGTAGATACTAAAATATAATTTATATGGCATCTCAATTTTTCATACTTGAAAATTATGTATCAAGGTTTTACCCTTCTATTCTATACCTTCCTGTTACCAAAAGGCTCACATTCACCATCTCACTATGCCTAGTCATTTATCTTACGGCCAAACCCTATCATTTATGATGACCTAGATTTCATACACTATATAAAAGTCTAAAACTTGATATATATATTTCACTATCAATTTCATATCCTTGGTGGCCTCTTAACCTACCAGATACTTACATCCTACATAGGGACACTTATGTCAATGTAATTGTCTAGATTCTTATCAAGTGTTCAATATTCAAAAGTCATCTAATTTGATTTTTTTTGAATCATATGGGTCAGAACATTTATTTTATTTAACCATTATATGATATATTTTCAAAAGGTGTGGTATAAATATAAATGTAATCCTACTCATTATTCATCTAAAAAATACCAACAAAGCACCCATTCAAGTTCACTCAATCAATTGCACAAATAAGTTCTATGGCCCTATTATTCCATATTTTAATGTTAGTCATAAGAGTAGTCATATTATAGGTCTGAAACAATTAAATAAAAACCCATGAGAAACATTTGTCAAGTTACAAGCTAGATCATTGCATACCCTTGCATAGTATATTGGACCCTTGTGCACACACAAGCCAACACTTAGGGGATAAATACATATGTCTAAGGCCCTCCTTGGAGTACTATATATGTAGGAAAATCTCATTGGCATAGGGATCCTTGAGGTTAGCTTGAAATTGTGATCCCATTAACCCATTTTTGGCATGGTACAAAGACCTAAGGTGAAGAGTTAGAGTTTGACCCATATATAGTTATTGACAACTTATGTGTGCAAAAAAAGACAACAACAGAAAGGTGATAAAAAACATAGAAGGCTCTAGGTGGTCACTTTTCAATATAAAGGATATTCCATATAGGAAATTTTCATTGAGATCAGGACATAACATCAATGCAAGTGTCCTAGGGCTAATGAAAGCGTTCATGCCTCTAAAAATAATATTTGTAAAAACTAACAAATATATCTTATTCTTATCCTTGCTTGTTTCCACCTATGAAATTATCAAATCTATGTACACATTTGAAGATAAGATAAGTAATATCTCTTCTTCATCTCTATGAAATCAAACTAATATTTTTAGTGTACTTTATATATTTAACATAACTCATCATTTTAATTCAAAATATTCATTTGTCTAAGTTTTTAATTAATTAAACTACTCTAGAATAGTTCTATTCATCCTTGTGTATAGTCTATATTACTAATTTAACCCTAGATACATATCCTAAAAGGGTTAAATAATTCTAATATCACATAAGCTCATCAAATGAGTGATCATTGACACAATCAACTTGAACTGTTTGTAACATATCATTCCTACATGCATTCGATGTCGATATGAAAAATATGAAAACAATAAATTAATATTACTAAATCAGATCATAGGATATATCAAATACCTAGAATAATCATAATGGATGTGACATTAGGACCAAATTAGGTGCATTCCCTATTTTAACTCACACTTCTTGAACACACTACATCCTACTTTCGGGCCAACCTTGGATACATCATGTGAAAGAAATACCATTTACATTACATATGTGTGTCACATTTACATGTGATGGAAATTTATATACATATTATACAAATAATAATACTTTCAAATACTATACCTTACCACTATTTTTTACTTTACCTCTTGGTAAAACTCATAAGAATTAGGCAAATATGATAATTAATGCAATATCACAATTGATAAATTGACTTCAATTTTTAGCTCTACTAAAGAGGATTTTTTATAAATTACCATCACTTCTTCATATATTATTAATTAATATAATTTATTTCATCCTTATCACTCTTCATCCTCCATAAGTGTTTCATCAAAACATGTCTACACCAAAGAACTATAATAACAATGCATACTGTGACTATCATCAAATTGTGAGATATTATATGAAAAAATGATTCAAATAAAGACAAACTATCAAATCTTGTTGAAAACAATATTAAATATATTGATACACCTTCATAAGATTCAATATTAAAACTAAATTATAATCATAATTCATAGCCTATAATAACTACTACAAACACTCGATATTCACATAACTTAGGCATGATAGTGATGAGGAGTATCACATAACACATGATCAATATACATATTTAAATTTATATTTTGATATAGATATATAATTTAGATATATTTGATAGATGGAACTAATACAAATAGACATTGATACCACCAAATATAAAACCTCCAATGAGTTATTTTAGTTGGCTATAACACATATCAATGTACATGACCTCTTCATGATTGATGATTATTTATGTGATCATGCTTTAATATCCTTATATATTTTACACATGATATAACCTTGATCATTTTTGTATCCCTTGGATCTATTTTCACTTGGCCCTTGCCTCTTGATTTTTATCATGATCCAAACATCTAAGAAACTTATCTTACAATGATAATAGTGCATGTCATGCCCAAAATTTCATAATTAAAATTCACACAAAAACACATTTTTTTTATAAACATAATAACAAAAGCTCGCATCTCCAAAATAATTGAGATAAGGTAGGAAATCATTGTAATGAGGTTGAAAAACATAAGCAACCATTTTGATATAGGTAAGACTATAATTTTTTAGATCATATACAAGATGTTCAATGAACAAGGAATAAGGTCCACATAGGAAACCGATTTAACACTAGACATTTCTTGGTTGATGGCTCATGTATATAGACCAACTAGGATAATTCAAAACATCAGGTATAGATAACCAAATTTCTCCCATATCTATCCAAATACAAAGCATCTTATTTCAATTTTTAGCAACACCATGACAAAAGTTGAAATTGGTAAAAAGAGCTAACCCAAATAACTATCTAAACAAAATGGAATAAAAGGTTCATATAATAATATAGGTATAATATTCTCTCAAAAAATAATAATTATGAGATATTAAAATGATAAAAATATCCCATGACTAGGCATATCCATGTCTACCTCTCTTACACTCTAGTACTCACTATACTGCACTTGGTTTCACTAACTTCCAAATGGTATGAGAGAGAGTAAATATAAATTAATAAATATTGGTTTATTCCCATAAATGATCTATGTAGCTCAAAGTAACTCAAAAAAATAACTCAAACTTAGCCAAGGGATAACAAACTTTATCTAAGATGCATTACTAATTAATGAGGGTGATAATGGCTTAAGAGGAAAACATTGAGTCTTAAAAGATATAACATTGGGTAAAATCACCATAAAAAATTAATGGTCATAATTAGTAATCTCAATCTAAAAGGTGAACAAGGACAAGACTACAACAAGGCACTAAAATACTCTCAAAATTACCTGTTAGCCAAATTTGGCACAAGAGTCTTTTTTAAACCTTTGCTCCTTATTATTCTAAATTTATTTATATCCATATAAGGTCTTAAAATAGTCATTTTTTATGGTCTCCCTTTTTTTGTTTAGCAAAGTTTAAGGTTATTTTGAAAAAATCAAGGTAAAGTTGTTTATATATTGTTTAGGTCTTCTGATGTCTTTTCCATGCACAAGTCATTAATGACAATGTGAAGTTAGGTCTATTGTGAATTTTAAGCATTTTTATAGTGTCTTTAACGTATTATTGGTTTTCATGTTATTTCCAAGGTTAATAAGTCACTTTAAACCTTCTCTTTGCATCCTTAACATGTGTAAACTTGTCAAAGACCATTTTAAAGCCCTAAGAAGTGGAAATCATGTAGAAAAGCACTTGAAAATGAATTTTGAGAAGGTTTCTAGATTCAAGTTGGTAGGAGAATTTCATAATATTATAGTTTTAGGATATAAGATATAATGATTGTACTTGTAGGGAATTATAACTAGTCTAGAATGGGATATCAAAGGAGTGAAAGAATGTTTTCAAGAACTTTTAGGGATATTTTAGATTATCCTAGGTATGTTAGGGTCAAAATAGGTTTTATAAATATTTTAGAGGTATAAATAAATTAAAAAACACTTCCATTACTCCATCGATATCTTGGGTAGATCATAATGGTCATTTTTAGATGATCAATTTGGAGAGAGAGAGAGAGAGAGAGAGAGAGAGAGAGAGAGAGAGAGAGAGAGAGAGACTAATATATTATAAAAATATGGGGGACATAATTACCTTAAGTTTCCATACAATATTAAAATTATAAAGGGATATGCTTTATGAATGATTGTTAATAAGGTAGGGTGGTCTAAAACCTTACAAAACCCCTACTAGCTAAGTTTTCCCCTTGAAATGGAATTTTGAAGCTAATTGGAAACATTAAGGAAATGGGATATGATTTATAATCTCTATAAAATCCTCAAACATCATCATCCATCCCCACTTGACATGTGTGAATAACCAAGAGGTAAAAAATCTCCATTTTGAAGTAGTTTACAAACTAGTGACAATGGGGTTTTGATGGTTTCAAGGTTCCAAGCAGTTGAAGGAAAATTGTTAGTGATATAAAATCATATTTATATCAATAAAATTATAAAATTTCAATAATTATATATTAAATTATTACATGGACCTAAAACTTCACAACATGATGATGACCTATAGTCTTCCACAATTATTCAACATATATCAATGTTGCAAGAAGAATCCTAGTAAAATGAGAGCCTCCAATACATGAAAGGAGTGATACTTATATTTTTTTTAAAATTTTTGGATTAATGAAAATTATTTATACCTTATAAAAATAATTTTAGGTCCAAAAATGGTAAGGAGATTATGTTCTCATGTTTACCAAGGGATTGTGTACAACCTGCAAGTGTAGGAGGTCAACATGGCCATGAGTTTTAGCATCAAGAAACCAATGATGAAATTAGTTTCATAAAATTTTAATGAAATAATAGAACTTAAATATTTTATAATAGTATTTTTTACCTCAATAACAACTCTTCAAAGTAAACCTACAGTGATCTCAAGTTTGAAATTGTGTACAAATCTACATATACAAGAGTGAACTAAATAGATAAATATTGCATTACATGAGAGTTATTAAAGTAATGTTACCATTAATATTTTTTTGAGGTGATGTATATATAATTTTATGACTTAAATTACCAAATAATTCATCATAAAATGCTTAATGTGATAGAAAATATAGACCTACAGGTTTATAGACTTGTAAGTCTACATTTTCAAGTAAATGCAATAAACCTTGTGTAAAAAGTGAGGTTAAAGAATGAAAATGAGGGTGAGAACCATGGTGATATGTTTATAAGGTTTATTAATGGTATAAATAATAAAACCATTGAATATAAACCTTCTTTTTAACTCTTATAAACATCAAAACTAATGAAGACACACAAGCCTGCCAAGAACTCTCTTTTGTAAGCCTATTGTCAAGAATCCAAGGAAAGATGAAAGGTTTACATTGGAATTGGTGATTGGATTTGATTTAAGTGAGTTTATAGAATCCATTAATGTATTTTAAAGGTTTTTACCATGTTTTTATTCTTTATAAAATTAATAAATACACCTACAACCATGCTTGACAATCCTTTTTACACATAAAATTGTAAAAACTAGCATGGTGGATGCTCGTGAAGGTTAATCAAGGGAAAATAAAGATGTAAAGAGATGAGGAATGTTGTGTAATACCATACATATGAATTATTTTTCCTTAAAAAACCCCATAACTCAAAATATGGATTTTTATTAGCCCTCAACCTCCTCAGGGTTGCACTTTTGTCAACTATGGCTAGAAAGTTGGAAACTTGTCTAATT
Organism: Torreya grandis; assembly: GCA_037957365.1. Lineage (NCBI taxonomy): Eukaryota > Viridiplantae > Streptophyta > Pinopsida > Cupressales > Taxaceae > Torreya > Torreya grandis. The sequence continues at coordinate 333,812 of JARHVA010001942.1, read as the reverse complement.
TGAGTTATACCCCATGGAATGACTTAAAAATTGGAAATTTTTTTTAATTATATGTAACATAAATTAATTTTTAGGTTTTTGAGAGGTGTTTTATGGCCTTATATGGTCTCTAGTACTATGGGTTTGCATTAAGCCTAATTAGAAAAAATGGAGATTGAGAAGGTAGGTTTGCCTTGGGATTCAGATCATAAAATTTGGGGTGAAGATGTAAGAGGATAATGGGTACCCAAATATAAATTTAGTTTTATTTTAATAATATTATATATATCAAACCAATGATCTTTTCACTAAAATAGGGTTATAAAAAAATGGCTGCTTAGAGAGAAAACATGAGAATGATGAGAGTGATTACAAAATAAATGTGGAAAGATGATTGGATTGGGATATTCAAAAAATGTCTACAAAAAAAAAAAAGAATTTATAACACAAAAAGATGAATTGTAATCCTCTAATCACTTCTAATGGGTAATTTCAAAGAGGGTGGATGAGTCATAGAGGCAAAGAACCATCTCCTATGCCACATTTGAGAAAGTTATCATCACACCAAGTAACACTTATGAAGAATATGGTTTTAAACTATTATTTAGTATTTTTTTTGATTATATCTCACTTATTTATGAAGTGAAACTTGTCCTAGACCTCTTCTAAATCTCTCTTCTCTCTCCTCATTCATTTATATATATATATATATTTTCAATGTCAGAATCAAACATATATATATATATATATATATGCTTGATTTTGACATTGAAAGGATCCTTCACTAGGAGTATGACATAACCCTACTCATTTATATGCCTATTTATCAATAATATGATTGTTTTACCTCTTTCTATGGATATTTTTAGTGTAAAGCTATAAATGGTTGATCTAGGCAAGTGTAGACTTAACTCACCTTATCTTGTTGTCCCATTATTCTTGAATTCTTATAGTTTGGTTCTCTATTATAGGTTATAAAGAGTGTCATCAGGAGTTATACGTGGATTAGAAGTGGCAAAAATTTTCTCTTCTGTTCCCACATTACTTCACCTTTTTTAAAATTACTCATGTGATATGTTATTTTAGGATAATTTTATGATTATGGTAATCTTATAGGTCTCACTGCACATGTAAATCAGTGGTAGTGGTCTTAAAATTTGGTGCATCACCTCCCTTTTAGTTATAGTTTTATCTATCCCTTTTCATTTTCAAGTAGTAGCTTAGTTTGTAGTTATTAGGTGATGCATCAAGGAAGCTAGCCATATATATAGGTTTAATCCAATATTTAGGTCATTCACAACCTAGTATTATTCCCATGCTATCACTTAAGTGACGGTGCTTGAATAACCTTCTCATGGCTGTAAATTTTGATGATAATAGTTCTAGCTTGCTCATTGGGACAAGAGACTTAATACATTTAAGATTTATTGGTGTTTCTCTTTAATGTACTAGTTTTGAAGGCATGAACACAAATACCAATGGTGACTCTGAGCACAATCAACTAGTTTTAGCTACTCAATTATTATTTCAAGTGAGTATTCTTTCTATTTCACCTTTCTCATGAGGTTTCATGGTTGATTTTAGAGTGGATTTATATTTTAATCAAGTTGGTGAGCCATATCAAGCCTATGTTGATCTTTACCAATAATTTGTTGATCCATATTAGTAGTATAATGAGTTATATCAACCCCATGTTGAGCCATACCAGCCTTGCTATCAATAGTATCATTCTCCCTCTCTTCTCATCAATCTTATCAAGTTTTTCAACCTTTATATCAGTATAAAAAAGATTTTTATTAGTATTTTTTTCCACCTCCCACTCAAAACTAACCTCTTTGTTAGCCAATTCATTTTTATAATCAGCCTTGTCAAGACTATGCTACCCCTAGTCAACATAGTTTCATTTCTTCTCAATCTATCTCAAGATTTAAATAAACTATTATGGGATATGAAAGGCATATGGTAGAGATTAGTAGTCAAAGAGAGTATTATATAAGTGTCCCTCTTTATCTCATTTAGAATATGAGAGACTCATGGCAATTGGTTAAGAGTAAGTGGGCACCTATTGAGAGAAAGAACTAGTAAAGACTTACTAGTGACATGTTGGACATAGGTGGCCTAATTCAATGCATAGAGGATAAGTTAGTGGTTCATGAGGGGGAGTAAGTTAAGTAATATCAAACTTATTTGCCTTCTCCTACTCCACATCATCCCTATTTTTCTCAACCCATTCTTCCTCAAAATATCAAACTAAGGGAGTTTCAAAACCTCATAAGTACTTCACACATTCCTCAAGCCTTCCCATCATGAAGGTTAATCCAATAAAGCATCCAAAAGATGAAAAATTTCTCATTGAGAGGGTTGAAGATCAAGATAAATCAAAATTAGAATGTTTTATTACCACTGGGAGGGAAAATAGTGAGGGTATATTGGCATAAAACTCTCTTCCCCTTCCTTAAGATCCCCCCAAAAGGTCATTTAAGATTCTAAGTTGAAATCAAGTGATGAAGTCATGATATAAATAGAATGGAGAGAGATTATATTGGGAAATTGAGACAAAAGAAGAACCTTTGCCTATTCAAGCATCATACATATCTCCTTAAGATCCCCAAACTTTCCCATCATGGAAGTCTATACAAGAAGGCATCCAAAAAAAGAGTGCCTATCCAATACCCAAGCCAATTATTAGACCTATTCAATCCCCATCCTTCCCTCCCTAAGAATCTAAAACTTGCCCATTATAGAGGTCAATTCAAGAAAGCATTCAAATGAATAAGGAAGTCTTTGTGGAGAAATTTGAAGACCAAAGCATATTTAGGTTTAAGGGATTGGTTGGTGAATGGAGAAAAAAATGATAAGCCCATGGATCTCAAAATTTCAAATATTTTTTATGAGGGTGAGCAACGCATCCTTAAAGAAGAACATATTATATGGGAGGAAAATGAAGAAGGCTAAGTTTTAGCTATAAGTGAACAAAATGAAGACTATGAAGAAGACACTTTTATTGAACATGAGGAAGAGCTCATCATTGGCACTCCCCTTGGTGAAGAAAACAGAAAATCAACCTTTAAAGATGAAGAGAGACATGATCATCATCATGTATCGACATAATTTAAAAGAGATAACACTCTTAAAGGTGAAAAAAAGTCAATTAAGATAGTTTCCTGACCATCTAGTCAGCTTAATGAGATCATGGATGACCAAAAATAGTAGTTCTTAAAGCCTCTTGATGAATTGGAGTAGCTAGCTGTAGTAGAAATTCATTTAGATATCTTAATAAACATTTCCAATGGCTAATAAGAGGTAAACTCTTGGTTTAAATTATCTCATTTGACTAGAAATAATGGATTGATTTCTTGTTTCAAAGAAAAATTGATTGATTTGGCAATAAAAGAATCTCAAGGAATCATTTGATTTGAGAGTCTTAATGAGAAGGTTGCAACTGGTCTTGAAGTGAAATATCTCTAAAATGAACAAGGTTAGATATCAAGAGGGATGGAAATGGTCTCTAATGAACAAGAAACAAAGCTTGAAGGAGTGGAATTGCATCTACATCATAACCACATGAAATAGTTTGAAGCTATTGACAATCCTATGATTCCTAAAGAGAAGGTTAAAGATGTGTTTCAGGATGTATCCCTTCAAGAGACAAGTCAATAAGATGATGAAGATATGTGGCAATAATATTTAGATATTTGTAGTGAATTTGAGGCTCTTAAAGGGCCTATATCTCCTTTTGGGAAGATTGAGAATGCTTATGAAGTTGCTCTCTTCCTTGAGGAACAACGTGGGAACCCCTATAGATCATTTAAGAATAAGTACACTATTTCATGGAACCACTTGAAGATGAGGATGATGTTTTTCCTATGAGTCAAGAGGTGATCATGTTTGAGGTGAATTAAAACATTAAGGAATAATATTAAGTAAATCTTGGGCCATAATATGAGTGTTAGGAATAAGTGATTAATTATGCAAAACATGCAACATAGAATTGATTCCTCAAAATCACAACAACAAAGATATATGAAAGAAAATTTAGATCTAAGAAAATACACACATAACACTAATATAACATGGTTCACCCAATGTGGGATACATCCACCAAGAATCTCTCTATAATATTATAAATAAGAGTACAAGACAACTCTCAACAAGAAACCTTTCACAAAGATAACTTTCTCTAACCTAAATTCACACCAAAATTCTTGAGATGCTAAGCTATACCTCAAACCCAATCACATCGACAAAAGAGAGATTACAAAGCTCAAAAATGAGATGCAAAACACAATACATAATGTGGTTCCCCTAAACCCTATTTATAATTTTCAAAATCCCTTTAAAAATGCACCATACCATGGAGATAACCATATCCCCACCAAATAAGGGAGTTTACAACCACCTTAGATAAATATAATCACCTGATTCTCTCAACACCTTAACCACTTCTCCATAAAACATGACACAAATGTGGGAAGTGGTTATCATACTAAAAAATATGCCTCATCATTTGTGAAATTAAAAATTACATGTCAAAATTTCCCTGGTAATTTTATTTTTACCTTAGGGGTGTTGAAACGGGCTACACATTCAACAATCTCCCACTTAGAGTTTATTTCTCCTTGAAAAACATTTAACACTCCTCCATGATATTCATGAAGACAAACCAAAGCTGAACATAACCTCAAATTTTCCAATGTGACTACCTTGGTCATCATATCCACATGATTTTAGCTCGTATGTATATTTTCTAGTTTCACCATGTTTTCCTCCAAAGCTGTCTTGATGAAATGATACTACAACTATATGTGCTTCATCCTCAAGTGGAAAGCAAAGTTATTGGGTAAATTTATAACACTTTTACTATCATTATGTAATCCCCCAACTTCTTTCTTATGCCCCAACTCATTTAGTAACTATTGTAACCAAATCATCTCCTTGGTAGTCTCTGTAGCAACAACATATTCAACCTTTATGGTTGATAAAGCCACAACCTTTTATATCCAAGAAATCCAAATACCTATTGTATCCATGAAATTAAATACATAACCTATCATAATCCTCCTACTATCAACATCCCCAACCATATTTGAGTCCACATAACCACACAAAGTGGTGTTCAATCCACCAAAACACAATGCTATACCCATGGTTCCTCTCAAATATCAAAGAATCCACTTCACGGCTTGCCAGTGCTCATAACCTGAATTACTCATGTACCTACTTACTACTCCCACTACATGGGAAATATCTAGCCTAGTACAAACCATAACATACATTAGGATACTAAACACTGATGAGTAAGGTACTTTAGACATCTTTAGCTTTTATTTTTCTATCTTGGGACATTGTTCCTTTGTTAATCTAAAATGGCCTACCAAAGGAGTCCCAACTGACTTAGCATCCTGCATACTAAACCTCTCCGAAACTTTATTCATGTACTCCTCCTGGGATAAGATCAACTTCCTCTCCTTCCTATCCCAAGTTATCCTCATACCAAGGATTTGCTTTGCTATACCCAAATCCTTTATAGAAAAGGAATCACCAAGTTGCTTCTTAAGTACTTAAATCTATTGCATGTTCTTTCTTGAAACCAACATGTCATCTATATACAAGTATAGTATAATATAATTACCATCCTCAAATCTCTTGACATACATGCAATGGTAAGAATAACACCTAGAGTAACCCTGTTCCAACATAAAACTATCAAACTTCTTATACCATTGTCATGGAGCTTGTTTCAGGCCATACAATCTCTTCTTTAGTTTGCACACTAATTTATCCTTTTCTTCAACCTCATAACCCTATGGCGGATCCATATATAATTCCTCCCCCAAATCACCATGAAGGAATGCAGTCTTCACATCTAATTATTCTAAGTGCAAATCCTCTACTGCAACTATACCAAGCATACTTTTAATAGAAGTCATCTTAACCATAGGAGAAAAAATCTCATCAAAATCAATACCTTTCTTTTGTGTAAACCCCTTGACCACTAACCAGGCCTTGTACCTTTTCCTTCCTCCATCCTCTTCTTTGATTTTATATACCCACTTGTTATATAATGTTTAGTTTCCCTTAGGTAGCTTCACCAAATCCCATGTCTGGTTCTCCATGAGAGAACTATTTTCCTCTTCCATGGCTTGCTCTCACTTCTTCTTAGCATTCACCTATATTGATTCCTCAAAACATTTTGGTTCTCCACTATTAGTAACAAATTAATCAAATATGGGGAAAAATGTTCAAGAGCATTTCTTATTCTTGAATACCTTATTACTATAGGAGTTTGGGGTTTCTATGTAGGAGGTTCTTAAACTATCTCCTTGGACACCTTACCATTCATGATATCATCCAATACTATGTACTCTTTTTGTTCCTATTCCTACAACTAATCCTTATACATGCATTTTTATTTAAAGAAAACATCCCTAGACTAAAATATTTTCTTGTCTCTAAGACTCCAAACCTAAAAACCAAAGTCATCCTCACCATAATCAATAAAGGTGCATCTCTCAGACTGAACCTCTAACTTGGTCCTATCTTTCTTGAAAACAAGAAAAAATTCCTCACATCCAAAGACCCTAATAAAAGAATAATTAACTTTCTTACCATACCAAGCTTCCTTACATATGCCTCCATCCAAAGACATTGGAGGTCTTCTATTAATAAGATATACCACTATGCTAATTGATTTTGCTTAAAATATTAGGGGCAGCCTTGCATGCAACCTCATGCTCCCAACACACTCCATGATTGTATTATTCATCCTCTCTGACACTCCATTCTTATGTGGCATCCCTAGAAACATCATTTGCCTATGAATTCCATTATATGAACAATAATCATCAAATTCTTTGCTATAATACTCACCTCCATTATCCAACTTGAGACATTTCAACTTGAGACTTGTTTCATTCTCAACCAAAACTTTTCATCTCTTGAATGTTTAAAATAAATAATTTTTTTTCTTAATGTAATAAACCCAAAATTTCCTACTTGCATCATCAATAAATGTAAAATAATACCTTAAACCACCAATAGAAGATACTTGAGTTGGCCCCCATATATCTGAGTGAACCAACTCCAACTTATTCTAATTCTTCATAGGTCAAACCCTTAAGAACTTAACTCACTTCTGCTTCCCATATATACAATCATCACAAAAGTCCAAATCAACTTGTTTCAATCTAGACAACTTGTATTTCAAGATCTCCATGCCCTTTCGGCTCATATGACTGAGCCTATAGTGCCACAAAGTTACATCTCCATTTGCAACAACTAAATTACAATTATTAACACTACTGGTCAAATAAAAAGTGCCAAGTTTCTTACCTCTCATAACCACAAGAGAACCCTTGATAACTTTCTAAGAGTCTATTGTAAACATCATCGAACAACCCTCACTGTTCAACTACCTTATTAATATTAAATTCTTCCTTAACTGTGGGACATGTTTGACATACTTTAGTAGCCATGTGTTCCCATTCTACATATTCACCTGAACACAACCTTTCCCTACTATACTGCATGGTTCATCATCACCAAGATAAACATGTCCAAAATCTCCTTGAACATAATCAATAAAGTGATGCCTATGTGGGGTGGCATGAAAAGAAGCCCCTGAATTTAATACCAAAAATTTAGAATCATTATCCAAGGAAATAATTAAAGCATCCTAATTAATAGTACCTAAAGTCATATTTACCTCCTTGGTCTCCTTATGTTTGGTCTTCTTGTCTTGAATTTTCCAACATTCCTTGTTTGTGTGTCCACTTTTCCCACAGTGCTAGTGCACCATCTTGGCTCTAGATTTAGATCTTTCCCGACCATTTGAATTTATATGGTTTCCTTTGCTTCTATCCTTTTATCTCCTTCTAGTCTTTACCATCAAAGCATTCCCTAAAGATGATTCCCCAGTGCTCTTTCCTCACATTTCATTGCTAAGAATCACACCTATAACATCCTCAAAATTTAAACTTCCCTTAGCAGGGATGGCATTACTCACAACCATAACCAGGCTATCCCAACTATTAGGTAAGGAACATAAAATCAATAAATCCTTAACTTCATCTTCAAATTTAATACCAATAGAAGTTAGCATACTCACAACCGTATTAAAATCATTTAAATGATTAGCTACATAACCCTTTTTAGAAATTTTCATATTAAATAACCTTTTCATCAAAAATATTTTATTAGATGTAGAGGGTTTTTCATATAACTCCCCTAATTTATTCATTCGACCAAATGTGGTATCTCCTATGAAATATTGAAGGCAATCGAAGATGCAAGGCATAACTGTATGGCTCCCAATGCTTTCTTATAGAGTAAATTCCAAATTGCCTAATACATACCTAAAGGTTGGCTTGCTTTCCCCATGAAAGGGTGATGAGATCCTTCTGAAACAAGTAATCCTCCATCTACATCTTCCATAATCTAAAATTTTATCTATTGAATTTTTCAACTCTAGATTTGCCATTATCTGCCATAGCTCCCACTCAAGCTAATATCTTTCCCTGTGATTCACCACTTTAGCAAAAACACTAAAGCTATCTCTAATATCGGTTCTTAATAATAAGTGACTAATTATGCAATAACATGCAACGTGGAATTCATTCCTCAAAATCACAATAGAGACATATGAAAGAAAATTTAGATCTAAGTAAATACACACATAACACCTATATAACATGGTTCAACCAATGTGGGATACATCTACCAAGAAGATCTCTATAATATTATAAACAATATTATAAGAAAACTCTCAACAAGAAACCTTTCATAGAGATAAATTTCTCCAAATTGAATTCACATTATAATTTTTGAATGCTAAGCTACACCTCAAACCCAATCACACTGATTGAAGGGAGAATACAAAGCTCAAAAATGAGATGCAAAATGAAATACGTAATGTTTCTCCTATCACCCCTATTTATACCTTCCAAAAGCCTTTGAAAAATTCACCATGCCTTGGAGATAACCATATCCCCACAAAATAAGGGAGGTTACAACCGCCTGGGATAAACACAATCCCCTGATTTTCTCAACACCTTACCCACTTCTCAATAGAACATGACAAAAATGTAGGAAGTGGTTAGCATACTAAAAAATATGCCCCACCATTTGTGAAGGTAAAAATTTACATGTTAAAATTGCCCTGGTAATTTTATTTTTACCATAGGGGTGTTGAAATGGGCTCCACATTCAACAATGAGTATATATTCATTGGAAACATGTTTATTATTAATAATTCACTTGAGAGTATGCCAAAAGAGTTAATAAGCAAGAGGACTACTCCACCAAACATCATGTCCAAAGGGAAACTTTCTCTACATCATTTCTCATCTCATGGAGGAAGAGGTTTTATAAGTTTTCCTTCTGATCTAGGAGGAAAATGTCTTAAGGTTCATTGTTTTCAGTAGTGTTCTTGTGATTTTTTTTCCCTAAGTGATTTATAGCATAAGTATGTGTGTGTACCTTGATTTAATGTGTTGTTCTTAATTTGTTGTGTGTTTTTTAGGTATATAAGTTGTTTCTACTTTCTCAAGGCATTTATAATCTAGTTTAAGGTCTAATCAGGTCTGAAGTTGAGTGATGTGTGACTCCATAACCCAATGGATGGACAAGGCAACTGGTCTAAGGTTCATAGAGGGCATGCAATACTAGGAGGTCACCAAAGATGTTATCCAAATTTAGCCACCATAGGGGAATCTAAATCAAAAATTTTCTCCTTATGCTTATAACTTTGTTGATAGCCATCTAAGTTCTTCAGATAGTCATTTATTATGGTCTCCCTTTTTATGTTTAACGAAGTTTAAGGTTATTTTAGAAAAAATAAGGTAAATTTGTTTCTATCTTGTTTAGGCCTTCTAATTTATTTTCCTTGAATAATTAATTAATGCCAATGTGAAGGGGGCTCTATTGTGAAGTCTAATCATGTTTAGAGTCTTTGATGTCTTATAGGTTTTCATGTTATTTCCAAGATTAATAAGTCACTTTAAACCTTATCTATGCATATTTAACATGTGTAAACTTGTAAAACACCATTTTAGAAACCCAAAAAGTGTAAATCACGTATCAAATTACTTGGTGATGACTTATGAGAAGGTTTCTAACGTGAAGTTGGTAGGAACACTTCATAATATGATAGTTTTAGGCTAGAAGATACAATAATTGTACTTGATAGAATGGGATACCAAAGGAGTGAAATGAAATTTTAAAGAACTTTAATGTGTATTTTACATTATGCTAGGTTTTTTAAGTATAACATAGGTTTGAGAAAGCTTGAAAATGTCTAAAAAAAGAAAAAAACACTTGCATTCTTCCATCGAGCTCTTGGCAAGATCACACTGGTCATTTTTAGATGATTAGTTTGTATAAGAGAGAGAGTAAACACCTAAGATCTTGGAAAAATATGGGGGCCATAATTACCTCAATTTTACATACATTAGTTAGGATTTCAAAGGGATATGCATTATGAATGATTTCTATGAATGTGGGGTGGTCTAAAACCCCACATAACCCCTACTAGCTCAATTTTCTTCTTGAAATGGTGTTTTAAAGATCTTTAAAAACATGAAGGAAATGGGATAGGATCTTATGGGTCCATAAAATACTTAAAAATAATAATCCATCCATAGTTGCAATGTGTGAGCAATTAAGAGGCAAGAAATCTCCATTTTAAAATAGGTTACAGATTGGTGACAATGGGGTTTTAATGGTTTCAAGGTTTCAAAAAACTAAAGGAACATTGTTAGTGATCTCATATAATATTTATATCCCTAAAATTATATTAAATGTCACTAATTATATCCTAAATTACTACATGGACCTAAAACTTCACAGCATGATGGTGACCTACAGTCTTCCACAAGTATTCAACATAGATCAATGTTGCAGGTAGAATCCTAGTAAAATGAGAGCCTCAAATGCATGAAAGGAGAGATAAGTATATTTATTTTGTATTTTTTAATTAATGAAACTAATTAATACCTTCTAAAATCACTATTAGGGCCAAAAATTTCAAGAAGATTATGTTCTCATGTTCACCAAGGGACTGTGTACAACCTGTAAGTGTAGGAGGTCAACATGGCCATGGGTTTGAGCCTCAATAAACCAATGAGGGAATTAGTTTCATAAAATTTTAATGATATAATATACCTTAAATATTTTTCCAATAGTATTTTTGGCCTCAATACCAACTCCTCCAAGGTAAACCTACAATGATCTCAACCTTGAAACTGTGTACAAATCTGCATATGCAAGAGTGAACTAAAGAGAAATATTGCATTGCATGAGAGGTATAAAAGTCATGAAAACATGAAGAATATTTTAGGTGATGAAGAGATAATCTTAAGGCTAAAATTAATAAATAATTTATCATCAAAGTCTTAAGGTGATAGAAAATGTAGACGTATAGGTCTACATTTTCAAGTAAATGCAATAAACCCTATGTAGAAAGTGAGGTTCAAAAATGAAAATGGGGGTGAGAACCATGGTGATATGTTTGAAAGGTTTACTCAAGTTATAAATAATAAAACCATTTAATATAAACCTTCTCTTGAATTCCTATATACATCAAAACTAATGAAGACATACAAGCTTACCGAGAACTCTCTTTCGTAAGCCTATTGTCAAGAATCCAAGGAATGATGAAAAGTTTACATTCGAATTGGTGATTGGATTTTATGGAATTGAGTGTTTAAAATACATGAATTTATTTTTAAGGTGTTTACCAGGTTTTAATATTTATCAAAATAATAAAAACACCTACAACCATGTTTGATAGTCCTTTTTACACACAAAATTGTGAAAACTAGCATGGTGGAGGCTCATGAAGGTTGAACAAGGGAAAATAAGGATTGAATGAGCTGAGGAATGTTATAAAAGGGAAAAAAAATTAATTATTTTACCTTAAAACACACTATAACTCAAAATATGGATTTTTATTAGCCCTCAACCTCCTTAGGCCTATAGTTTTGTCAACTAGGGCAAGAAAGTTGGAAACTTGTCTAATTTGAGTTCTACACCATGTAATGAATTTAAAAATGGAAAACATACCTAATTTTTAGTACAATAAAGTATTTTTAAGGTTTTTTAGTGGTACTCTATGACCTTGTATGGTCTCCATTACTATAGGTTTGCATTAGGCCTAATTGTGAAAAATGGAGGTTGAGAAAGTAGGTTTGCTTTGGGAGTCAGATCATGAAATTTGGGGTGAAGATATACGAGGATAATGGATACCAAAATATACCTTTATTTTTATTGGAATTTTCCTAGATCTATAAAAATAATGATCTTTGCACTAAATAATGGCTACAAGGAATATGCCTGCGTAGGGAGAAAACATGAGAATGATGAGAGAATTTATAGAAGAAATGTGGAAAGAAGATTGGATTAACATATTAAAAAAAAAAAATGAAACACAAGTAGTTATAACCTAAGAGTATGACTTTTCATCCACTATTTACTTTCAATGGGTAGTTTCAAAGAGGGTGGATGAGTCATAGAGGCAAAGAAGCATCTCCTATGCCACATTTGAGAAAGTTATAATCACCCTAGGTAAAATTTGTGAAGAATATTATTTTGAACTATTATTTATAAATTTTATTTATTGTAACTAACTTCTTCATGAAGTGACACTTGTATTATAACTCTTTTATGTCTCTCTTCTCTCTCCTCATTCTTTTCTATATATTTTCTTGATGTTGGCATTATAAGGATCCTTCCACTAGGAGTATGATGTATACATACTAATGTTTATGCCTATTGATCAATAATATGATTGTTTTAACTCCTTCTATGGCTATTTATAGTGTAAATCTTTGAATGGTTTATCTAGGAAAGTGTAGACTAAGCTTGCCTTGTCTTATTGTCCTATTCTTCTTGCATTCTTGCAATTTGGTTCTCTATTGTAGGTTTTAAAGAGTGTCATCAATATATATAATTGGATTAGAGGTGGAAATTTTTTTCCTTCTATTCCCACATTGCTTCACCTATTTTCAAATCATTCATGTGATAGGTTATTTTAGGATAAGTGTATGTTTATGGAAGTCCTATAGGTCTTGGTGTACATGAAAATCAATGGTAGAGGTCTTAATGTTTGTCATGCCACATCCCTTTCAATTATAGTTTTATATATACCTTTTCCTTTGCAAGTATTAGCTTAGTTTTTAGTTCTTAAGTGATGCATCAGGGGAGTTAAAATATCTCGAGGTTCAATCCATTATTTAGGTCACCCAAAACCTATGATTATTCCCATGCTATCACTTAAGTGAGTAATATTGAAAAAACTCCTCATGGGTGTAAATTTTGATGATAATAGTACCATTATGGTCTTCTTCTAGATTGACAATCTATAAAAAATGACCTTAGATAAAATATGTCCTAAAGGGGAGGAACACTTATATCACTTAAAAATCCAATTATATGAGACAATGTTAACCCCACTAATGAATTAGAAGAGATTAAGGCAAAAAAATGCTAGTTTAATATCAAAAATCCAATGTGGTTTTGCACCACCAAAAATTTTACGTACAAAAGTTTCTCACAACTGGCTTAGAAATAACCCTGCTAGTAAAGCACAATGTTGAAATAGACAAAACCTATTGAATGAATTTTAATTTAAAGCTAATGAAATTCACAAACAACATTCAATATTAAGAATAACCTCTTCTAGGTATTTATTTAACATTTATTCCAAATCAAATTCACATGTAAAAACAAAAGTAAAGAATTTAATTTCCTACAAATGCCTTCCTAAAAAGGAAGATAAAATCACTATCTGAGCTAGAACATTTTGTTAGAAGGTGGAAATTATTTTTTATGGCATAGAGAATTGGTTCCAAGTCTTGGTTGTAATGAAATCTAACTATAGCTATTTATTTGAAACCCATTGTAGAGGACATTTATTCGAATCAACAGTAGCAAAAATGGTATCGATTAATAAAATTCTTATGATCAGACATACCTTTACTTGGTAACTTATTGATCAAAATTTCAAGTAATTTATTTACATCAATATACCATCACTCATTAACAAGAGGTGATTGAGATTTTGTGATATTATAAATTGTTTCGATCATTCTCTACAAAATAGGAGTTTGAACATCTCTAAAACAAGGTAACTTAGAGAAAGAAAAGTCACAACTAAAGGTTTCAAAAAATCCTAAGAAACCTAGAATGATTCATTTATAATAAGGGTAGATCATCTATGAAATAATCATCGATATAGTTTGTTCATGTGAAGAGGCTCTGAGATACTATAAACTTTCTCCTTGAGGATTCACTTCACTAACTAGTTAATCTATATCTGATTACCAATAATAAAATATTAATGTATATTATATTTGTGGATGTAATAGTTTACACTTGATTTTAAATAATGAATTTGTAGGATTATAAAAATTATCATACATAATTGAGATAACTTATCATTATTAACTTAAGCATAATTTTACTTTTTAGGTAAAGGTGATCTTATTAGCATAATATTTAAGAGGTTTTAATACTAAAAATAACTATCAAAATCTATCAAAATTTCTTATTATATACACAATAAATAGTAAAAAGAGTCCAAGAAGATGATATTTATCTTTATTGTACACGGAAAAATTATACATAAGAATATCCTTTTCATGTTTCATTACTCATTTATTTATAATTATAAATGTTTTAAGAGTACACTTTTTGAATACAAAACAATCCAAATGGATTAGTACCCACTTAAATGAAATGGGCATTTACATATGATAGTCTATCAATACGCAATAAATTGAAGCACACTCCAACACTATTCTACCATTGAACCACTACTCCTGCACTCAAAAGTACATAACAAGTGCATTAGCATTTTACTAGCAAGAGCATCCTTTAGAAAATAATCACCATAGTAATTTAATCGATAAGTATCTAAAAACATATATAGAATTCAATAATCTTATCTAAACATAATCTTGTACATTCAAGCATGGTGATTCATGACTAAACAAAATGAATTGAGGTATATAATAGTACTTAAGACAACACTCATTCAACATATTATCATGATTAAAGTACATCTTTAAAATACATGTTCATTCATAAACTCAACATAATCATATTATTAAATCATATAATTTTTAACATATTTTGATCTCACAGATGATATTAAAATATCTATTCTATCTATCTATCTTCTCATGCTTGATTTTAAATAAGTTTTGAAAACTATTTAGATGATTTCTCAAAAAACATTTTAGAGAGGAAAATTGTTGATATGAGTATGGAAAATGGCTAGAAACAATACTATAATAATATCAACTAGATGATACATGTAAGAAGCTAAGGCCAACACAACCACTAATATTTATTTGCCTTCAACATGACAATAAGGGAAAAATCACTCTTATCACTTATTCAACTGAGTAAATAATTCAAGATCAGTTTAAAGGGTGATTTAATAATTTAAAAAAAACTTTATTCATTGACAAGTGTATCCTCCTTTATATAAATATACATGTAATCCATGTGTCATATATATATATATATATATATCATATGTTATGTTTTATTCTCCATAAGGTGAGATGCTACAACTATTACTACTATTTAATCAAATTATAGTTTACAATCCACTTCTACACCCCAACCAAGGAGCTACATGGCTTAAAATTAATAAAATGGAATCCTATAACTAAAAAATGGAAATTTCAAGAGATAACTAATGACTACATAGGTATATTTCTCAAGTGCAAGAGGCTTGCATAAGCCTTCACCACATCATTTACATATAATTAGAATGACATCAAAGACTATCTCAATAGATGATACCTTTCATAAGGAAAAAAATATGTATAAATATTAATCTACACTAATGCATAATTTACATAATACCCTTCGCATACCCAAGTGCTACCCAAATCATTCAAAGAGGAATCTCCCATTCCACAATCATGATTGATGGGCATAAAACCATAATAAAAATGAAAGAAAAGAATTTGTATTCACCTAAAATTATATGGCATTTTAAATGGCCAAATAAACTCCCATCCCTATGCCATAATGACATTATAGTGTATCCATTTAGATAAAATAAAACTAAAGAGTCAAGGTCAAAATTTGTAACCTCCTATAGTTGTATGGCATTGATGTTTACCCTTATAACTCACTAACTTGCACCTTAATAGTGTTATGGCATAACCATCAAGTGCTACACTACCACTGTAGTCATATAAAATGTCACTTGAGTGCAATGAGTGTCACTTGAGACCACCCTATCCCTATCTTAGCCAAAAATCTATCTCAGGGCCTATTTCAATCCTTATCTAGATTTTGTGCAAGTTTAACCCCTCCCTAGATGTACCAAGCGTAGTCGTAGACCATCTCCTAGGAATCCAAGCCCCTAGTGCACCATATTCTACCACCTAAACACTAGTGCATCCCTTTGGACACTAGTACACAAACCTTCCTAGGCATCTAGGCCTCTAATGTACTACATTTTGCCACTTGGACACTAGCATATTGTGCTAGTGACCAGGGGATTGCACTACTATCCCGTAGCTATTTTCTCCTCTAATAGACATATTTCCACTTTTCAAGACATGTTAGGATCAACCTAGACCTATTCCATATCTTGACAAACACCAAATCAATATATATTATTAGTAGAGATAAAGGGCAATATAATTTAATATTATTTGCCATTATTTGTATTGAAAAGGAGAAAATAGGTGTCAAAGAGAAGTCAAAAGGTCATAAGAAATTGAAGATTCATAAATGAAGGTGAGGAGTCATGTGGAAGCTATTATAAGCAATTGTATGAGAAATGTGTAAGGCAGACCATTTTAAATGAATGCAAATATCAGTTGGGTCTCATATATTATTATCTTTATTTTGCATCAATTAATGTGTTTACTTGCAATTTTGGTTATTTTATATTCTACCACTAAGCTTCAGCTAATAATGGTGTGGCTATTCAAAAGCTTTGGTCTCCCACTTTAGAGTTTATATATGATTTTTTAAAGCTTGAAGAAGAAGGTTTTTGAATCTCAATGCTTTCATTAGAACTATTTTTTTCCCATGGTTCACATTCCATTTTCAAAGAGGAGAAATAATATTATGGAGGAGGAATTTTAAAAGAGGACTAGTGAGATGTTGTGCAATCAATAACCAATTGAAATCAAAGGATATATGAAACATGGTTGACATCATGTCATTCATAGAAGATGGGAAAGATATATATAATAAATAAGTCAAGTAAAATCATGAATGCATGCTCAGTATGAGGAGACAAATCATGGAGTAATGACATGTCACATTGCATACATTATAGTTAGAAATTGCTCGCTAGTCTTAAACATCTATTAATTTGATGAGTTATATTTCAATATTATACTGGTGCATATTACCTTCAAGATTCATATTGTGAAGGACCTCAATATAAAATAAAGGCTATGTTAGAGATCAAGAGGCTAGGCCTCAGTGATATTATTATGGAAAGTTGAGGGTTTTGTGCATCTAAGAGGAGTTCTAAGGGGAAGCTTAGAAGTGATCATATAGTTTTCATCAAGTGGAAAATATTCTACCTTCATTGGTATAAATGATGTATTTGTAGATCTATTGATGATAACAAATATTTATTGCATGCATGGATGAGTGGTTGGAGTGAAGCACAAAGAGATTTTGTATATAGGCCTAATGTCTCTAAGGCTGAGCTGAAGGATAAGCATGCAAAGAGATCCATAGACAATATTTGTCTTACAAAAACATAAAATAATGGTGTTCAATGAGTATACTATGAATTAATGTTATTTTATCCATAAATTATGATTTGGAATTAATGTTATCATAGAGAAGATACTCACCTAGTGTCATGTCTACAGTGGCCCGTACTCTTCAATAAAATAATAGCACTAGATCAAGTAGTTTATGGAGGTGCATATAGCTCTGAGAAGGATGCAAATAGGATGGGTAGGTATAAAACTAATGGTTAGAGAATATAAATGGTTATACAACATCAGGATATCTAGCAATCTTTGTAATTCATTATTTTCCTGCTGTTCTTCTTTTAGTGTCTATTCTTTTGAAAATATATATTCTATTTGATGGTCTGCAATGTTTAAGAATTACGTAATGGGTTAAAATAGTAAATAAAATGATATTTGGATGGTGATGGAAATTTGATTATGGTTGTGATCCATGTAGAGTTACATGGCTCATAAGATTCTAGAGACTTGGCTTCTTTTTAATATTTTTTATGTTCCCCGCATGTTATGTATTATAAAAGGTTCAGGCAAAGTAAAGTCTTTATGATTTTTGAAAAATTTTAAATGCATTGTGAGGTTATAATAGATGGTTAAATTTTAAGAGAAGAGATAAGAGAGAAGAAAGACGAGATAAGTGGAAAGAGATGATGTAAGAGAGGAAGAAGATTGTCGGTAGAGAAAGGATAGAAAAAGAGAGTGAGATGATGAAGAGATGAAAGAGGATGAAGAAAAGAGTAGAATATGATTATTTAATTATATTTCCTTAGATGCATTTTTAATGGATCAAAATTATAAAAAATTGAATGTTTAGGGTCTTTTTGTTTCGGGATGAGACACATTTTAAGTTGGGGGAATGTTAGTAGGGGTTTTGTGTCTTAGGATGAGACACATTTTAAGTTGAGGTGAGTGTTAGTAGAGATAATGGGAAATATAATTTAATATTATTTTCCATTATTTATATTAAAAAGGAGAAAATACGTGTCAAAGAGAAGTCAAAAGGTCATAAGAAATTAAAGAGTAATAAATGAAGGTGAGGAGTCACATGGAAGCTATTTTAAGCAATTATATGGGAAATGTGTAAGGTATACCATTTTTGAATGAATGAAACTATCAATTGGGTCTCATATATTCTTATCTTTATTTATCATCAATTAATGCATTTACTTATAATTTTGGTTATTTTATATTTTGCCACTAAGATTTAACCAACATATATACACTATTTTTGTCCCTTTGCTCACTGGATGGAAATTAGATTCAAATACTCATGAAAAAACTCATAAATAATTATATAAATCAAGTTCATTAATCCCTATTCTCTCCTAATACTACATATAACCATATAAAACATTCCTAAACTTAGATTACTTAGTTTTTCAATCTCAAGCACACTTAAAACACTCAAGTTGGCACTCATATTGGTAATCACTTGCACCAAGCACTTAGGTGGGAGAACTACATTGGGCTTGATCCCCTCTCAAGGTATTGGTATGTAAGAAACTCTTAACAAATCAGGGTGTTGAGGTCATGTCTAACTTATCCAGCTAACATTACACTATTTTTATTTGTGCTTCTCAAATACCCTAACAACATGGAGATCTATGGTTTTCCTCCCAAATCAATCAAAAATAGGCCATAGGTAGCAAATCAAGGTTTATTCTCATAGGAGAAAGTGTATTAGACTCATGTGAAGGCATATCCAAAAGATCATAGTCCCTACCTACAAGGGACACTATCATGCCCTTGAGGACACTAGCATAGTGCACTACTATTTGGGAGGGGTTTTGACTTTAGATTTTAGTTTGTGACACTTTGATCAGCCTCTGTGGCATTTTAAATCCTCTAATTCATTCATCTTAGTTAGTTTCTGCCAAAGTACATACTTGTGTGATTCATTGCTATTATTCGAATAATCAGATTAGGTCAATTATTATATAAATTAGTGGTTACATTTATTGCATATTTATTCCTTGATTAATATTCCAACTCTTTAACAACCTAGGGTTTATATTCCATAAATCCCTTAAAAGTTAAATCATTTAGTGAACCTAACTTACTTCAAACATATTTCTTAAAACCCTAGTGTACATATTGTCATTCAAAATGTGCACCCATGGATGGTTTATAATGTAGGAGGTTTTATAATAGGGTACATAGCATGGATGCATTATGCAAAATATAAAATTATTTGGTGCTGAGTATGTAGTGTTATCACTCACCTATGCACACAAAAAATTGGTTGTTTTGTCATAATGATGGGAACATCCCCAAAGTGTGGGACCCTTAAGCTCCTTAGGATGAGCCTCTAGATTAGGCCAAATTCTTTTTATTCTAAGTGAACTTGGTTTAAGATCAATGCATAGGCCTAAAGAGTAGAACGGTAAATCTACTACTAGTTTAAACCTAAAATTTTGAGGGAAAAGATAAGGAGAAGGAAAAAATTTGTTTAAGGTAAAAGGTGATGCACCAATAATAGATAAAACACTTATACTACCTTAGACACAATACAAATCTTTGAGGATAAGTAAATATCACATAAAATACACCATGGACACTCTAAATAAATAAGTGTTTCACATAGAGGCATGGGAACACAATGCAAGATTGAGAGGGATGAAGGTTATCCAAAAAAAAAGGCTTACATAGACCTGATTGCATACATTATATAACCTACAAGTGGGTTCCAAATTCCACACATAGATGATATGAATGGACAACAATGAGGGGTGAATACTACCCACAAAAAAAATATCAAAAAATAAAAATCACACGTAGAATGTAAGAATAATAGAGGGAGGTGAATTTAATTCTCATTAACATGCAAGGTTCAACCAATAGAAGTCCTCTTGGAGGGAAAATTTTGGTAGTGTGAGGTTGCCTAAAAAATGTTGACCCTTTAACAATAAAGAACCAAGTTTTTATAAGGGAGTAAGAATTTCACAATTAATGTCCCCTTGGGGTGGAATATATAGTCTTTTAATTATATTGTGGTGCCACATCCATGCTTCTTAAATTTTGCCTGGTGATCAAGATCTAGGAGTTGGTGGAAATATTTTTATGGATCCATGTGCATGCCAAAGAGTGTAAGATCTTTGGAATAGTCAAAGGGGTAGAATACGATCATATTCTGATGTCATTAAACCATTTTTGCATTTAATCATTCTAACAATGCCTAAAACACTACTCAACTAATTTTTAACTACCTCTTTATACTTCGTTGCCACTTGTCAATCACTGCACAAGTCTCTCTTGAACTACCATGTAATTACTATGCATCTCATGGGAAGCATTGCCTTCAACATTTTTAGGAATATATGTACACTGAGGGCTATGTAGTTAGACTATGCATTGAGCTACAAGTTGGTAAAGGGTGAATATGTAGGATTCCCTTATGGGGGTGCATGAATTTTAACCCTTTTTCACCAAGTCCCCTTTAATTAGTCTTCTCAAGTCTTTGATTTATACTCAAGGCCCATATCAACCTATGAAGTAGCATGTGTGAAACATAGATCATAGATTGTGATTTGTGAGAGCACATAAGTGGAATGAAATTTCTTCTTATGCACCTCTCTTTATATTGGATGAAGATTAAAATCTCTACACCTTTTGAACCTATGCACCATTTAACTTGTGTGATGGAGGATCCCTACATGGGGCACATATTGGAAACCCATTATGAATGCAAGTTGATACTTAGTTGATTCATGGATTTTTGCTGACTACTTTAAGTACGTGCATAAATGGGAAGCATCTACATGCAACTTTTTTTAAGGAAACCAACACTTTTCTAATGTATAAACCTTCCATAGGATCCTTATGAATTATACACAAGCTAGGGGTGACTTAGAAAGTCAACACTTTTGGAAACCTTTGTATGCCACTTACCTGCTAGGTGGGAATATAGTAGCCTTAAAATCAATCCTTTAGGCATAGAGTCATTAAAACTTCTGGTCACTTTATTCTTGAATGTATTGGCTATGTACTCCTATATTTGAAATAAATTGAGATCCCCCTAATAAAAGAAAATAACTAAACCAAAAACACTTAGAATAAAAGATCTAATCTAAGAAAAACATTATTCACAAGCACTTAGAGGAAATAAAATCTATCTTAACAAGGTGTACAAGGCACTTAGGGAAATGAAAAACATCTAATCTACTTACCTACAAATTATACAAGAATCAATAAAGATAGTGCTTAAGATTTATCCCATTAACTGAGATGAAGAATTGTTCTCCATTTAATTTAGCAAGTTGGAAAGTGTTAGCTTGCTTATAGTTGATTATGGTAAATGGACCTCTCCATATCACATTGTATTTTGTATGAATTTTTAATTTTTATTTGTCTACATCCAATTTGAGCACTAAATCTCCTTGGAAACTTTTATCAGATGTTATTTTATCAAAGGTCCTCTTCATCTGTGCCTTTTAAAGTTTTATAGTGTATGTAGATTACACTTTAGTTTCTTTGAGTTTCATTAACTCTATTAACCTTACCATGAGGGGATCACTTTTGAGAAACTCTAATTTATGGATGAGTTCCATGAAGGCAACTTGAGGGATGCGAGCAATCTAGCCTCCCTTACATAAACTAACATGAAGGGTGAATTTATTAACACTCTTTTGGGCATGACTTGATAGACCCAAAGGTTGGTCCTGAGATTAGTATGTCAAGCTAATTGATTATCTTCCATGGTATTATTTCTAATGTAAATCAAATTATTAATCATGGAATCAACTAGAACATTACCTTGAGGGTAATAATTTGATGAGGTACTCATGTGGATGCTATGTTTGATGGCCCATTCATTGATCCTAGTTCCAAGGAAGGCCAATGCATTATCCGAGATAATGGTGGCTAGAACACCAAACCTTGATATAATGTCTTCATATAAATATAAGATGGATATCTAATTAGCCTACTTTATCTCTACTTCATCTATTCATCTTTTTAAATAGTCTATGGCCATGAGGATCATATAAGATGGATATATCATTAGCCTACTTTAGCTCTACTTCATCTATCCATTTATGCCAATCACTTAATGGTGGGTTGATCATGCCTATGAACTCTAACCCCATTATGCAAAGGGATGATCATATTATATTGGGCACAATGATAAGGCCACTAGATTTTGGTTTCCTATGAAGAGGTCACATATATTAAAACTTTAAACATATGCATGCACATCTTTGAATAGTGTTGGCCAATAATATCTAGCCCACAATCTTTTTGGTGGTAGTCTTGGGTGAATAATGGCCTCCTAATGGCCCATCATGGAATTTTTAGAGAATTCTATCCACCTAGTCTAATTCTATGCATCTCAAAAGGAATACATTGAGGTCTTTCTAGAAAAGTGCCCCACTGATGAGCATATAGGGAATCACCTACAACTTGAAGTGCATACGCTTAGCCTTATTAGGCGAGTGGAATATATTCCACTTTGAAGGTAGGCTTTTATATTTTTGGTCCAACCTACCAGGATGTTATGATGCTTTGGTTGGTCTTAAAATGATGTGAGAACTATGTTGTTTTCATCTTTCACACTATTTTATAGTTGTTTACACAACCCCTTTCCTCACATGAGCTTGGTGACCTAGATGTCCACATCATATTCCATCACCTTTGTGATCTAGCAATCTTTCTCATTGATGTCCTTACTAAGTAGGGACTCTTTGACCCCTACATGTGGGACCATTAGTTGAATCTTGTTATTAGAGAGCATGTCTTAGAACTTCTTTAGCACTCTTATAATTATGAGGGCATGCTTCTCCATAAATCTATAGTGTAGCTCACAATCTTTTAGTGCTTGGAAAAATAAAGAAATTAGTTACTTGAATTGATCATTGTTCTACTATGTAATAATGGTTTAGATGCCTTAGAACCTACCAAATGTATAAAGGATAAAATATTTACTATAATTTAGGTTGATCAAGGTGGGATCTTGTGTGATAGTGCACTTGATCACTTCAAAACTACTCTTGCCTTTAAGATTTCAACTGGATGTAATATTCTTATTGAGCATCACAGTGAGGGGTTTGGTTAGGGTAGAAATTTTTTGCATGAATCTCCTCACAAAGTTTATTCTTACCAAGAATCTTTGGAGACTCTTCTTGTGACTCAAGAGAGGGAGAAAAATAATAGCTTTGACGCAATCTAGATCAATTATGATCCCTTCTTTGGAAACAATGTGCCCTAGTAGAGCACCTTCATGAATTGCAAAGATTTACTTACTAGGGTTTATAGATATTCCAAAATCTCAACACTTTCCAAATACTTGATCTAGATGGCCTAGGTGATCATCTACACACTTATAGAAAACAATCATGTCATCAAGATAAACCAAGATGATTTCCTTAAAGGTCATATCCATGGCTCTTTGGAAGGTTATATCTAAGTTGATCAAACCAAAAGGAATTTTTTGGTATGAAAAGGTTCCCCACTTAGTGGTGAATGTTGTTTTATTATGATCACACTCTTACACAAGAATCTAATTATAGCCTGAGTAGCCATCTAGTAGTGAGAATTTCTCTTTGCTTACAACATTTTGTAGGATATATTCCATTGATGAGAGGGGATAGTGATCCTTAATGTATGCTTTGTTCAAGTCTATAAAGTCCATAGAAAAATGAATTTCCCCATTCTTCTTCTACACTAGGACTAAGTTAGAAACCCATGAAGAGTGTTTAATTACAAGTTTTATGATAGCTTTGATGAGCTTTAAGAGATATTTTATCATTATGGGCTCTATATTTAGTTTGATAGGCCTCTATTTTTGGTAAAATAGTTATGCACTAGGGTCAATATCAATAATATGTTGGGATAATCAAAGCCTCTAAGGTCCTTATATCTCTATGCAAAGATATCATTGTATCTCCTGCTAAGTTCAATAAAGCCCTTAATTTATGGTGGGGAGCATACCTTGTTATCTTTCAGAATCTTTCCTTTAGAGATGATTACTTAAAATATATCCCCTCCTTTACTATCATGTTTAAATTTTATCCGTTGAGTTGATCATCAGAGTTGAATATGCTTTCCAAGATAACTAACCCCTTGGGAAACTTGTTCCCTTTTAATTGGATGATCTAGTCCTTGTATTAGGATTGAAGTTGTGACTATTTCTAGGCATTGAACTTAACTTCCTCTTGTAAGAAGATGATAATTTGCTTATCTATCTCAAACCATTTCTAATTATCTACATTATTAGGGACTATCAGTCTAGTTACGAGCCTCATGATTTTCTCAAACTCCTTCATTATGTCACATAAGATGTCATACTATGTACCTATGGTTGTGAGTGTATTCACATCAACATTCTATGATCTTGATATGGAACTAATATTGAATGCATCAACTCCTTTAATGATATCCCATGCTCTATGATTGTAAGGTTTCATCAAGCTATTCTTGGTCATGCTTTGTGCTCTAACCTGGTTTACAACCATTTCACTATCACCAAATGCCTGCACTGCCTTGATTCCTTTATTCTCTACTAGTTGGAGGCCTTGGATCAACACTTCATACTCTATAACATTGTTTGTGAAACTAAACTACAACCTAAAGGTGTGGAAATACTTCTCATTTTGAGGGGAGATTAATATCACACCACATCTAACACCATTTTTGCTTTGGGAGCCATCAAAGTATAATTGACATGTGCCTTTAGGGCTCTCCTACACCTTTATGAGCTCAATTAACATGGATTTCTCCTCTAAGATGCAATACATAGCTAGTCCTATCTCATTTGTGTTATCAGATGGGTTGCATTCATAATGTTCACATGCCCATTCATCTATCAAAACATCTGGGATCTCTTCAAGAGGTGTTGTGGCTTCATGGAGAGTCAAATTTTCCTCCTAATCAAACATTGTGTAGTTGAATTCAACCAGGATGGAAGAGTATGGTTTAACTTGAATTTTAAAGATGAGTCTAACCTTGATGGTCACCTCAGTCCCGTATCTAGTTCTGAATAACATATGAAACTAGTCTGAAGATAAATATCCACCCATCTTTGTTGTGAAGTCTTGGGAGAGGTAGATGGTGAGGTAAGGGGAAAATTGATGACTATAATATCTTGCATAATTGAAAGGCTTGGGCATGCATGTGGTGTAAGATTTAAATCCTTGATTATTCCCATGGTCTTGACTATCCTACCATCCAACTAGACCACTCCCTTTGAAATAGGATCATATGCAATTCTAAGTGTATCTACAATCCTCTTTGGCATCACTGAGCTGATCACACTTGAGTTAATCATGCAATTGTGTATGAGATGTTGGCTAATAATCAAGGAGATATAGAATGGGGGTGGATTAGTGCTACTACACACTTACATTTCTTCCACTTTAGGCTAACATAGACTCATAGAGATGGAAGGTACAAGTTATGATGTCTTATATTCCTGAAAGTTTTTTAGAGTGTCTTGTAGCAAATTCCTTTGAGAAAGAATATCAAGATCATCCCACATGGTTAAATTAAGGCTCATCTTATTTATTTGTTCAACTAATTTGAAGGGAATTTGAGATCTATTTATCTATGGTTTTTGAATAGTAGCCTCTTCTCATATTTGTGCATTGATCTGAGGTAGTTCCTCTCTTTGGAAAACTTATTTCATGCACATAAAAGGTTGCATAGGTACTTTAGATTATGTACTTGTGCACGTGACCTAGGGAATTGAAGGTGAAGGTGCTAAATTTAATAACACCTAATATATCTCTCTTTTTGAATATTATATTGAAGGAAATTGGGGTGCTTCCTCCACTAAATGCACCACTTTGATTGATGTAGTTGAAATCATCCTCCTACGAGTTAATAATAGTAGTCCCATCTTGTTGCTGTGTTGGCATTTGAGTTTCTTCTTCATGTGGAGATGTGGAATTTTCATTCCCCCAAGGTTGTGGTAAGATTTTCACCATGAGTGATTGGTTCATGAACCCATTTATGCATGTATCTTGATTATGCAGTTGACCACATGGGAAACACCATTTAGGATCATATAAAAGATTGTTCTACATGGGTATAAGGTATCTATAGGTGCTTCCAAAATATAACCTTTATGCATAAGGCAATTTATTATTTATGAGATAGTTTTTTTCTTGTGCACCACATTGGTAGTGAGGTATGCTTAATTGGTATTGCTAAGTGAAAGGATGATGGGGTTTGGAATATTGCACTTTCTATCTTTTGAGGTCCACAAGATCATTTCCAAAGCTTTACAATAGTGTTTTAACCTTGTGAATTTTGTTAAGGGGAAGAATAGGTGAAGTTGATTAGATTATTGAGATGGGGATAGGTGCTAATATAGGCTACACAACTAGTTGTCTAGGAGGAGGTTTTGTAAATAGAGGCATAGGGGGTCTAGGCACAATTTTACCTACATAGGTCAAACAATTTTCTATATACATAATGATTTGATAGGCATCAGGTAGTACTACACCTCTCATAGATTGAATCATCAAGCTATATCACTATTAAGATCCTTCAAAAAATATAAAAATGTAGTATTGGGAGATGACTCAAGCAAGGGTGGGATCCTATCCTAAACTCTATGGAGCCTAAAGTTGAAATCAACCATCATTTCATGTGGGGCCCTTTTTATAGTTGTGAGCTACTATATCATGGATAAGTGGTCACTCCAATCCTCAAATTGCTTGCATAGTTCCTCATTAAGCTCATCCTAGTTATGGATAGAATTCATCCTCAAGATTTGGTACCATTTGGGTGCTTTGCCTTTGAAATAAGAGGCAAACAAACTAATCAAGTCAATGTCTTCAGTGACATGGTGCATTAAGAAAATATTCATAATATCCAAAATATGATCCATAGGGGAAGTTGTATTCATACTAGTAAAGTAGGATAAACTTTTGAGGGCTATGAATGGAATGCCATCATATTGGGTAAGAATTAATGGACTACCTCTATTGAA
This sequence comes from Torreya grandis, assembly GCA_037957365.1. Classification (NCBI taxonomy): domain Eukaryota; kingdom Viridiplantae; phylum Streptophyta; class Pinopsida; order Cupressales; family Taxaceae; genus Torreya; species Torreya grandis. The sequence continues at coordinate 306,164 of JARHVA010001942.1, read as the reverse complement.
AGGCAAAAATAGTTAGTTCCTTTGTGCAACCATGAATGAGATAGGGAATAATCTCCCCTAGGTGTAAGGAACTTGTAAATGAGGGTGTAGACTAAGATCTAGGGGATGGTAATCTTGTCCCACTCTCTCTTTTGATAGGGTATTAATATAGTCTTACTCTTCTTCTTCGAGAAGGCATAGAGAGCTTAATGTAATGGAAATTAATACCCCTTACAAATGACCTAGTTTATCTTAACATGTCGAAAAGGGATGATATTTGTGAACTAGAAATGTTTAGATTCTCTAGATGCTTAAAATGTGTTTATAAAATTAATAACCAAGAACCACACCAAATCCTTGAAGTAGTTCCATTAGGCATGCTAGAAATTATTATCTTTCAAAATGTGCACCCATGGATGGTTTATGGTGTGAGAAGTTTGTAATAGGGTGCATAACATGAGTGCCTTGTGCAAGGTTTAAAAGTATTCAATGTTGGGTGTGGAAGTGTTATCACTCACCTATGTGCATAGAACACCAGTTGTCTCATCGTAATGATGGGAACATCCCCAAGGTGTAGGAACCTTGCACTCCTTTAGATGAGCCTCTAGAGTAGGCCAAATTCATTCTATTTTAAGTTTACCTATTTTAGGACTATTATGAAGACCTAAAGAGAAAAAAGGTAAATATATTATTAGTTTAAATGTAATATTTTGAGGGAAAATAGAGTGAGAAGGTAAGAATTTTCTAAAAGTAAAAGGTGATGCACCAAGAATAGAGCGAGTGCTCCTACTACCTTAAACACACTACAAATCTTTGAACAAGTCAATATCACACATATTCCATCATGGACACTCCAAATGCATGTTTTTCACATAGAAGCACATGAACACAATGTAGCATTGAGAGGGAGGAAGGTTATCTAAAAATAAGGCTTATATAGACCCAAATGCAGATAGAATACAACCTGTAAGTGGGTTCTAAGTTCCACACAAAGATGCTAAGAATGGACGATAATAAGAGGGGAAATAATACCCATAAACAAAGATAAGTGAACATAAATAACATATAGAATGTAAAAATAATAGAGGGAGGTGAACTTAATTATCATTAACATGCAAGGTTCAACCAATAGAAGTACTCTTAGAGGTAAAATTTTGATAGCATGAGGTTGCCTAAAAAATGTTGATCCTTTTACAATAAAGAAACAAGATTTTATAAGGGATTAATCCTTTAAAATTAATAGCCCCATTGGGGTGGTAGATATAGTATTTTAATTCTATTAAAATGTCATGTCTATGTTTTTTAAATTCTACCTAGCAATCTAGATTTAGGAGTTGGTGGCAGGATTCTTATAGATCCACGTACGTGTCTAAGAGTGGAAGATATTTGGAATAGTTAAAGGGGTGACATGTGATCATATTTTTAAATATGATATCTTATTTTTCATTTACTCATCTTGAAAACACCTTAAACACTACTCAACTACTTTTTAACTACCTCTTTATACTCATTACCACTTGCCAATCACTACATAAGTCCCTCTTGAATTGCCATGTCATTGATGTGAATCTAATGGGAAACATTGCCTTCAACCTTCTAGGAATATTAGTGCACTAAGGGCTATGTAGTTAGATTGTGCAGTGAGATATGAGTTGGTGAAGGGTGCATACATAAAAATACCTTATGAGGATACATAAAATTTAACCATTTTATTCTAAGTCCCCTTTAATTAGTCCCCTCAAGTCTTTGCTTTATACATAGGGCTCATATCAGTCTATGAAGTATCATGTGTGAAACATAGATCACAACCTACAATTCATGAGAGCATAGAAGTGAAATAGAATTACTTTTTGTTCACCTCTCCCTACACTATCTAAAGACTGAGAGCTCTATGACTTTTAAACCTACACATCATTTAGCCTATGCAATGGAGGATCCCTACATGGGGCACATTTTGGAAACTCCTTATCAATGATAATTGACACTTATTTGATTCATGGATCCATGATTACTACTTTAAGCATGAGTGTAAATGAGAAGCACCTATGTGCCACTTATTTTAAAGAACACAACACTTTCTTTATGCACAAACCATCTATAGGATCATTGTGAGTTCTGCATAAGCTAGTGGTGACTTAGAAAGTCAATAGTACATTAGGTTTTCCCTTATTATTTATAGAGTTTTCTTAGTTTTTAGTTTGTATCCTTTCATCATGATTAACATTATGGATGTCATTTTATAATTTTTTGTACAAAGTCTTATGGTTTGTATTGCATGCATATTACATACCATTTGTATAATGATTCACATTTATGTCACTCCTTTCATGAATCATGTTATAACTTAGCTTATTTCATACATTGGTACACTTCATATTGAGCCCCCTTATATAGAGAACATTGTTGTATGGCCAATATTTATTTATCTCTGGTTACTACTTGATGACAAAGAGCTCAAATGTCTCCTTTTATTACTCCTCCACCTAGACCCATTGACTATATTTTCTCACATCCCACCTCTACCACTTGCCCTTGGAAAATAGTAGACCATATGGTTTTAGCTATCACTATATGGAATCAGATGCCTCCTTGGGTTATACAAGAATAATGTAATCTCACACTCCCTCCTCATACCTAACATAATACACTAGGCCCTAAAAATCATCACAAAGCATATGATATTATGGATCAATTGAGGAATACAACAACTAAGATTTATATATTAGAATTACTCCAAAAGTTAACTATTTTAAAGATATTATTTTTTCAAACACTCAATCATACATCTTTACCTTGTGACATAGAGCCAACTTATTTTACATCTATCTTGAACACTATCAAGGACATTAAGGATGTTATATATTTTTCCAATGAGGATTTTATCTCATGGTTAGTTATTGCATTGAATCTACCACTATTTATTCAATCATAAATCAAAACCATCATTATTAAACAAGTTCTAATTGATAGTGGTTTAAGACTTAACATATGCAACATCACATTTATACAAACTATGAGGGTTGACATAACATCCATTTAGAAGACATATAAGAACATTAGAGGTTTTGATGACATTCCATAATAAACATTGGGTACTATTACATTAGATATCATAGTTGGGCCAAAACCCTATCTACACAATTTCAGGGGATGACTAATCATTTGCATTACAATTTATTACTTGGGGGACCTTGGATATATGAAATGGATGCCATACCATCTACCTTACACAAATGTGTCAATTTTTACATGATAAATATTTATACACTTGTTTGATTGACAAACAAATATTCAAATATTGTAGAGTTACTAAGCCTACTTCCCCAAGTACATATCTACATGGGACATCTCACATTTTCATAGAGTCCCCACCTCACATGATTCTAATAGAACAAATGCATAAATATGAGGTTGGGGAATCTAGCACCACTATTCCCACACTAATTCTAGATCATCCTATAACATTTTTATCTTCACCCATGATGGAGACTAACACTCCTTCCACATAGTTTCCACCACTTATATTAGATAATGAGATCCTCATGGAATTGTTAACGTTACTTGTTAACTATGAGGAAGTATATATTTGACACTACAATATAGATTCTTAGGCCACTATAGAATATGATAAACACCCTTTTACATTGATGATTATTTATGTGGATTAAAATTCACACTGATAGGCCCTAGAGAACACATAGATGATTCTAAGGGATTTATCCCTTCACCTAGATAGGCTTCACCATTAGTTCACAATTTCATATTTATACATCTAAATATACATTTACAATTAGAGTTAGAATCTTCTATACATTTAGTATGTATGGTTACATTTATGGACATTCACCCAATTATTCAAATTTAGGCAATCAATACACATGATAGACCATACCAGATGTTATAGATATTACTTGATAGAGGATTGATGCCATTACCCACCATTCTCTATAGATCCATTATCATATTATCATAGTAGGATGATAGACCATGATGCCATTTTCATAAGATTACTATACATGATATATATACATTCTCAACATAATAATATAAATTGAATAAGTTTAAGGCTCAGGGCACTATTTAGATTACATAGTCTTTTCCTACACTAGTACAACTAGCATGATAGACTCTTCACTAACACAAACACTCAAGGAATGATCCATTGACTATCTAAGGTTTTATAAAGGACAAATACATCCATAACATTATTAAAGATTAGGATTCTGATGCTAATACTTACACTTTGGCATTATTACAACACATAAGACATAAAGAGATTGAGTTACAACATGTTATACATTACCAAGATTCATTGGGACATATCACACTACTAGTTACATGTAGCCCTAAGGTGGTCAACACACTTATTTTTTTCATGAGCATGGTCACTCACATACATTTTACACTTGGTATTACATGGTTACAGGTAATGGATGCCACAATTAATTAGATAGACATATGTTTGACATTCAATTATGAAAAACACATAATTCACATTTTACATGATGGCATGAATAAGGAGCACAAGTTTCACATAGATACTCTATGGTCCAATGTAGTCTACCTTGGGACCACATGGGAGGCTTATTACATAGTAGAGTGACATGCCATTTGAATGTATATAATCTATACTAACACCAAGGATAAGGCTATACTTTTACCAAAAACATGGTATGATGATCATAGTGATGATGATTTATTTGAGTTTGGGTAGATTAAGTATCCAAAATAGGATGATCTCCCACTAGATCCACCATTTGACTATCCACATCTTATGTATGTTCTCTTAGGTCTATAGAGGCACTAATTTCCATTTGTACATATTCTTAGTTACTTACACATTACTTGTACATAGTTTTTTATAACTTGCTCCTTATATATAGTTTCATTTTCATGATTACTTGTACATAGTTTATACTCAAAAAACACAAAAACAATATAATATGTTCAAAATACAAAAACATTCAAATATTTCTTAGAAAATATAAATTTCAAATTATATGCATTTCTATGTTTACTCCTTATTTTTTCTAGGTGCTACATATGTTATCTATGCTAGTCTAGTCAGTTTTATCATATATACATGCTTCATTTGTTATTTTTCAATTGTTCCTAGATTACTACAAGAACAAGGTCCATCACATAGATCCAAATTTGCTACTATCTACCCACTAGGGACACATATACATATACATAGTTTTAACATTGATACATTCACCCATTGGGGGCATCCTATACACAACTTTTACTTTACCAAGTTATATAATTTTATACAACATAGATTTTTTGTTGACTACCATTAATATAGACTCAAATTATGTACATATTTGATCTTATATGGATTTGTACCACATGTTCATGCATACTTTCATTTTTAGGTTTCCTAGTTTAAATTTAATTGTCTCTTTACTTCTACATCTATTCAAGGGCATTTGAATATGCCATTGTCTAATGTCTCTAATCCACTTCCCTTCACTATACGTATACTTTGGACATGTACCCATGTCCTTGTGTGTGTTTTATGTATGTGGAAATTTGAACATGTCCTTCTCAATGGATCTAAGCTAGCCTTGCTTACTCTATGACTATGTAGAGATTTGAACATGTCTTTGTATGTATTGATTTCTTATATTTAGTGACATGTGCCCATGTCCCTTGTATTGTGGCCCCTTGACATACTTTTCATGCCTCATGTGTGTTGTATATATGAATTATGGCTTTAAAAATTGTCTCTTTCTTGTTGCTCCCACACTTAATTTTTGAGGCTATGAGGGATATCATGCATCTCCCCCTTCTTTCATGGGTGCCTTGATGGACATCATTCCCCATCCTCCCAGGTAGTTTATACAAATTATTACTCAGAATTATTGTTCATACACATGATTACATTTTTATATATATTTTGTAAACCTTGTGAATGCTATATATAACATACATCATACATTACCAATTTATGATAAGAATATCTTACATTTTGATGTCATGTATACACATTATATTGGTGTATTACACATATATCATATATTTTCATTCTAACACATAGGTTGCATAGATTTTATTTTGAGGATAGTTATAGCATAGGTTAAGTAACTCCCCTCAAAAGAGGGGAATTTAAAAAGATATATCACGTAGATCAAACCATTTAGGTGCACTCAGAATACAATTTTTAGCACACATACATAGATTACAAAGAACATAATCAAGACAACATAGTAAAAAGAAGTCATGCATAGATAAATTATAGTTTGGCACAAAACATGATAGAAGGACACTATCATGATACAATACTATCCAAAGGACCACACTCATTTCCATTAACTCCAAAAATAGAAAATTCTAGATTGGCCAGAAAGATATAACAGTTACAATTCATGTTTACATAATATCAATCACATATTATCAGTTATGCTTGGTCTATTCTCAATTTTGCATAAAATCATACCAATTTTATAAAATTGGGGGTATCATGTGTGTCATGATCAATATAATTTCAGTTTTATATATGATCATATACAAATTACTATAGCTTAGTCTAGAATCCATATGCACAAATATTAGAATTGGGGGCATGTATGTGATAAATTATTTCCTTTTTCTCACTTATTTACCATTTTATTAGATGGAATGGAAAAATCCATGTCATTATCCATGTTGTTAATATATATACCATTTGCATTAGTTTTGTACCATATTGATGCCTTATTTTGTCTACAACAATTGACATTACTAAGTAGTCTCTATGCTACATACCCAAGTGTTTGAGAGGCCCCTGAGTCATTTTACATTTCAAAGTTTTTGAGTGGCCCCAAATCCATTCTATATAGTTTTAGTTACATCATAGAGATTCATTTACATTATGTATTTTTAGTAAAGATTCATCTAATACACATGGGTAGGCAATGATGGAATCATAGTCTACTAGAGTTATTGAGCCACTTATATAAGAGGGTTAGAAAATCCATCAATCCAATCCAAACTATTCATAGTTCATGATCCACCAAGAAGGGGTGGGAAATGATGGACTCAAGGCCTAATTGAGTTCCTTCGCCACCTACACATGAGGATTGTGTAAGCCATCAACTCGGTCTAAGCTATTTATTAATTTGATCACCAACTACACACATAAGATGTCACTAGGTTCTTGCATTAGCTTATATACCCAATGAGGTGTATTCATTCATTTCCTCTTTATCTTATCTCTTTACTCATTTTTGTATTTTATTTTGATATTTCATAATTATGGACTAATTCATTCATGTTTCATTTGTAGGTTACATAATGGAACACACTTCATAAACTTAGACCCACATTCACAGGCTTTACCTCATAGGTAAGTCTAGGCATGCTTCTTTATCCTTTATCCTAGTCATTTTTATTTTATACATTTTATAGAATAGGGGGAAATTTAGTCATATAAAATGCCATTTGAATGCAATGAGTGTCATTTGAGACCACCTTATCCATAGCTTACCCCTAGACCTATCTTAGGGACTACTTTGATCCTTATTTAGCTTTTGTGTAGGTCTAACCCATCCCTAGATGTGCCAAGAGTAATCCAAAATCATCTCTTAGGCATTCAAACCACTAATTAACTATATTCTACCACCTGGACACTAACATGGCCCTTTGAACACTAGTATGCCATGTTAGTGACTAAGGGACCATGTTATTATCCCTCAACTCTTTTCTCCTCCAATGGACATATTTAATCTTGTTGTCAATACACCTTAGGGTTTGCCTAGACCTATTCCATATCTTGACAAGCACTAGATAAATATATATACACTAATTTTATCCCTTTACTCACTATATGGAAATCATATGTAAATACTCATGAAAAACTCATAAATCATTGTGCAAATCAAGGTCATTAATCCTTATTCTACCCTACTTATAAATATAGCCATCTACAACATTTATAAGCTTAGATAGTCTCAAGCACACTTAAAACACTCAAGTTAACACTCATATGAGCATTCACTTATAGTTTTACCAAGCACTGAGGTGGGAGAACTACATTGGGCTTGATCCCCTCTCAAGGTATTGGTATGTAGGAAATTATCAATGGGTGTTGAGGTCACATCTAGCCTATCCAATTAACATTACACTATTGCTACTTATGATTCTCAAATACCCTAACAACATGGAGATATAAGGTTTCACTCCCAAATCAATCAAAAAAGGTTATAAACAATGAATCAGGGTTTATCCTCATAATCATAAGTGCCTTAGACTCAAGTGAAGGCATATCTAGAAGATCATAGTCCTTGACTGCAAGGGACACTACTGTACCCTTGAGGACACTCATGTAGTGTGATACTATAAAAAGGACTATGTTACCATTTAAGAGGAGTTATAACTTTATATTCTAGTTTGTGACACTTTGATAAGCCTCTATGCTAGTTTCCAAGCTCTAATTCATTTGTGTCAGTCAGTTTTTAGCTAAGTACATACTTGTGTGATTCATTAATGTTATTAGAATAATCATATTAGGTTAATTATTATAAAAATTAGTGGATGTATTTATTACATATTTATTCTTTGATTTAATATTCCATACCTTTAACAAGCTAGGGTTTAGATTCCATAAATACCTTAAAAGTTAAATCGACCACCAACATAATACACAGTCTATTGATATAGTAATTTTAGTAATTATCAAATAAAATTTACTTGATACTGAGTAACACTAAAATCTCAACTATAAGGATGCATACATGATACAAAAATACCAAAATATAACCTATAACTACATATTATAGCATGGTAGGGTATGAAAACCTCAAATTTAGTAGATCTAAAAGATTATTTCTACTATAACATTAATAATTCATTTAATATTATAAATAATCACCATAAATTACCAAAATGTATCAAGCTTTTGCTAATTATTTTTATAGGATTAATATAAGAATAAAAATACAAATATATGAAAAAAGGATGGCATTTTCTTGAATTTAAAACTTGTATTTACCAAATCCTTTAACCTCTCCTCCTTGCTACTAGAATGATGCTCCAAGCAGGGCATTATAAATAAGAATTGAGCTTGCAAAGGAATCCCATACATTCATAAAATTCCTTTATATAGCATGAGACATCTCCTTCTCTATTTTATTCTTCCTTTCTCACTTTCTACCCTCATGTTGAAAGAGTTAAAACCTATATTTATCATTTAATATCCAGTAGAGCAATCAATTTATTGAGGGAGATGAATTTGATTGTTAGGGGTAGGTGCATGGTAGGCTATTTTAGTATATTTTTTATAGGATTTTATTCCTCCAAAGTGGTGTGGGAGGGTGGAGGGAGCCATGATTATGGTTGGAGATCATAAATTATGAGTTTGAATATGTATCCCATTAACAAGACCAAAACAAACCTTGCCCATGCTTCCTCATTTATCTCCCACTAACACAACCCTGCTATTTTATTTTATTATTTATTTATTTTAAAATTTCATTACATATTATAAAATTTAATTATCAATCATAGTTGGTTCATAATTTTACAAGTAATTTATGAGAAATTAAAATATATAATTTTAATAATTTTCAATGTTATAACTAAGCACTAGTCTACTTAGTCATAATGACACTAAATTATGATTTAAATGAATGTAGATTTGTAATTATTATAAAAAAATCAATTGATAACCAATAATTCCCTATTTAGGATCAATAATGGGTTTACCCACATTTATAAAATAAAATAAATAATGCATTTTATTTAGATGATTATGCTAAGATTAGATTCTTGTTATACATATATCTAAAGTACCATAAATATTAAAACTCAGCTATAAGAATAATATAACTAATTAAGTCATATAATCTAAACCAACTGGCCAATGTGCACAAACACACACACAAATAAGTTTAAGGATGAAACCAACACATAAGATTACTAAATGATTGATTAGATGATGTGTCCCTAAAGGGATGTGTTACATTCTCCCATATTAAAGAAGCACCATCCTCGATGCAAAAACCACAAAGAATAATAGTACATTAATTACCTAATCTCAATCTTCTTAAAATACCACTAGACACAACTAATACATGAAGTTCCACCAATAAAGTAACTAAACCCAAATAATCACTGATATAAGCATGTGAGTACGAGTGCTAATTCATTGTAAGATTATACAAAGTAACTATGTGCCATCCCATGACATACATATAATGTGAAAATTGAGTGTCAATCCATGACAATCATACCTTGTGAAGAATAAGTTCCAAACCATGGAAATATGATGCAATACCAAAAATGTTATACAATGCCAAGCCAAGCTATTGTATTGAGCCATACTACCCAATTGAGTCATACTGATCAATATCATAAGGTGCCAATTAAAACATGAATAACTTCTAAAATAAGAAAGTAATAATAAATTAACTTTGACCTAAGCCATACCAAGAAATGATGAGTATCAATCCATGAAAAAAATACACTATGCTGAGATAAGTGCCATTTTATGGCCAAACTATATTGAGAAAAAATGAGTAATATTGAGCAATATTGATAACCAAGTAGCCATAAATGTAAGCCCAACATAGAAGATCCATTGAAGGATAATGAGAATGTGGGCATGCTTCCCTCTTATTATACCATCTCTTAGTCATGGGAGGTAAATATGTAACCTTAACCATGCTAAATAATAAGAGGGCATCAAGAGGTTTACCATCCATTACAGAGAATCAAACTACATCATCAAGCATCATGAATTTGGTCCACTTGTCAGTACCAATATGTAGAAGGTGTTCAATAACATCAGTTCCACCAACCAACTATAAAAATGAAACTAAACACCATGTTTGGTGAAGGAATGATGGTGTCATGAACCTACCCATATAATTTCCCATCTCAACCCTATAATTATATTCCAAGATATTTTATTCTCCCCTATTCCAAGCACAGGGAAATAATTATGCACATACTTAGCATATAATAGTACAGATAAAGGTTGTTTTTTACAACCACTAAGTGTGAGTGGAGGGAAATTGTGTTTTTAAGGTGACCATTATGAAGAAATCCTATGGGGCTTACCTTAAGAATTAGGACCCAAGTGGTTTTTTTAGCCTATGAGAAGCTCCACTTCTTAGCCCATAACCCAATCAAACTAGTATGAATAGGGATCTTAACTTATCTAAAACCCAAAACTTACATCATGCTCAAACATAGAGACATGACACATGGTTACACTACATGACATTTTACACACAAAATGATAGTGCACCACTCAACAATTTACATAGATGGAATATGTGCAAAACATAACATCCATACATTCACATTAACATGGTATAATAGGTAATAAAAAAATTATAATTTCACACATCACATTTACACAACATACTATGATAAACAAGAAGTGGGTTTGTTTTAAAAGAGTTATAAAAATACACTACTATGTAGGGTTTACAATAGGAGTTTCTCATGTATATATAATTTTTATTTTAATGGTAGACTAAACAAAGTAATAAATAACTAGGTAACACCAACCATAGGGATTCAAAACAATGATTTGGGGGAACACAAGAACATAACAAAATAACTAAGTTAGATCACTAGCTTAATAAGACATAAATAGTTAACTTGCCAGTCTAGAACTATATAAATCATGTCACCACTATATTTCACAAGTTGCCAAAGGGTCTCAACTATATTTGAAGATAGTAACAATAGGTATCCTTCTGAAAAATTCTCACCATATCAAATTATATTATAAAATAGTGTACATTTATTTCACATGTTTCTAAAGGCTTGACCAACATGGATCCCAATATATGAAAAAAATAAGATGGCATTCTCAAAAATAGTGTCTCAGTAAAGACAAAGTTTCAACAAAACTTTCTAACCACTATGGACCAATCTAAAAGTACTCAACATGTTTCTTGTCTATTGAAGGTTTAATCATCATACCAAGGTAATTCACAAGTACTATATGAATCCCATATCAGTTGATTAACATTAAAACATATTTATTGTGACATGACAAGATAAATTAGATCTAAAGTACCTTAAAAATTTAAATCTCTAAATTTATTTAGTAGTTGTAAAGACTGATTTATAATAAAATAATTATTCACATATTTTTAGTCAAAAAGGTATTTTTATATACATATAAGTGATTTATAATAGGACAACATCCTATCCTTTAAGAAACCAAAAGTATAATTGTAATTATGAGTGAACTTTAGATATAATTTTACAGTTTATCATCAAGTCAATGTGATTAAACATAGAAGGATGATAACACATCATGATCAATAAGCCACTCTCATTACCTATACTACTATAAATTAACTAATCATAAAATTCAAGTGATAAAACAAAATAATGGTCCCATAACCACTCACATCAACTCAAGGTCTCAAGCACCCAAATATTGATGATCTAATAACATTACCTTGATCATCATTAGGATTAGAGTATAAATCAATCCAACCACCCTATATATTTCCTATGGAGCTAAAACCCTCTAGTTTCCTTTACTGATAAATTTTCCCCACATGGACTGTTACACCACAAAAGAAAGAAGTGTTGGAAGGATGACCTCTCTCAGGCTAAGCTCCCATAGCTCTATTTATTTAAACACATCACCTCCATAGGCTAAAACTATGTATTATGTTGTGATATATCCAAGATAACTTATTATCCCAACACCACACACTATCTAAGACATTGGGGATTATCATAAGATAAACATGTAGGTGTTCTTCATGCAATCGTGCATATTTTTTAACTTGACACCGTAATAAAAAAACATTATGTGCCCTTTGTTGAGGTGGCTATGTTAATTCTACCATAGGTTTTTGATGCAACATCAGCTCTGATAGATCTAAAACTTGATATGTGGTTTAAAAAATTCACATGTCAATCTTAGAGATCAATCTAGTGTGTGGTTCCTGATGAAACCCCTATTTAAAACTACCCAAAATTCACTATTTGACATTTGTAAGAATCCATGAGAGAATAAAGCCTAATAAGTACAAAGTAGAAAAATAACTTATCTCAGAGCTTAACACTGGCTCTAATACCCAAAACTCATGCCTAAAATTTCATAACTAAAATTTGCACAAAAACACACCAATATTTTAAAAATAAACACAACACAAAAATCTCACATGTCTAGAATAATTGAGACAAGGCACAAAATAACTAAAATAATATTAACAAACACAAGCGTCCATTTTGATACAAGCAAGACTGCAATGTTCAACATGAGATATAAAATGTGCACTAAACAAGGAACAAGGTCCACGTAAGAAACCAATCTAAAACTATAAATTTATAGGTTGATTTTTCATGCATATAGCACAAATATGATCATACAAAACATTAGGTAGAGATAATCACATTTATCCATACCAATCCAATACAAAGCACTTGATTTCACTTTTCAACAACATGATGATGAAAGGTAAAATCAATATAAAGAAGCTAAACCAAGTAGTTATCTAAACCAAATGAAACAAGAATTAGTTATTAACAATTAATACAATCATATAATCACAATCTCATCTCAAGAACAAACAATGATGAGATATTCAAATGATAAAAAATAACACATGACCAAGTATATCCATGTCGACCTCTCTCACACTTTAATATTCACTATACTGCACTTGGTTTCACTGAATTCCAAGCAATATGAAAAAGTAAATAATAAGGATGAAATATAGGTTACTTCCCTAAAATTATCTACATAGATTAGAGGAACTCAAATAAAACAACTCAAACTTAGCTAACATATAACAAACTCTATCTAAGCTATATTACTCACTAACGAGGATGATAATGACTCAAGAGGTTAAAATTAACTCTTAAAATATAGACCATTGGGTTAAATCACCATAAAAAAAATGAATGGTAATAAAAAGTAAGCTTAATCCAAAAGGGTGAACAAGGAAAATTATATAACAAGGTATTAAAACACTCTAAAATGTACCATTACAATCTTCTCTAGGTTGACAATTTGGCACAAAATAACCATGGATAAAATTGTCCTGAAAGGGAGGAAAAATTATGGAACTTAAATCCAATTATCTAAGGTAGTATTATCCATAATAATCCATCATAAGATAGTACTATGGAAAAAGGCCAATTTTATGTCAACAGTCCAAAGTGGTCTTGCACGATTAAAATTTTTATGTATAAAATTTTCTCACAATTGGTTTGGAAATGAACCTGATAAAATATCATAATGTTTAAATTGATAAAATTGACTAAATGATGATTAATTTAAAGCTATAAAAATTCATGAATAACATTTAGTTTTAAGAATAACCTCTTGTAGGTATTTTTTAATGTTGATCCAAATCAAATCCATACGTGAAAATTGAAGTAAAGAGTTTAATTTCCTACAAATACCTTTTAGAAATGAAAGATAAAATTACTTTCAAAGATAGAAAAGTTTTTCCAAATATGGAAATAAATTTTTGTGGAATAAGATAATTACTTCAAAGTTTTTGTTGCAATGAAATCTAACTACATGCATTTATTTGAAACCCATTGTAGAGGATATTTATCTGAATCTTCACTAGCAAAAATGGTCTCAATTGATAAAATGCTCATGATAAAACTTCACTTTAGTCACTAACTAGTTGATAAAATCTTGAGAAATTATTTTACATAAATATAGCATCACTCACTAATTAATAAGAGGTGATTAACATTTCACAATACTATAAATTATTTCGATTGTTCTTTCCAAAATAAGAGTTTGAAGATCTCTAAAAAAAGGCAACTTGAAAAAAGAAAAGTCATGACTAAAGGTTTCACAAACTCCTCAAAAACCTATAATGGTTCATTTAGAACAATAAGGATATATCATCCATGAAAGAATCATTTATATAGTTTTTTCATGCAAAGAGGCTCTAAGATACTATAATATTTCTCCCTGAGGTTTCACTTCATGAATAGGTTAATCAATATTTGATTACTAGTAATATTCTATTACTACATATTGTCTTGTTAGATGTAATAGTTTACAATTGATTTTTAAAAAATATTTTATAAGATTATACAAATTATCACCCCATAATTGAGATAAATTATCATTATTAACTTAAGCACAAATTTGCTTTTCAGGTAAATGATATAAGGGTGAGATTATTAACATAATATTTAAGAGGTTTTAATAATAAACATAAGCATAAACATTTATAAAACCTTCTTATTATATACAAAATAAATAATACAAAGGTATCAAGATGATATTTATCTTTATTGTATATAGACAAAGTATACATAAGAATATCCTTTTCATGTTTTGTTGCTCATGATTAATAGAGAATAATACAAATTTATTTACAATTATAAATTCTTTAAAAGTACATTTTAAAAATGGAATACAATCCAAATGGATTAGTACCGATTTAACCAAAATGGGAATTTACATATGCTAATCTATTGTTATGCAAGTAATCAAAGCACTATCCAACACTATTTTTCCATTTAAACACTAAACCTACACTCAAAATCATATAATAAGTACCTCAACATTTCATAGGCAAGAACATCCTTCAGTAAATAATAACCATGTTATTTTAACTAATAAGCATCATAAAACACACACACACACACACACATACACATCAATAATTTTATCTAAACATAATCTTGTACATTCAAGCATGGTGAAATATGACTACATCAAATTAATTGAGGTATATAACAATGCTTATGACAAAACTAATTCGACATATTATCACGATTAAAGTATATCTTTCAAATACATGCTAATTCATAAAATCAACATAAACACCTAATTAAATCATCTACTTCTTATCATATCTTGATATCATAGATGATATGAAAATATATTTATAGCTATATATCATCTCATGACTAATTTTAATTGAGTTTTGAAAACTATTAAATGATTTCTACAGAAACATATGAAGGATAGAGAGAAAAATTGTTGACATGAGTACGAAAAATAACTAGTTATAAAGTTATCATAATATCCACTCAATGAGACATGCCAAAATTTAAGGCCAACATAATCACTAATGCTCATTTGCCTTCAACATGACAATAAGGACAAAACACTCTTATCACTTGTTCAACTTTGTAAGTAATTCAGGATCAATTTAAAGAGCAGTTTAAGAATATAAAAAAACTTCATTCATTGACAAGTTTATCCTCCTCTATATCAATATACATGTAAGCCATGTGTCATTTGTATATAATATATATATATATATATATATATATATATATATATATATATATATATATATATATATATAGGTAAATTATTATATACAAATGACACATGGCTTACATGTATGTATATATATATATATATATATATATATATATATATATATATATATATATATCATTCATTCTTTTTTATTCTCCACAAATGAGGCAACACAACTATTAATAATCTTTTGATCAAACTAAAGCTTACAATCCACTTCTATGCCCCAACTAAGGAGCTACATGGCTTAAAACTTTACAAAATGGAATGCCATAACTAAAAAATGGTAATTTCAAGAGATAAATAATGACTACATAGGTATATTTCTCAGGCACAAAAGGCTTGTAAAATACTTCACCAAATCATTTAGACATAAGTATAATGGCATCAAAGAGTAGCTCACCAGATGGTGCCTTACACAAGGAAAAAAAATTGTATAAAGATTAATATACAGTTAGGTAGAATTTACATGATATTTTTTGTATACCCAAGCACTACCCAAATCATTCAAAGAGGAATATCCCATTCCACTATCACAATTGATAGATATAAAACCATAATAAAAATGAAAAAACAATATTTAATATTAAGCTAGAATTGTATGGCACTTCAAATTACCAAACACACTCCCTTACCTATGCCTTAATGGCATTATGGTGTAACCATCTGGATAAAACAAAATTTAAGAGTCAAGACTACACTTGATAAACTCTTATAATTGTATGGTGTTTCCATTTAACCTTATAAGTCACTACCATATGCCTTAATAACACTATGGTGTAGTCATCAGGTGCTATAGTACCACCAACATAATATGTAGTCTATTGATATAGTAATTTTAGTAATTATAAGATAAACTTTACTTGATGTTGAGTAACACTAAAATCTCAGCACTAGGGATGCATACATGACACTAAAATACCAAAATACAACCTACAAATACATATTATGGTCTAGTAGGATTCTAAAACCTCAAATTTAGAATATCTAAAATATTCTTCCTAATATATCATTAACAATTCATTTTGTATTGTCATTAATTACCATTAATTACTAGAATGTAACAAGATTTTGATAATTATTTACATAGGCTTACTGGTAAGAATAAAAATACAAAGGTATGAAAAAAAAGGATGGCACTTGCCTAAAGTTAAAACTTACAATAACCAAATCCTTCAACCTTTCCTCCTTTCTACCAAAATGGTGCTCCAAGTGGGGCATTGGAAATTAAAACTGAGCTTGTAAATGAATGTCATACATTATAAAAACTCTTCTCTTCATTATGAGACATATATTTTAGTATTTTATTCTTCCTTTTCTTTTTCATCCCCTCTTGTTCAAAGAGTCAAGAATTATATTTATCATTTCATCTCCACTAGAACAATCAATTTATTGAGGGAGAAAACTTTCTATAGTTAGGGATGCATGGCAGGGCAATTTAATAAAATTTTGAAAACTTTTCTTCCTCCAAAGTGTCATGTGAGGGTGGAGGGAACTATGCTTATGGGTGGAGATCATTAATTATGAGTTTGAAGATGTGTCCCATTGACAAGACCAAAACATGCTTTGCCCATACTTCCTCATTTATCTCTCACTAACTAACACAACCTTGTTATTTCATGTTATTATTTATTTATTTCAAAAATTCATTCTATATTCTACCATTTAATTATCAATCATACTTGGTTCATGATTTCATGAGGAATTTAGGCCAAATTCAATTATATAGTTATAAGAATTTTTAATGTTATAACTAGGGAATAGTCTACTTCATCATAATGATACTAAATTACAATTTAATTGAATATAGCTTCGAAATGCTTGAAAAAATGTTAGTTTATAACCAATACTTCTCTATTTAGGATCAAGAATGGGTTTTCCCATGTTTATAAAATAAAATAAACAATTCATTTTATGTATATGATTATGCTAAGATTAGATGCTTTTTATAAATATACCTAAAGTATCATAAACATTAAAACTTGGCTAGAAGAATACTATAACTACTTAAGTCACAAAATCTAAACTAACTGGATCATGTGCATAAACACACACATAAGGATTTTTAAGAATGAACCTAATTCATAGGATGACTAAATGATTGACTAAGGAATGTGCCCATAAGGGGGTGTTATAGTGCACATCCTTTATGGCATTCTACTTGCTCACTCTTAAATATTCACTACTTATACATCCTTTTTGGCCTCCATTGAGATTAAATTATCATATACATCTATATATACAAATCACATGACCACACATCAATTATTTCCCAATGGGGGCATGTAGATCCTTATCTCCACATATGTTATTAAGATACATTGTTTCAATACACATAAATAGTGGGGGTATCTTACTTGCTTTCACTTCCTCTACTTTACTATGCTATTATATCTAGTGTATACTATGCCTTGGCAAGTGTTTAATATTTTTTATATCCCTCTCATTCTTATATTTTTGAAACCATTGCCACTTGGCCTTACTTTTCAAATTACAAATATATAAAAAAATACAAAAACATTCAAAAAATAATAATCAAAATAAGGTCATGAGCATGAAATGATTACTAGATTACATTATTCATAGATTTTATTTATCACATGTTTGGTAGATGACATATTATTTTAAACACACATGCATTTCACAGTATATAAATATAATACAAGACATTCATGTTAGACATATACATATAAATGTTATACATTCCTCTACCTAGTGGCCATGCCAATCATGGGGGAATCTTATTCTATAGGTTTCATTATCACAACTATATATTTATGAGACCACTTTACTATATTGAGATACATAGATTGATTATACATGCCTTGCTAGTTACTTGTATCTTATATAGTGATACATAGATGTGTTATTTTATTAGGATGTGACATTGATGCATATTAATGGTGTAGACTAGTCTTTACTTGTACTATACTTCATTGATGTTGTTACTCTCTTGTATGATAGGTTACTTTATTCTTGTCAAGTGTATGTGGCTATTGGCCTTGTTTGATGTAACATATTTATGTTCCTTTTTTATGAAATATTTATGCCATAGTTTGTGACATATTTAGGTCCCTTGTGTGTGGCCCTTAGACTTGTTTGATGAAATATATTTATATCTTTTATTTATGACACGTTTATATCCCTTGCATGTGGCCCTTGGCCTTATTTTTTGTGACATATTTGTGTCCCTTATATATAGTAATCAAACTTATGTGTGACAATAACACTTGATCTTGTTGTGCTTGTTGAGCTTTATACCATTGAGTGGTGACATGATCCATATCATACAATTTTATTGCATTATCTTATTTATTTATCTTTTTAGTGATGGTTACTTCTGTGTGCTTTGATGGTAAATCTGTTTAGACATGACATTTATATGCCATACATTACATATGTCACATATATGCATTTATTTACATATACATTAAAATGATGACATACTCTCCACATATTCACATTATTAGACATGATGTTATCTTTACACATGAAATGATACAATTAACTCTTCTTTTGAGACAAGTAACTTACATGACACATCCCTCATCTCAAAAGAGGGCATTATAGTGGGATTGTAATAGAGACATAAGCCTACATGAACTTAAGATTAGAGTACATATTTAAATGATTCATAATATTTTATATATTAGACAATTATATTTACACGATAAATATTGGTACCTCAATATAGATAATGGGGCATATGTGATGCACATGCACTTGTTTTATAGTTACCTAAGTATGGATTCATATACACTTGGTTGCATATATATGTGCATATGTACATAATTTATATGAACAATAATAATAGATTTCCACATTGTTATGAACCCATGCTACTCCTCTCTACTCTGTTAGTATATTAGTTACTATAGATGCATATGATTTATAAGTCATCCCATGAGAATTTTTCTTTATCCCACATTCATGGGAAGTGGTATTTGCTTATATTATACTTAGTATATAAGTAAGTGTTGAGGCCAATGAAGGCATCCACAAATTTATTGTATTGAGTTTGATCAAAGGAGGTTTCCCCCTCAAAGTGTCCTATGATCAATATAATCCTTTCGATGCCTTTGCTAATTATATAGATATGTTATTTTATGTATTTTATTTAATTTTTTGTAAGAAGATCCTCTCATCTAGTATCAAATCACTTTCTAGGGCCATTTTTTTCCTTCATAATGTCTTAACTCTGTTCTATTTCATAATTCATTTGAGTAATTTTTTAGAAAGTCTTAACTCTATTTTTTTGCATAATTCATTTAAGTATTTTTTTGTATCATAAAACTCATTATGAGGAGTACAAAAATAACTCCAAAGTAGTTGTCCCATTGAGAGGACCTTCCAACTAAAAGGGCAATGACCCCATCCTAATTGACTAGTCCCCACCCTAAAGAAAACCAAGAGCTGTCATTTAGGGGTAAATCCATGGACATAAATTTTTTGGAGAGTGGTACTCACTAATATGACATTGGTGGACAAAATGATATCTTGCATATATTTATCATATATGAGATGGCCAGAGTGATATCTCAAATTTATGACAAGTTTAACATATATTTATCATGCATTTACTATGCTCACAAATATGGTTCTAACATGTCATTATTTCATACCTACATGCTACCTTATGAGTTTGATACTTTTGTTCTATTGTCACAAACCTATAAGAACCTCATTGTCTATTTCAAACCTGCTTATTATCCTACACATAAATCTCTAGACCTTCACTTATCCTCCTATTCATGGGTTGGTAATGTCATATGTGGTCATTATATCTAGTTTATATTAACAAGATCCTTATGATACCTACCCTCTCCCAACAAAAACTAATTTTAAAAATCAAATCTATTCTTAGGGTCAACCCATTTGCCTAGCCTATTGGTGATGTGATAAATTACCCAATTAGACACATATATAAACAAATCAAAGAATCACTTGATAAGGGACTTGGAATTTATATAGAACACATATATAAACTACTTCACACTAATAAAATATACCTAATTCTTTCTAAATTGTGAATAAGTAACTAGGAGCAGTCACAAGCTAAGTGTGAAGCATACTAAAACCAAGTCAAAGAAAACAATATCAAGTATCAAAGCCACATCCTTATCTATATTCACATAGAAAAGGAACATAATTACATAATCACATTAGGTGGGAGAACTACACGTGGCTTGATTTCTATCCTTAGAATATTAGATACTAGGCATCAATTAGTTTTAAAATGGGGGTGATTGGGGTTAGTTCATCCCATTACACTTTCATAGTTTTTATATATTTCTATCCCTCATAAGAACACACAATGTTTTAATGTGAAGGAAGTATATTTTTGGAGTTAAACTCATCATTAGGGTTTAACATCACACACACAATAGTTTAAGAGATCTAAGACTATATGGTCATAAACACTCTTTTTTGAACATGTCACTACTAGCCAACATGCCGTTATTGATAATCAATACTAACCGAGATCTCATATAATTGAACATGCATATACAAAAACACAATACCTAAACTAGATGAATCGCATACCTAATTCAATTTATTTTCCACCATCAAAATACCATCATAGTTATAAATTCTAAGTACTCATCCCTTTATTATACATATTATATTAAGCATATGCCACTTGCCAAATCATAACAATTAATTCAAATATTTTACATATTGATTCATGATTTAATGCCAAATATATCAATATAAATTATATTTACACTTTATATCCTATTAGTTTTATAAAAACCAAATTAGGGTAAAACATATTGGTGAACCTGACCATTGATTGAATCATGCCAAACCCTAGGTTTCCCCTTAGGGTTTCAATATATTTATAGGGTTTATAATTTTAGCCTTAAGGATATTCAGATCTAAATTTTCTTCATTTATGTTCCATTTTATTTTATGGCTCATCCTTCTACATGTATTCATTGGTATTCTAGTGTTTTGTGAACTTTACATGCT
Source organism: Torreya grandis (assembly GCA_037957365.1). Lineage (NCBI taxonomy): Eukaryota > Viridiplantae > Streptophyta > Pinopsida > Cupressales > Taxaceae > Torreya > Torreya grandis. The sequence goes on along the minus strand of JARHVA010001942.1, from coordinate 284,002 downwards.
TAAGAATCCTAAAAAATGTAACCACTCTACTGCCATGGATTTTTCTATGTTTTATTCCACCTCTCCTTAATGTGGTGATAACTAATTTACCTCTAAGGAGGTCCATGTTATCATATCAAAAGAGGTAAGGCTCATCTCATGGATGAACATGATATGAGTAGTACTATATCTAAGATAGTTATGCAAGGTGAAATGTAATTTTTAAAAAAGAATATTAAAAATCTGACTCTTAATATTCAAACATTTGGTAATGAAATCACTTGTACAACCAATGAGAAACATTTAACTCGATATGGTTTTGGATTAAGATATTTACAAAAATGAGATATTCAGGACAAGGATTTGGAAAAAATGCACAAGGTATTATTCATCCCATCAAAAGATCCACTTAAAGAGGATGACAAGGCCTTGGATACATTACAACTTTATAAACTAATAAGTAAATTACCAATTCAAATACACATGCTCATATATTTCCAAAAATAAATGGAGTAATATCGTATCGAATCTTATGATACACACATGTCCAAAACTCCAAACTATTGCTCTATTCATGATAATTTCATTAATATATAATTACAAAAAAACACAAGTATCAAGTATATAGTGGGACAATATGATGCACTACTTGTCTAGGTTATAATATTGCATAGGATCATCAAACATGTCATCATTGATGATAAATAATATATATATATATATATATATATATATATATATATATATATATATATATATATATATTTTGTAAGATATCATTCTTGCATGCATTAGGGATCAACATGCAAAATATGAAAATAGTTGATCACTATTACAAAATCAAATCACAGGTTATGGCCATCACTTGTCACAATATTAATGGATGTGACATTAGGATAAAAGTAGGTGCATTACCTATTTTAAGCCTCACTTCATGATACACATTACAACCTACTTTTGGGCCAACATTAGATACATGATATGAAAGTAATAACATCTAAATTACATATATGTGTAACATTTGTACATGATAGACATATATATACATATCCAATAGATAATTATATTTTAAAATACTATATTTTACCACTAATTTATAATTTAATTATCATTATAGTTCACAAGAATGAGGCAAAGATGACAGCTAATGTAGTATCATAATTGACAAATCGATTTCAATCATTAGCTCCATTGAAGAGGCAATTTTTTAAAGTACCATCACCTCCTCATATAATATTAAAAAAGATACTTGAGTGAAACCTTATCACTATTCATCCTCCAAAAGACTTTGATTCAAATAGGCCTATACTAAAAAACTATAATAGTAATGCATACTATGAGTATCATCAACCTACAATAAATTTTATGAATAAATGCTTCATATTAGGACATAAAATACAAGATCTTGTTGAGAATAATATTATTAATATTGATACACCTTTAGAATATTAAATATTACAACCAAATGCTAATCAAAATTCAAATCCTATCATAATTATTAAGAATGCTCAAAATTCACATCAACAACTTAAGCATGATAGTGATGAGGAGTATCACATAGTACATGATTGGTATATAAGTTCAAATTCTAAATCTAATTTAGATACATCTACCTCAAATATATCTTATATATGACACAAATATAACCTAACATTGATACCACTAGATATAGGATCTCCACAATACCTATTTTATTTGGTTACAACACATCATTGTACATAGCTTCATCATAATTATTCATAAGATCATCCATTACTATCTTTATATATTGTACATATGGTTTTGCCTTGGTCATTCTTATTACCCTTAGCTCTATTTTTTTTAATGAAATATATCTATATATTAAAAAAAATATAATATACAAATAATTCACAAAAAAAAAAGTGGTATGGAAGCATGCCTCAAGCCAAACTAGGCCAAGCCTAGGAATTAGTCACAACAGAAACAAAAAACATCTCTAGGCCCCACCTAGGAATGAGTTATAACAACATAAATGTAAAGAAACATAATTAAGCTACCAGTGCAAATCTGAAAGGCATAGGATCCATATCATTTAGACCCTAACCCGAGTTAGGAAAGTCATTACCATCTAGAATTAGCTCCCAACTAAAATACTAAGTAGTGTCATGATCATATTCCTATTGTTGAGTAGGATAAATAACAAGAGAGAGCCTGAAGAACTTATCTGACATGTTTATTTGACCTCCAAGTGGCACCCCCAAATCATTTGGATGCACAAGAGGAAGAGGAACACCAAAACCATCCTACCTAGTAGGGGAAGGAGGCAGGGGATGATACCCTCACTACCATTTAGGAGGAGACATGCACTGATACAAAGTGTTTCTATGAGAGAGGCACCAAGACTGATTGCATCGATAGCCACCTTTGGTAGGAGGATTAGCATTTTTCTAGTAGCTCTATTATCCCTGGGTAGGGAAGGAGGAAATCATGCCATAACATAAGGAGTATCTCCCCAATGAGTGAGAAGGTCCTAAAGATGGATAAGATCCATGGATACTTTATTATCATGTACTTACAAATGCAAAAGCACATTGGAAATAATGGAAGATTTGTTAAAAGCAAAAAATTACATTCTAAAAAAACATTGCTAAAAAATGCATTATTTCTTTCTTTCCATAACCATAATAGAATCATCACTTTAAAAGTGTACCAGACTTGGGTGTATTTTGTCAAGATCTAGGAAGCACAATTGATTACCATGCAACTAAACATGCAAAAATAACTAGAATCACAAGTAACTAGAATCAGAAACAACACAGAATATGAGAGATAATACCCAATTATATTACTACTCTTCTAGAAGGAAATACAACAAAGAAGATTGCCACAGTATTCTTCCTTACACACCTCTAGGGCTCACACACCTCTAGGGCATAAACAATAAATCTCTTCAAGAGCTCACTCTCTCTCTTATGGTCCTCACACACAACTCAAACATAGAGTTGGTGTTCACCTCCACCAGCCAATAACAACACCGCCAGTCAACCAGTCAGTAACAATACTGCTAGTACACTGAGTATATACACATACTCAAACCTGATTACACAACATACTCCAAGTAGATCTCCCATGAACTTGCAACAACTTGCAACTCAACTGATCTTACTTTGGAAGGATCTACCTTGCCTTCCTCTTCGCTCTCCAACTGAGTACACACTGTATTCCAAGTAGATCTCCCCTGTTATTTCTCCCTATTGTGTTGCTGACCTCCCTAATCTTGCACACCTGCAAATCAATCTAGTTCTACACACCTACAAAGCTAGATCTCACACACACATACACCTGCAAATCAATGATTTTACTTACCATGTAGATCTCCAAACATGGCCTTGCACACCTGTTGACCAAGATCCTACATACATGAAGAATCCCTCTGATTCTCCAAACCAACACCCATACTTGGCACTATGGCACTAGGAGGAACACACCTTGCTCTCTTCCCTCTGAAGGAGCTAATTTTTGCTCTCTTACTCTCTAGCATGAATTACAATATAGCCTATGAGTCTATTATATAGATCTCATGTAAACAATAATTAGACATCTAATTACAATAATTAGATCCATGCTTCAAGTCTATAATTGACCTTCTACATGCAAACAACTGGTTCATTAACTAACTATTTGTGAACTGGTAGTTTTGGAACCACAGAGGTGACTGATGTCGGTCCCTGTCTGCCTGGAGGTGACCGATGCCGATCGATCGCTGACCAATGTCGATTGCTCTTCTCACTGTATATGATCGACATCAGCTGATCAGACTGACATCGGTTGATCTGCAACCTAACAAACTCTTAGCAACCTCCTTCCCTATTTGCATCAATGAAACTTTTAGCTCCACAACCTAACAATCTCCCACTTGGAGATAAATAAATGCATTGTACTTGTACTTATACACTGTCTAATTTGTTTCCTAGCTTGTATCCCTCTTTAAGCTCAACCTTAAAGACCAACCACCACAAAACTTGTGGTGCACCTCCTATCATCCAAGTAACCTGACAGATCTGCATCTACAAACCCATATAGAAAAGAACTTGACCCTTAATAGCATGTCAACCTGCTGCTGGTCCCTCTCAAATACCTAAGAATCCACTGAACTGCCCTCCAGTGCTTCTTTCCCATATCGGCTCCAAACTTTCTAACAACACCCACTACTTGAGAAAATTCAAGGAGTACACATGTACTCAACCTCATCATGTGATTGGGGACCCTATTCTGTGACCTATCCATCCATAGGTGTGCTGCCTGATTCTGCATCCTACACTACCTTCACACAATCATCCTATGACAACATCAACTTGTGATCTCCCTGTCTCTAGGATAACTCATGCCAAAAAATTTCACTGCTCTCAAATCCTTCATGGCACACCACTGAACTAACCTTACCTTTAGCTCAGCAAAACCCTGTATGTCTGAACCTTCAGCTAGCATATCACACACATACAATAACAAGATAATGTTGTGACCATCATCCACCTGGTAAGACAAACACAATGGTTAAACTGACATTGACTAAAGCCTTGCTTTGTCATCCACCTATCAAAACTTGTACCACTATCTTGCAGCTTCCTCAAGACCATGTACTCTAGCCTTCTATCTCACGTGCCCATTCTCTCTATTCTTTAACCAAGGAATCCATTCGTCTCTCAGTGCTTTCATACTGGCTGGCAACCCTACCAAATCTCCCGTTTGGTTCTGCATCCTCATCCATGCCACGCTCTCACTGTTTCCTAGATCCTTCCTACTCTATAGTAAGCAACTAGTATAAAGAAGAGGAATAATGGATTTGAGGCTTACTTGCCCTTTCAGTCCTCCATATGGGCATCTGAGACTCCTTGATAGCTTGCTGTCCACCCAAAATCCATTCCAGTGACCGACCTCGGTCACCACATAGTCTGCATCCGACCGATGTCGATTCCATGCGACTGTCTAGGTCACCGATGCTGGTTATCCTACCAACATCAGTCTCCACCTACCTGACACCACCAACTTCTCTAGTCTACACATGACTGATGTTGGTACCTATCTGTTCGACGTCGATTGATCCCTGACTGATGTCGGTACTTGTGTTCACCTATGAGTGATGACTTTTTACCCGTGAGCTTTCTTTGAATCATACCCATGTCCAAACTACCTTGCTTAGAGGTATCTAGCCCCATCCACTGATCTCTATCTGTCATCTCCTCCAAGAACACCAAGGCTTTCTAGTTTTTAAGTTTATCAAATTCATCAGTCTTCCTTTTCCTATAATAAATCCAATCCTTTCTTGTAGCATCCCATTGATCATAGAAATATTGATCTATGCTCTCTAAAGCTGAACTCTTACCATATGACTAAAGAACATCCATTCCCTTCTCACTTATGTGACCAAGCCTACAAAGCCACACCTGTGCAACAGAAGTGGAATCAGTAATAGAAGTAAGTAGATAAAGAGTACCTGCTTTCTTACCACATGCTAATTCAAGTGTATCCTTGGTAACATTCCAAGAATTCACTGTGAGAGTCCCTGTACATCTCTCATCACCCAAATTTCTTGAAAAAATTAGCTGCATCTTTAAGACTGGGACCTGCATGACCTCCCTCAACACTCGTGTGTTGGCCGTCTGCACTTTCAGCCCCACTTCCGCTTTGCCAATACTTTGACAAGGCTCACCAACCCCTCTATTTGGGGCTGCATGGAAAGAGGCAACATAATATATAAAACAAGATTCTACTTTATCTAAGGAATGTCCTAGAGCATCCTGTGTAACAACACCTGCAACATCTGCTTCTTCAATTCCTTCATGCTGATCTGCTACCAACCAACAATATCACTTTACCTGCTCTTTCTTTCCATAACACCATAATTGACCATTCGTGATATTTAGTTTCTCCATTTGTAGCTTACTTTCTTCTGCTGTTGCTATACTCCCTCTCAATTAGAAACCCCTAAGAGTGACCTGTAACCAAACACAAACCTGCTCCCTGCAACCTTAGCTCTAATACCACTTTGTCAGAATCTAGGAAGCACAATTGATTACCATGCAACTAAACATGTGGAAATAACCAGAATCACAAGTAACTAGAATAAAAAACAACACAAAATATGAGAGACAATACCCAATTGTATTACTACTCTTCTAGAAGGAAATACAATAAAGAAGATTGCCACAATCTTCTTCCTTACACACCTCTAGGGCTCACACACCTCTAGGGCATAAACAGTAAATCTCTTCAAGAGCTCACTCTCTCTCTTATGGTCCCTACACACAACTCAAACACAGAGTTGGTGTTCACCTCCACCAACCAGTAACAACACCATTAGTCAACCAGTCAGTAACAATATTACCGGTACACTGAGTATACACACATACTCAAACCCGAGTACACAACATACTCCAAGTAGATCTCCCATGAACTTGCAATAACTTGCAACTCAACTGATCTTACTTTGGAAGGATCTACCTTGCCTTCCTCTTTGCTCTCCAACTGAGTACACACTGTACTCCAAGTAGATCTCCCCTAATATTGCTCCTTATTGTGTTGCTAACCTCCCTAATTTTGCACACCTGCAAACCTAAATCTCGCACACACATACACCTACAAATCAATGATCTTACTTACCATGTAGGTCTCCAAATGTGGCCTTGCACACCTACCAACCAAGATCTTACATACATGAAGAATCCCTCTAATTCTCCAAACCAACACCCATACTTGGCACTGTGGCACTAGGAGGAACACACCTTGCTCTCTTCCCTCTCAAGGAGCTAATTTTTGCTCTCTTACTCTCTAGCACGAATTACAATACAACCTATGAGTCTATTATATAGATCTCATGCAAAAAATAATTAGACATGTAATTACAATAATTATATCTATAGCTTCAAGTCTATAATTGGCCTTCTACATGTAAACTACCTATTCATTAACTAATTGTCTGTGAACTAGTAATTTTAGAACTGCATAGGCGACCGACATCCGTCCCTGTCTACCTGGAGGTGACTGACACCAACTGATCCCTGACCGACGTCGGTTGCTCTTCTCACTATATATGACCAACGTCGACTGATCAGACCGACGTCGGTTTATCTGCAACCCAACAACCTCTCAGCAACCTCCTTCCCTGTTTGCATTAGTGAAGCTTTTAGCTCCACAACCTAACATATTTAAAAGGAAAGGTGGGTTTATCTCTAATAAGGATATGCTACCACTAAAAAAACTTAGGTTGGAAAGGCCTAAAAAGGTCATGAATCCACATCTAGACCCATTGAGATTTGGAGCAATGCCAAAATAAATGAGGCATCATTTTTAGAACACCAAAAAAAAGACATTTGGGAAGGGAATTACAAAATTCATAAGATTTATACCTATAGAAAAGCCCTGATACAACACACTCCAAGTGAATTAAGCTAAATTAGGCTCTAAACAAGCCTCCCAAATAGCTTGAAAGTAAAAGCACTAGGTATGAACTGAATAATGAAGACCCAAATGAGAATTAAGCTTACCCACCATAGGCATGTGGGGAGTAAGCACCCATAGCCAATTTGAGGAGTGTAATTATGAAACAAAGTTTTCACATACCATTTCTAGTCATTTTACCAAGGATGAACAAAAATAACAAAGATTTAATTTAGCATTGAAAGTGGAGAAACATTAAGGACTTATTCATAAGACTCTTTATCAGAGTTGGCTAACTAGAATTTGGTTTTAACCTCTTCCAAGGATATCTAATAGTGAGATTAGTAACAAAATATGTCTTGGATAGTATGAATGCCTCTATGAAACAACTTGAAAGCATTGATCTAAGGAACCTTGGCTAGAGGGACCTCATTATAATTGATAATAGGTGACCACCATATAGAATGCAAGTTAATAGACAACCCATCTCAGAACCCTGAGCCATTCCAGAGAAGCCATGGTTTGATTTTTTCCCATGCTTTATAGATACTTTTAGCAATAAAGGACCTTGTAATTTGAATAAAGGTTTTGATGATGAGCATATTGGAGAAGCCCAATATTTTCTAGGATTTTTTGCCTTTGGTAAGGCCTAAAGAAATGTAGTGTCAAAACAATACCTTCCAATCTTCCTTACCTTCAATGGCTTGCACAATCCATTTGCCACATAAGGCAACTCCTTGACATGTAATGTTGATGAGACCCATACCTCTGACATTCCATAAGAGGAAACAATATTCCAAAGAAACTCTATGGAAGCCATGCCCATGGGAAGAATTGCCCAAATAAAGTCCTTGAGAATATTTTGAAGTTTCTAGTAATAATTCTTGGAAGGCACCCAACATGAAGAGTAGTAGACATGGGTAGTCACAAGCACTTTTGAGCAGATTTGAAAATTTCTTGCTAATAATAAGGGCTTAGTAACCAATACTCTAGCTTATTTACCACTCTGTCAATAACATATTTCCACAATATAGGTTGAGAGGCCTAAAAATCAAAAGGAATCCCAATAAACTTGAAAATTTCATCATGTTTAATCTAGGCCCACCCATACTTGCTAGCCCACATCGATACGGGGAGGTATGACTACCTGTATCATCTAGTTTTTTACCATTGAATGTTTGAACTAGAGGCAAGGCAAAAGGTATTATGACACTATAAGGCATTTTCCAAATTATCCTCTTCTTTAATAACATTAAGGAAAGAATCATCAACAACATGGACATTCAATAATTGTAGATCTTTCTGAGGGTTTTTTGTATCTATAGGGAGATTGATTCCTTTAAAAAGGCCCCTAGCTTGGGAATTTCTAAGAATATATCCAAAACCCTCTGTTAAAAGAACATATAGGGTAGGGACCAAGGGGAAAATAGATCAAAAAAATACAAATTATTATATTGTAACTCATTTAATAGAGAGGATGAACAAGGCCCTTGGCCCTTGCCTAATGATTTTTATACAAATCCAAACATCCAAGAAACTTAACCTATAATGCTTATAGTTCACATTACTTGTATCATTCAACTTTGTCATAATTTTTGGCTTATATTGAGTTTACATGATCATATACATTTATATCTACACATAAACATGAACACACATCAGTTCTTACCCATTGGGGGCATTTAGATATTTATCTCTACATATGCTATTACTTTACATTTTTATGATACACATATATAATGGGGATATCTTGCTTGCTTTCACTTCCTCAAAATTTATATGCTATTACATCTAGTACACATTATGACTTAGTACATGTTGCATATTATTTATATCCCTCCCATTCTTATATTTTCAAAACCATCACCACTTATCCTTACTTTTATTTCATCAAAATTGGGATTAAAAAATCAACTTAATATAATTTAGATGAATAATTGTGTAAAATTAGAATGTATAAAATAAACATAAATTAAGCATTTCTTATTTGGAACTTATTGAATAGTGTAATATGTTAAAAAGAGAAAGAACAAAGGTAAATTACTTAGCTATAAATCAGATAAGTTAGGATTATGACTATAACTATGAAATTGACTATATGGGTTTGAGAGATCACTATGAATTATGAATAGGGTTTCACTTGGATATGGGGCAAGGTTGCACTATCTAGATTGGGTTGCACTACATTGGTGTCTATAGGGCATATTGGCATCTCGTAGGGTTTTTTTTACTTTGTGAAAAATGGGTCTATGTGCCTTCACCTATGACACATGTGTGCATGATCAGAGATCTATGCGATTCTCTATGAAAATTATTGTATGACTTATCATTCACTTAGAAACCTAACTCAATCAACAAATGATAAAGATTAAATGTTAAAAAAAGGTGTGTGGTTGAATTTGTGCTTGAAATTAACAACCATTTTGTTGAGTGTTGCCTACATACCAATATTCTAAAGAGGGATCAAAATCCACATAGATTTCCCATGTTATGGTGGTGTGTGTGAAATGCTAGTATAATGCTAGATGTTGGTGAAATCCTAGTGTAATTATGAATTTCAAAAATGAATTATGACCTTTTAGGTGTATAAAAATTTATCTTATGGCTACTAGTGTTGTATGGACTCAGATTTGGGAACAATATACATTTTTTTCTGAATGTGTAGTTAGATGTTCTAGTGATTTTCAATCACATGAGCCGCTAGTGAGAACATGTGGCTTTATAGTGATATTTGGGGAAATTACTCAAATAAGAATTTAAAAAAGTACAGGATGACCTGTTAGGTGACTTTAAATTTGATAAAATAGTCATTATTTGTTAGGAGGATAAAATAAGAAGTTTTAGACACTACCAATGAGCTGGATAATCCTGAAAGAGTGGCATTATCTAATGAGTATATAAAAATAAACTAGAAATGTAGATCAATTTAATAGTGAGTTTAGGTTGCTTGGAATGGTGAATAAGAATATTCAAAATCATAATTTTGTTAGAGATAGGAGTCATCCACATATAAATATAGGAATAATAGATTAGAGCTATGGAATTGGGCACAAGATAAGTGCATAAAAGGATCAGTCATAAGTGCATTATTTTATAATTAAATGTTAATTTATGTGTTTAAATTTGTGACCCTTTTATTCTAGTAATGTACAAAAGTGAAAGTGATAGAGTAAAAGTAAAGAGGTATACCTAAACTTAATTATAAATAACAATCTTGAATGTAGGCCATGCACTAAATTATGCTTCATGTGAACCTGTAATGAAAAATGTATAAATCAGTCCTTACTTAAGATGGAAATATGATAGTAAAGATAAGAAAATTATAGATCAAATAAAAATGAATGTACACCTATTTGGGTACGTAAACTATTGTGTTTTTGAGTGCAAAAAATAGTGACTTGAGAAGGTATAACCTTTGTAGATTTTGTGTTGATACACTTGGATTAGACTATGCATGCCCCAATCCTCATTGTAAGGAGAGTGTGTTTAAGAACTCAAGGTGTGATTGATTCCATCCTTGCATACCTAATGTATTAGTGTAGCTTGAAATTCATGTATGACTTCAAATAGATCATTTGGGTGTAAAAACTAGTGCAAAAAGGTGAATAAACTATTATAGATAGAATAAGATGCATTTTTAGTGTAAAAGAGTATGATCTAAGTTTGGTGTATACAACCTAGATATTGACATGTGTTTCCATTCCTTATATCAAAAAATACTATAAAACTAAGGGAAGTGACCATGTGCCACACACATGCCCCTAATCTAATATATAAGCATACAGATTCTAAAACTGAGTAATATCAAGTGATTTTATGAGTAAGAATTATGGGATAACTTAGAACACATGTTGCACATGATGCCTCCAATTCTAAGCAAAATCTGAGACAAACTTGAGTATAAAATTATAAATTATTCATGAATAATATTAAAACTAATTTATTAATTGTGTGTAATTCTAAGAAACCTATAAAATTTTGTTTTTGATTGTTGGGATGATAACACACTGTTTTGAATGTAGCCGACCTATACATTTGTCTAAATGAAGAATTATTGTCTAAAACTATTTTATGGGATAAATTGAGTATGAAATATGATCATTTAAACAAGTATTATCATTTTCTACCTATTTACTTGGTTTTACAACTTGGTCTCTAAGACAAGCCACTAAGTATGCCCCCTCTTTTGAGGTGAGCTATGAATCTTGTGCAGTAACTTAGCTCAAAATATTTTTTTTTGTGGATGATGTTATATAAAATATTAAAATATAAGTAATAAATATAACATTCAAGATCATGACATCATGATATTTTGAACAAAAGTAGTAACATATGATACATGTAAAACTAAGCATACATAGTGTCACATCGAGATAGATCTTAGTAATGAGAAACATAATGAATAATAATCACATATTAAGTAATTAAAAATGATATAGATAAACTCAAGAGGATGCATTATATCCATAATGACATCAAAAGTTTGGAAATATTCATGATATTGATCATGATGGCAAAAAAATAAGCAAATAAGATTCATGGCCATGATGCACACATGCAAAAACACACAAAACACACAAGAAGAAGGATATGGGGTCACATACAAAGGACATGTTATAATGTCACTCACATGCATAGAAACATAAAATGAGGCTTAGATATGAAAACAAGGACATGTTCAAATGTCCACAATCCAAAAAAAATTAAATACACATAAAAATGAAGTAAGAAAGCAAACACGAGAAGCATTCATGAATAAGTCTAGTTGATCTAAAATATACACTCATAACATCATGATATTTAGTAACTTAGGTATCCAGTAACATAACAATGTGAAATTAAGTGAATAATAACAATATATTTTGTGCAATGTAATGAACTAAAGTATGAACAATAGGGATAGACATAGAATAATAGAATGTGTGTAAAAGGATGCCCTAGTTAACTTGATGAGATGTAAATAAGTTGTATAAGGCCTGTAACTAGTTTTAATTTAAAAAAGTAGATCCTATGTTCAATGAAATAAGTCCACTAGAATCAGACAAGAGCACAATGCATTACTATTTAGGACAAAGTGGCTTTTTCTATGTAAGTTTTTTGTGTTTGAAATAATATCACCACCTACAACTGTATCTAGAAGTTACAACCTTTATGTTTTTCAACTCACTCAAGTACACTTGTGAAGAATTTTTAATATAAACTAGATATAGATAGTTATTGCATATGTTAAACATAAATCAACTAATGTAAATAAACTACACATATCATGCATAGGTCATGATTTTTGATTTTCTTGGATTTTTTTTTTTACGTTTTTATATTTTAAAATGATTAAGTATATAAACATCATAGATGCATAATGTTCTTTATATTCTTGAATATATTACCTTTAAACAAATCCAACCGATAAATTTTTATGCTTAGCATTTTTGTAATCACATATAGACCCAACTAATGGCTTGAATTTTCCTTCAATTTCCTCCTTTGTATTGACGTCCTTGATATTTTCCTTTATAACCAAATCACCAACCTCAATCTCTCTATTTTGAATTATTTTATTATACGCCTTTTTAATGTAATTTTGATATACTCTAAGATGTTCTAATACATGTATACATGTATTGTCTAATTGTTCTAGCTCATGTAAACATTTTTATCTATATTGATCATTTATAATAAGCCCTCTGAGGGATACCCATAAGGATGGAATTTCCAATTCTAATGGAAGTATTACTTCTATCCCAATGACCAAGGAATATGAAATAACCCAATAGTTATGTGAATGCTCATAAAATAAGCCTAATTTGCATAAACTATTTGGTTATGCCACTCATCACCAAATTTATTAATTTTCTTGCTTAATATTTTATTTATAGTCTTATTTTTTAGTTTCTATCTATCCATTACCCTAAGGGTTAAAAAGCACAAAAAATGTATGTTGAATCTTATATTAAGTGTAATTTTTTTGATAATTTTGCTCTTGAAAGATGAACCATTATTTGTAATGATATCTAAAAGGAGCCTAAAGTGATAGATGATGCACATCATTAAAAGTTGAAAAATGTCCTCTCATGTAGTAAACTATAAGGTTATAGCCTCCACCCATTTGGTGAATTATTCAGTAGTTATAATTATGAATTTGTGCCCACCTGATGATTCCAAATTTATTTTTCTTACTAAATCAAATCCCCAAAGCAAAATTGGCCAAGGAAAAATAATGGGTTGTAATTTATGTGAAGGAACATGGTTTAAATTACTACACCTTTGGAAATTTTCACATGACTTGACATATTCTTGACATTCATGTTCTATTGTAGGCCAATAATTGAAAGGATAAATCAAAACCTAGATCTATCCCCAAATTGTGTACAAGAGAAACTATGAAACAAATTAATCAAATATTCTAAAAATAAACATAAATATGCACATAATAGGAGACACTAGATTTAACATGGTTCACCCAAGATGGGCTACATCCACCAAACTTGTCTAATATATTATTTCTAGTAATACAAGGGAGAAAAAAATACTGTAATAGACCCTATTACACCTCTCTACCTTTTCCACCTTCTCTCTGTGTATAATATTTCGTTATTTTTTAACACTCATATATCTCAACCATATATAAATACATTTTAGGGTAAAAAACACCTAAACATAACCTCTACCATTAGATCTTGAAACCTTTAATCAATGGCCTAGATTGACTAGAAAATTACAATTTAACAAGGAAATTTTAATAAATTTTTTCTCTAGGGTGCCATCAGGGATTCAAAGAATGGGATCCAAACCCAACTGAAATAACATCAAAATTTTAACCTCTGATCCTAGAAGACAATCAGGGTCCACACCTAACAATAATAACCTAGCTGAAGTAACTCAAATGACATTCTTTTTCCACTAACATGTCTACCACATTCAGTATCATGCACCTATTATATTTCTAACTTATCCTCCTCAATGTATAGGCATCATTGTAATTGTCCTTCAAATGAAATTTTAAACAAATCCCCATTGATGACTACATATCAAAGTGCATCTCTCTATACTTTATACTTATCATTTCTATTGAAAGCATCTGATGTAACTAATATATATATATATATATATATATATATATATATATATATATATATATATATATATATATATATATATATATATATATATATATATATATATATATATATATATATGAGTAAATCATTCTAATTGTTGTATACCAAGGGTAGTTGCCAAGACTGACAAGGCCACAAAATATGTATCTAAGATTGATGGTTTTTATAAATAATGTATAGTGAAGATTGCTTGATCATCATTGATGTCAATTGGTACTAAATAAGCTACATTAGCCGTTACATTTGCATGATGATTATATTTTCATGGATATTATCAAATGAAAAATTATCAAAATGTGTACATAAACACTATACCATATTTTTATATGGATTGACTTTTCTTATTTTGTTTAGTAAACATATGAAACTTGATTAACAACCAACTATGAATCGACATACAAGAAGTAAGCCCCTATTTATAGCAAAATGAATATCTTCTTGCACAAGCCACCTACATAACCACGTTGACTAGATATAATGAACCTATTAATGGGGCACATCCCCACATAATATATACTATACTAGGTGGCACATCATTTTTTTTTTTTTGAAAATAAATGAATGATTAGATACAAGAAGTAAGCCCCTATTTATATCAAAATGAATATCTTCTTGCACAAGCCACCTACATAACCACGTTGACTAGATACAATGACCCTATTAATGGGGCACATCCCCACATAATATATACTATACTAGGTGGCACATCATTTTTTTTTTTTTTTTTATATATATGATTTTCAAGGCATTTTATTCACCCAAAAATTACATTATGTGACATTTATAATATGATGTCTCTATACACATAATATTTTCAAAATTTTATCATTTACTAACACTTTGTATCTTACTAGAACCCATCGAGTCTCAATCTCTTTGAGTGTACACCTTAAGGGGTGCACTAAGAAAAGGGTGGGTAGACCATTTGTGCTTTGTAAAATTTTTATCCCTTTTTCCACTTTCCATCTACATAAATATCTCCTAAAACTATTTAAACTAAGCTTATTCTTCTCAGTTTTACCCATTCTAATCATTTATCACATCATTATCCTCTTATTCCTTGCCTCATCCCCATTTTAATAGTTACTTGTACTAGATTGACTAGGTTGAACTTGTATTGTTTTAGGGTATTTTTCACTTTGGATATTGTTACCCCTTTGGCCAGCATAACTCAGGACCTAGTGAATTATCTCTCCAAAACATATAGGGTCAACTGGGTTGACCCCACACAACTACCATATTTATAAGGATTTAGGGTAAGATCTGCCTATATACACAAGTTAATTTCCAACCATTTGAGAATATATAAGTGAAGAAGAATAAGTGTGAATGGACATATACTTATTGACCATTCTACTTGAAGAATAAATCTTAGGATTCCATAATTTCTTTGGAGATATGAATCTTGTCTTTTGGAGAAGTCTTTTGGCTACATAGATAGGTTGTGTAGCCTAGAGCTGATTTGTCTTTTTTATCCTTACATACCACAATAATATCTTATGAAACACCTTGGCCAAGGGAGAGATTGAGGCTCGATATGTTCATCTTCAAAGGTAAGTATTCCTAACTTCATTTATCCTTTGTAAGAGTAGATAGATAATGTAGTTTATTTCTCTTCTATGCATTAAGATTTTATATATATTAACATCAGTATATGTCTTCTATGCATGTTTAGTTTAGTTTTTTTTTTTCTAACCCCCACTTTGTGCCACAAGCTTTGGTGAGAAATAGTTTAGATATACTTTCTTTTTTATTAGACATAAGTGAAATATCAAAACCTAGGACCCCCTTAGGGTTATTATGTGATTGTGTTAGTTTGAAGGCTTTTGAAACCTCCTTAGCATAATTTATTATGATAAGTGATCCCCTAATCAGGTCTAATGGATCCCCATATTTGTCATGCTCCCTCTTAAAAAATTTATTCCCAATTACAAGTGTAGGTATGCTCTATCTTCTCTGAGCTAGGATTGATTTATAGACATGATGCATTTTTGATTACATACATTCTGGTGAACTCAATGTGAACTAACCCTTACAAGATTTGTTCAATTATTTAATTATTTTCATCATTATTTTTATCATATATTTTCCATACTAGGTCAACAGCATTGACCCAACTCTAATTTCTATGCACAAGTTTTTAGGTATAGGCTACTAGATCAATCCAGTTGACCCAGTATAAGTTTTCAGCTTTCTAGACTTCTAGTCTAGACTATTGGATTGACTCAATTGACCCAATACAATTTTTATACTTTTAGATATCCTATTCAACATACTAGGTTGACCCATTTGACCTTATATAGTATAGCTACTCAGCAACAGGTTCTTACAAAGCTTGATCAACCCAATTGACCTAGTTAGTAGGTTTTGCAAGAATTCCATAAGATTCTTTGCCTATAATATTCCTTATTTTAATCTTGATCCACTAAGTTTCCCCCCCCCTTATATCTCTTTCTTTATAGTCTTTCCTTTCATAGGTTGTAGTGTTTGAAACAACTCTTGTATAGTTAACTGGATCGACCATGTTGACCTAGTTTTATATTTTGTGTACTGTTTAGATAACTAGGTCAACTCTACCAACCTTGTTCATTTTTAGACCTTGCTTCCAAAATATAGGATTGACCTTATTGACCCTGTCTATATTCTATGCATATACTATCAACTGTATCAACACTATACCTTGGTTTAAATTTGGAATTAACCTTTATATGCTAGTAATTAGCTGACACTTTCATTTCTTATTGTTTTCATGCTTAGAATATATCACATAGATTAATTAGGTGGTTTTAAATTAATCATTTATTTTTAATATTTTATATTTTATAAACACATGACCAAATCATAAAATCTCAATAAACATTTTAACATTTGACTACCCAAAGCCAACCTACTTGGATTTCAACACCAATGGGGAAGCTGAATTGATGTTCTGGTCAAGTATAAAACATGGTTAATGGTATATTCAAGATAAAAACCTAAAAAACTTACACTATAGTGTGTGAAGTGAGGGGTAAGGCCCCAATACAAAGCTTTTATCATTACCAATACAGATCCCTTTCAACCCAAACTACCTAAAACTATCCTTAGATTGCTTTCTAGTTCATTACTTATGACCAACTTCCCATCACATTTAAAAACATATCCTAATATTATTATAAATATTCAAGTTGACCATTTAGTTATTTATTTACTTTCCAAATTTATTTCTTACTCTTTGCTCAATTGTATTTTGTATTGCAAAAACTTGCATTAGCTAATGTTAGTGCAAGGTTTTGTGTTGTGTGCTTCAATTAGATTAGCTAGTGTTAATCCAATTGTTTATTCAATTCCCTCTAATTCTAACTTTAAATTACTTGAAAATATTATCTTGTTTCAATTCACAATCTATTATAGGCTTTCTAATCTTCCCTATCTAATGTACTAGGTTGACCCAGTCATCCCTGTACATTTTTTCTAGCCTCTATTCACTTTATTAGATTGACCTGGTCAGTGTTGTGCTATTTAAAGACACTATTCACTCTTTTTACATCCTCTTTTCACTATAATGGATTGACCCAATTGACCTTATACTATTTATAGACCCTATTTTTATTCTAGGTCAACCCAGTCGACCCTGTATTACTTATGCCATTTCTTATTTCCTTGTTTTCTCATCTCTCTTTGTTTCCCTTCATCATGGAATTTATACTTGATGACAACACTGAGTTTTATTCAATAGACATGATTAATTTTACCAATCCTCATAGGTCTCCCATAGATAGAGTAGGGCTCCTCTCTTAGATGCTAGTAATGTTCACATTTCCACTCACACAATGAATTATAGGACTCCTCCTAATACCTATTCATAGTGTAATCCTCTCTTCTCATTAAAAGACCAACTCATATTAGATTATACCCCCAAAATTCTCTTTTTTATCTCTAAATTTCTTCAACATTGATGAAAAGATCTCTCTACTATTTACAATCTTATGATTAGTGGTCAATCTGAAGAGCATCATTTACCTATCCCTACATTGTCAACTAAATTTTGGGGTACCACTTTCTTTGATTCTTAGCCTCTTCCTTTGATTAAGACCCCTTATCACACCATGACCTCTTCCTTTCTAACTTCTTCCACCTCCATGCCTAGTATATCCAATAACATGGTAGGTTCCACATCTAATGGGTTTCTCATAAGATCCACTATCCTTAATCCTTCCACTAGTGCTTATTTTTCTACCTAAGGTAATCATGCTTCTAGTTCTTCTTCCTTTCAACCATTCACTAGTCCATCTTTTGCTACACAATAAGTTTTTGCCACTAGTGCCTCACACTCTCATAGTTCCCCTCAAGCCCCTATCAACACCAATAGTGGTACCTAAGCCACTAATCCAACATGAATACCAACTCTAATGATTCTAACTATGCTAATCAAACACACCAATTATTATTACAGACATTTAATCAAATTAATAACTTTCAAGCTTATAACACAAATCAAATGATGAGAATGCAAAACCACCTTTCTTCATCTTCAATCTCATCCTCAACCAATGGCTTGGGGCACACATAACCAAAATTTACCCCTCTTCCTCTTTGAGTTTCTCAAGGTAATCTCATCCCTCAACCTCCTTTGATCAATAAAACCATTAAGCATCTTCAGAATGAGCCTATAACTACTCAAATTGATAACATTGATAGAAGAGGTATCACACCTACAATTTAGTATAATTGATCAACTGATCCCACCCTTTATCTTAAAACATTTGGAAATCTCTATAAGGAATGGGTCAAATTAAACACTTTTGCCACTACCAAACTATTGGCCAAAACCCTCACAAGTGATGCCTTGGATTGGTATAATCAACTCACAACTCATTCTTTTGCTAGTTTTGAAGATTTAGTGAATTTTTTAGTTCAAAAATTCTAAACTAATGATTTTACTAAAAACACTTTGGCTCACTTCATAAATTGTAAACAACTCAAAAATGAAACTACTTAGGCCTTTGTTAAAAGGTGAAAACTTTTGTCAAATAAGTGTGAACATAAAATGGCCAATAATAATATTTTCCATCTCTTTACTAATGCCCTCTTTCATAAATTACAATATCAGGTTTGCACTCTCCATGCACTTTGGAGGAGGCTATTAACCAAACTAAATGTCAAGATTTTCTTATGCATCAATTCAAGCCACCCTAGCCTTCTGTGGATCATCATCCCTTAAGAATAAAAAATTTAATGTTACCAATGATGGTGTTAAAGATTTTTATGACACCATTCATAATATTCATACTATAATTCCCAACCAATCTTCAGAACCAAATCCCCTTTCTCAATAATATACCAATCCTCACTTATCATCACTTAACAAAATTAACATTCATAAAAATCTATCTTTAGTTGAATTGATTAAGCATCTACCTAGGCCTCTACTAAGATAAATTAACCCTACCCATCCTATGAAATCCTGGTATGATCCTATCAAGTTTTGATGGTTTCACGCTAGTTGGGATCATTCTCATGAGACCTGTAGACAACTTTGTAATTTAGCTATGGATTTTCTTCTTGGTCCTAATTTTTATCATGATTCTATCATCAAAAAGCATCAACAATCATATGAAATTGATTTTAAGGATTATAAAACACATGATAAATCTCAAGCCTTAAATCAAGCTAATTCTCATTTAGCTATCTGCAAAGACCCTCTTCCTAATCATCAACCTATTCAAGACAACCAAGATAAACCTGTCAGGGGATCTGTAGCTCTACCAATTAGAGCACAATTGATTACTTTATTATATGCAATTAAACACAGAATTATACCAGAATGATAAAGTAGCTAGAAACTTGAGACAACAAAGAATTTGAGAGACAATACACACTCTTGTATTAAATACTACTAGAAGAAAATATAATAAGGAAGATGCCACTTCTTCCTCCACCTCAAAGGCTTGCCACACCTCAAGACCTTCTTTCCTCTCTCTCTCTTGCTCAACACAACAACTCTAAAGCCTGAGTTGCTATCCCTCCTTGAATGCTTCAGCTGATCTCCTTGACCTTACACCTGTAGATCTCCTTGACCTTGCTAGCTTTAATGCTTTTACTTGCCTTAGAATTAATTACAATACATGCCTCATGGGTCTATAAATAAGATCCCATGCTTACAAAAATAGAAATCTAACTACTAAAATTAGACACATAGCTCGCGACTTAAATTAGCCCCTTAGCATGCAAACACTCGGTTCAACTAACTGACTGTTCATCAACAGTAGTTTCGAAAATACACAGGTGACCGACGCCGGTCCCTGCTGGTCTGGTGCTGCTGACGTCGGCTGACTTCCTGCCATCGCCGGTCTCCTTTTCCACTACACTTGACCGACGTCGGTCATACTACCGACGCCGGTGGCTCTGGTTCTTCAGCATCCTTCTAGTGTCTACAAACAGTTGAAGCTTTTAGCTCCACACCACAACAATCTCCCACTTGGAGATAAACAGCTGCAACTTGTACCTGTACCTATACACCATTTATTTTATTCCTTAGGCTCTGTATCCCTCTTCAACGTCACTCTTGAAGACCAACCACCATGCAAACCTGTGATGTAATACCTGTATCTTATGCCACAAGAATTTTATTGCTCCCAAATTCTCCATGACATACTTCTGAACCAACTCTACCCTTAGCTCAGAAAACTCCCTGTATATGAAACCCTGCAACAAGTAACACAATACAACACTAGGATAATGTAGCTAATATTATCCAACCTGGTAAAGATAAAATACAATGGTCAAACCTCCATTGTTCTGCAGCATAATCAAGACCATATACCATAGCCTTCTATCTCATGTATCCATCCACTCTCTTCTCTAAAATAGGAATCCATCCCTCTATCCAGTGCTTCCTTCCAGTTGACAACACTACCAATAAATACCTGTTTGGTTCTCCAAGGACTCACACTCCTCATCCATGCCAAGCTCCCACTATTTCTAGATTCTACCTGCATTGCTTCTTCCATCTTCCTAGTTCGTGACTATCAGTAAGAAATATAAAGAAGGTGAACAATGAATATGAGGTTCACATACCTTTCTTGACCTCCACATGGGTGTTTGAGACTTAGTAATTCACCCAACATCCATTCCAGTGATCGATCTAGGCCATCTCCCAGTCTGCTTCTGACCGATGTCGGTTCCCTGCACTGATCCTGACTATCGACATCATTTCCCTGGCCGACACCGGTGTCCCTCCTACCGACGTTGATCCTTGTGATCGATGTCAGACTTCTCCTGTCTGACCTACTGACCCTACTGGTCTGCACATGACCGATGTCGGTATCTAGATGACTGACGTCGGTGCTAAGCTATCGACATCGGTGTCTATGTGTTCCTGTAAGTGATGAAATTTTCATTCGCGAGCTCTTTTTGGATCATACCTCTATCCATGCTGCCCTGCTCAGATTTATTCAGCCCCTGTGACTGATCTCTGTCCTTCATCTCCTCCATAAACACCAAGGCTTCTTTGTCCCTGTCAAAGGCATCAAATTTCCTCTTTCTGCAATGAACTGTATCTGTGCACATACCTTTTGAATCAAGAACTTCCATTCCCTTCCTGTTCTTGTGACCAAGCCTATTAGGCCACATCTTTGAATCTACACCAAAAGTGGAATCAGTAATACAAGTAGACAGATAAAGAGTATCTACTTTCTTACCTCTTGCTAGAACAAGTGCTCCCTTGGTAACCTTCCAAGAATCTACTGTGAGGGTTATTGTGCATCCCTCATCTCCCAACCTTCCTACAGAGATCAGACTTTGATTCAGAATTGGAACATGCATGACCTCTTTCAACACCCACGTGTTGTCAATCTGCAATCTCAGCTACACTTTCCCTTTGCCAACTATTTGACAATGCGTACCATCCCCTAAATAAAGAACTCCAAAGTCTCCCTGTTCATACTCATAGAACAAATCTCTGTTTGGGGATGCATGAAAAGATGAACCAGAATCTAAAATCCATGATCCTACCTGACTATCTAAGGAAAGTATGAGAGCATCCTGCATCATGATATTTACATCCTTTGCTTCTCCCATACCTGCATGTTGATTCTCTTTATCTCTCAACCAACACTCCTTTGTATGTCCTTTCTTTCCACAAAACCAACAGGTAATACCTTTGGACTCGGATCTCCTTCCCGACCTTGATTCCCCTTACTCAACCTTCTCCCTTTGCCTTTCCCTGCTTTCTGCACTTAGAGCATTCCCTGATGATTCACCTGTGTATTTCTTCATTCAAGATCACACTCACAACATCATCAACTTGTAAGATTTTAGAAGTAGATGCAAAATTACTTACTGCCATAACCATACCATCCCAACTTTCAGGCAAAGAACATAAAATCAAGAGAGCCTTTACCTCATCATCAAAAACAATATTGACTGAAGCTAGTTGGTTTACCAAACCATGGAAATCACTGAGATGAGTATGTACCGATCCACCTTCCTGCATTTGCAAAGTAAATAGTTGCTTCATAAGATATACCTTGTTAGAAGCTGAGGGCTTTTCGTATAGATTCACCAAGGACTTTATCAACTCTTCCGTTGTCTTACACTATGATAAGCTAGAAATCACAGATGATGCAAGGCTCAACCTTATGGAACCGAGAGCCTTCCGATCAAGAACGTTCCATTCTTCATCCTTCATATCTGTGGGCTTGCATGCAACCCCACCCAACGATAAGTACAAATCCTTTTGATACAGATAGTCCTCAATCTACATCCTCCAGTGTTGATAATTCTTGCTGTTAAACTTCTCCATTCGTAGCTTACTTTCTCCTACCATTGCTAAACTCCCACTCAATCAGAAAACCCTGTGAATGACTTGTAATCAAAAACAATACCCTGCTTCTTGCAAACCGTAGCTCTGATACCACTTGTCAGGGGATCTGTAGCTCTACCAATTAGAGCACAATTGATTACTTTCTTATATGCAATTAAACACGAAATTATACCAGAATGATAAAGTAGCTAGAAACTTGAGACAACAAAGAATTTGAGAGACAATACACACTCTTGTATTAAATACTACTAGAAGAAAATACAATAAGGAAGATGCCACTTCTTCCTCCACCTCAAAGGCTTGCCACACCTCAAGACCTTCTTCCCTCTCTCTCTCTTGCTCAACACAACAACTCTAAAGCCTGAGTTGCTATCCCTCCTTGAATGCTTCAGATGATCTCCTTGACCTTACACCTGTAGATCTCCTTGACCTTGCTAGCTTTAATGCTTTTACTTGCCTTAGAATTAATTACAATACATGCCTCATGGGTTTATAAATAAGATCCCATTCTTACAAAAATAGAACTCTAACTACTAAAATTAGACACACAGCTCGCGACTTAAATTAGCCCCTTAGCATGCAAACACTCGGTTCAACTAACTGACTGTTCGTCAATAGCAGTTCCAAAAATACACAGGTGACCGACGCCAGTCCCTGCTGGTCTGGTGCTGCCAACGTCAGCCGACTTCCTACCGTCACCAGTCTCCTTTTCCACTGCACTTGATCGACTCGGTCATACTATCGATGCCGGTGGCTCTGGTTCTTCAGCATCCTTCCTTCTAGTGTCTGCAAACAGTTGAAGCTTTTAGCTCCACACCACAACAAAACCCACCCCTTCCACAAATAATATAGAAAGTCTTGTTGACCCCACTTCTAAAGATAATGTGGTTAGCATGACTAATATGCAAAGGGTGGTGGCTTTCATTGATTTAAAAACTATCTACACTCCATCTCAAATGTATCATGTTATCTAATATTCTTCCCCAACACATTTAAATGAGTGACAAGATGGCCTTATAAATTTTGACAATCCTATTTATAATTTTCCCTTGGATAACACCTCCCATTATATTTAAATCACCATTCCTTCATATTCCAACATTAATGATAATCAAGCTTCTACTAACATTTCTTCTACCATTTCTCAAAATCAACCTAAACTAGCTAATTCATCTTCACAACATCATTTACAACCTTGTTCGAAGACTTCTACTTCTTATCAAAAAAATTTCAATGTACTTTAGTTCCTCCTTCCAAGGACCTTATTAACCATTATGCACCTATCTATAACAACCTTTTTATGGGTTATGATGAATGGGATCCCATCATGGAGCTCACCAATCTCCCATCACAGATTCTATTCCTTGATATTATGAGGACTTATCCATGTCATAGAAACCATTTTATGCAACTATTATTCGAGATGAATATCCCTCATCTTCCCCTATTAGGATGAGAAGCATCCTTATCTAGATTCAAGTATAATATATTAAAACAATGTGAAGAAATGTATATCAATGTTGATGAAACTATAAACACTTCTCTTTCCTTAAAATTTCCTATAGCCTCTATGATTCCTAATGAGATTTTGCTTCATGTGGATGATCTTCCCCTACCAAGGATATGATAGAAGGAAAATATATCCTCTACATTGTGTGTGTCTTCCCATTTCCATCCCACCTATCACTTTTTTTGTGAAGGTGATGATCTTTACCTTTCCCCTTTCTTATAACATCTTGCTTGGTAGGCCATAGACTCACCATATGAGAGCCATTACTTCTTCTTATTTCCAATGCATGAAATTCCCTCATAATGGAGATATTTATAGGATTTAGGCTGACATTAACCCCTAGAATTTTGAAAAATTCCAAGACTGTGGTGTCTTCAAAATTCTTAGTCTTAATCTTTTACCTAACATTCCATTCTATGAGTCTCAACATCTTAAATTTCCCATTAACTCGACTAAAGGTTACAATGGTCATCCTGATCTCATTGGGAACATTCATCCTAACCTATTAGATTCTAATGATGATGATCTTGATGAGATTAACTTATAAATTAAAACTTTTGATCTCTCACCTTACCTCATCTTGTAGCTTCCTACTTTCTTTCAGTCTCATTCTTTCAAACCTCCTTACGATGACATTCCCATAGTATTAAACAAGACTCGGCATCCTATTTACCACACTTTATTAGATGAAAAGGTCATACCTACTTACATCATTGAATTTCCCACCCTAGATTATAATGATGGTTATTCCTTAGATGAACCATTTTTAGGTGGTCTTGTCTAGGCCCATGATGCTGAGATTGCTTGTTACCATTCTTCTTTACTTGAGTCTTTTCATGTATCTTCCCATTTCCCTTCATTTAAAATTAATAATTTTAGTATTTTTACTCATTATGATAGGGTAGAGATGGTGTCAATAGCTATAATTTTTGAGGATCTTCACATGAGTATACTCATAGATCATTCTATGATTGGGCCTTACCACTTTGTTAGGTACACTGACCACCATAGCTAGTTTACCCCTAAGATTAGTGTGACTCTCCTTAGACCTTCTATAGATCCTAAACCTCATTCAATGGACCCAAATTAAAACCCATTATTTTTCCTACTATATTTGATCCTATTCCTACTTTCATTATTACTGAGTTTACCCCTACCTCTCATCCCATTGCTCCTTCCATTGAGCCTAGTTTCATTCCCTCTCCATCATCACCTTCTACTGGTGATGGTTTGCTTCATTTTCCTAAGATGGATCCATTTCCAACTAAATGGGATGATGAGTCTTCTATAGCTTCTTTCACTCATGTTTCACCTCCTTCTATGAGTGATTCTCTTAAGAGCACTCACAAATGTATCCATTACTTCCATGGAATAAATAATCATTCATCTACCCATTATTGTGTGCTATGATAATATATTAATACTTTGCATCCTTCTTCTCTATCCTAAAAAAAATCCATTCCTCCCTTAAAGTTTATACATAAATACATACATATGTTTGGTGAGGTATATTATCTATGGCACCAATGTGGCACTCATCACACTGACCATTTCCACATCCTCCAACAACATCTCAAGGATCATCTTCTATCTATTATTGAACCTTATTTCATTCCTCCCACAAGTCATTCCCTTAATAAGGCTCCTCCTTCTTCTCTAATGGATCCAGCTCCTATTGTTCCATCATCTCCTATGGTCCCTTTATCATCTTCTATGCCTCCACCCATGATTGTTTCACCTATGGATTTTACCTCACCCATGGATTCTTCCCCACTAGTGATATTTGCATCTCCCATAGATCCCAATCCTATGCAATTCCCTAAGCATATGTTGCTTGATTTCCATCCTCAACATGATCCATAGAGTATTCTTAATTTTTTTGTGGAAGAGATTAGAAGAGAAGTATTTTCCCAATTTTCATTAAAGATTTATGAGATATTAGCAACAATTTTTATCTAGCTCCATAGAGATATATTTGATGTTTTGGATAATGTGTGTGGGAATATTTATTAATATTTATGAGTACATGCATGGTGATTTTGAATTTACACTTGGATTGGATGTGTGCTCTAATATTATATTTTATCTATCTGTTACATCATTTGACACTTTCAAATTCATATTTTTATTATAGTGATTTTACCTTTTGTACTATATATTGATTATATTATCATTTATATTTGCATATGATTGTCTTTATTTATCATTTATTTCTCTTTCTTTCTTTCTTTCTTTCTTTCTTTCTTTCTTTCTTGAGTTTTTCTAAAAACTCTCTTCTTGTGTCTTCATGATTGTTTGGTCTCTTATCTCTATTTTTCATGGATAATTATCACTATGACTTGGTTTTACCAACCTTGTTCCCTTTCATCATATTTTATATTACTATGTGATCAGTTAGCAAACAATGTATCTCATTATTCTTTCCTTATACCTGTTCACTTTGGATTTCCTTATTTACCATTATTTTCTTTTTGTAAACTAAACATATACATAGTTGAGACTTGAGATCACATGATGGTTCATTATTAAGCCTAAATATCCTAGTTCATCTTTGTCTTTGTATACTTAGCTTCCTTTAGCCTTAGCCTAAATCTCATTTCATGTGTATCACTACATCTCTCATGATTGGTCATTCTAAATCGATATGGAGGAGAAATCTTCAAAAGCCATAAAAAGTTAAAAGCTAAATCATTTTAAATAAAAAGGCAATGATATAAAAGGTAAAAACATTCTTCAAAGTCAAATCGTAGTAAAAGACATGATTCAAATCACATCTCCTTATTCTATTCGAATCTCAAACTCCATAGTTGATCTCACGATAGGGCCAAGGTCCTTTAGGGTACGGTAGGCTAGTAGATTAGAAGAGGAGAATAAAAAAAATATTTTAGTGATACCTACTTTCTCATGCAAGTACCCAATATTTGTAGTATACTGAAGAGTCTGTAAAGTGTCCTGAAGAATGGGGAACACATCATGATAAGTTAGGTCCATTTCAATTTTCTTTGTACCAATCTACCTTCATGAGTTAGTCTTAGTAACATACTTATTTGCCTACAAATATTTGTGTCTATAGAGAATAGGTTTCATTTGTACATTGATGGTCACTAGTCACTTAGTGTCTTCTCATGTACTTAGTATGCCTCTTGCTTCCTAAGGTCTTCTCATAAGATGCCTAAGCATTGAATTTTACATTCGCTATATCCCTCATATTTCCTCTTGAGAAATATTGGTTTATCTACTGATCACTCCCCTTGGGATCTCATTTATGATTTAATTTTTAAGACCATGGATAGGACCTGACATTGCTCATAAATAACCATCATAACACCTTCTTATTAATCACATCCTTTATTACTCAATTGTCTCGATTATTCCACCCCAGTGGTGTCCCCTTCGTGGATTTCTGTGTAAGACCATGGATAGGACTTAGCCATCCTCACAAAGTTTTCTAATAATACAAGTTACAAACAAAAATTACATGTGTCAAATATGAGATAAGATGTGATTTATTATGAAATTACATGTCATTGACATGCTTCCCATCTTGATTTAGTATGTTTTATGTTTACTTCATTTTTATTTCACTTTTATCTTCTTATTTTTTTAGTGCATGTAAGAATCTAACCATATATTGAATTTTTCATACTTCCCATAATATGACAAATTCCAGACCAAACCATTTTCCAATTTTGTTTTTCTCTTATACTTCCCAATGTGATATAGTATGATTAATTGACTTAATTGAATTTTTTTATACCGTTTTTTCTATTTTACATACCTTCCATTTTATTACATTATTTTTATATTTACCAATGTGATTTAGTGTGATTTTACTTGTTTTAAATTTGGTGAAAAAATCTTTCACTTGGTTTATAAACAAATTCCTTTTTACATTTTGTTTTAACATTCTTTTGGTTCTTTATACTTAATCATTTCTTGTTATAACACATTTCCCAACTTCAAATAGTGTGTAGTACATTTTTGATTGATTATATTTTACCAAGTCTTTTTTGCTTATTTATTTTTAACCATGCATGTGTTCTACATAATGCTAGAAAATAAACCACATTTCATATATTTCCTATAACATATATAATAAATAGTTAAATACATGTGCTAGAAAGAAATATATCTAAACCATCCACAACTACAACCATGATAACAATAACATACATAATCAACATAAATATGCCAAAATGATCCATCATATATATATATATATCATGAGTTTTGATACAACAAGTATAACCATATACAATGCTCTAGCTCTATGGTTGGGCCATATACCATCTATCTCATGGCCTAACCACACTACCTGTCAATGTCTTGGTCTTACCCTTCTACATAAAATGTTGTAACAAAGAAATTAAATATCTCAATCCATCCACATGTACCTCTAGATGCACCACCTATGCTTGTACTTACACCAACTGGGATAAGGTAACCATGTGTGTCACTCTCTCCTACTCCTACACCTATGTCATATGGGTCAAGATCATTGTATATGACTATGTCATCTACATCACTATAGCCAGATGTGCAACTCTCTCCTCTAATATGGCTTGCAATGTGCATATCTCTCTTACATCCTCTCTCTTTGTGCTTGTATCTACCTTGCTTCCTCTTTAGCTAATCTAAACTAGCTTTCCTGAGCTGAGGTAGATGGTACACTGGGGTCCTCCAATGTAATAAGGTTATACAACATAAAAACCTCATCTAGGACATTATGGAGTGCTCTCCTCATAAGGGACCCCCATCTCTCCTCACCCTTTGCTACGCTAAGAACATGACACCTGATAGATATTAGATCATTGATATATCTCAAGATATCTATCTATCTATCTCTACTCTATTTTAGAAATAATAAAAACTTAAGTAATAATTTACCCATGGATATTTTTTACACTAACTTCTACAAGTTTTCCTAGTGTTATTCACATTGGACACTTTCATTTTGTAGTCTACTTCTTTATCTGCAACACTAAGGTAAGTAAAGGTATGGGTTTTTCAATTTTGTCCTTTCCTTTATCTTATTTTTTACTTACTACACTTTACTTAGCATCAACATTGTATGTTATCATGTTATATTTCTAAATCACTATCTTCAGTTGCACTTATGTGACATGTGATGAGCTTTGAGTGGGGCATATGTATACACATAATATTTTCAAACTTTTATCACTTGCTAATAGTTTTTATCTTGAAGGAACCTTTTGAGTCTCAATCTCTCTAAGTGCATGCCTTAAGGGGCGCATTGAGAAAGGGGCGGGTAGACCATTGGTACTTCATAAGATTGTTGTCCCTTTTTCCACTTTACATCTACACACTTGTCTCCTACAACCATTTAACCTAAGCTTATTATTATCAGTTGTACCCATTACAATCATTTACCACATCATTATCCTCCTATTCCTTACCTCATCCCCCTTTCGATAGTTGGTTCTACTAGGTCAACTGAGTCAACCCTATATAGTTTTTAGCCTTTGATTACTATACATGGTTGACTGGGTTGACCCTATATTATTTTGGAGTATTTTTCACTTTGGAGATTATTATCTCTTTGGTTGACATAGTTTAGGACCTAGTGAATTATCTCCCAAAAACATATAGGGTTGATTGGGTCGAACTCATATAGTCAACATATTCAGAAGGACTTAGGGTAAGATCTGCATATATATATATATATATATATATATATATATATATATATATATATATATATATATATATATATATATATATATATATATATATAAGTTAATTTGCATCCATTTGAGAATATAGAAGTGAAGAAGAATAAGTGTGAATGAACATGCTTGACCATTCTACTTGAAGAATAAAGCTTAGGGTTCCATAATTTCTTTAGAGATACGGATCTCATCTTATGGAGAAGTATTTTGGATGCATAGATAGGTTATATATTCTAGAGCTGATTTGTCTTTGTTATCATTACATATCACAACAATCTCTTATGAATCACCTTGTCTAAGGGAGATATTAAGGCTTGGTGGGTTCATATTCAAAGGTAAGTATTCCTAAATTTATTTCTCTTTTGTAAGAGTAGATAGATACTTGAGTTGTGATTCTCTTCCATGCATTAGGATTCCATATACATTGATGTGAGTATATGTCTTCTATACATGTTTAGTTTAGTTTTTTTTTGTTTCTAACCCCCACTTTGTGACAAAAGTTTTGGTGAGCACTAGATTATATTTAATTTCTTATTTATTAGACATAATTGAAATATTAAAACCTAAGACCCCCTTAGGGTTATTATGTGATTGTGTATTATGATAAGTGATCCCCTATTCAGGTCTAGTGGATTCCCATCTAGGTCATACTCCTACTTAACAAATATATTCCTAATCAAAAGTGTAGGTATGCTATATCTTCTCTGAGCTATAATTGATTTCTAGACATGATGCATTTTTTATTGCATATAATGTCCAATGATGATGCAATAATCTCTAAATTATGCTCAAGTGGGTTCTCTCTGATGTTATAGTCCCTAATTTATCCCTATTTATTTTAGACCCTTATAAAACTCTTTTGTTGATTTTTTTTCATTTTCTTGGCCTAATTTTAAACCCCTTTAAGTAATACAAAGATACCCTATTCAAAAATGAAAATGCCCTTGTTCATAACAAGACCATACTAAAAATTATGGAACCACTATGGTGGTTTCACAAACAAAATTGATGAAATTATCATTGATGGGGTGGTTTCATCATAATCAAGGGTTGTTTTCTAATCTCATAGGTTATTTTTATCATGGAATGTAGGTTGCATGATCATCACATATAAATAGGGGTAGTTCTGTCATTATTGTTCCATGTGTACTTTTAGCTTCTCAAACTAGAGTTATGAGTTTTTCATACTTATCTTTACATTTGTTAATTTTTATACCTTAATTACATATCATGACTACCAGATCACACCCACTCTTTTTTTTTTCACCCCCCATCCTTCCTAAGTCTTCTTTAATCTAACCAATAGTTAAACTCACCCTTGCAAACTCCATGCTTCTCTTACAAGTATATTTGTTTTAAATGAATTTTAGATCCAAAAATTTGTATTGAATATTACTATTTATAACCTTTTTATAACCATAATTGTCATTAATTTTGATCTCCATCCTTTACTTTTTTCATGTCAGATTACATAATTATATAGAAGGGTATTCATTGAATTAGTAACCATTTCATTACAATCAGTTTACTAGCCAACCATAGTCTGTTGTTATCTTGTTTAGAGTTGTGTCCTTATTCATTCTCCTTTTATACTAATATTTCACTATTACCCTTGGTCATATAGTTCTTGTAATCTTTTTTTATCAGAGGAGCTAACACATTGAGGAAAAGATCATATCAAATACATCTCTTGCTTCCAGTTGGTCTCACCTAGATCAGGTTGGGGGTTTCTAGTTTTAGTTTTGTTTATTTATTCAATAGATTAGAGTAGTTTACTTCATTTCCATTAAATATATTAGATTTAATTTCAAAAAAAAATAGAAAAGGAAAATAAAATTTTCTTTCTCTCCATATCTTGCATAAAAAATAATAGTTAGTTTATTATTTGCATCCGCATATTAGATCTCTTGAAAGCATGTAATTTTATATCCAAGCATTAGGTAAATTTGAAAAAATAAACCAATAATTTTCACCTTTGAATCAATCCATTTTCATTTTTTAAATAATTTTTTTATTCACAAACAATCAAACACACAAGCATGTAGAAACCTTAGGAGGACCTAAGCAAACAAAAGGTGTTATCTTAGCATTGATTTTTCTTATTTGCATGAGATAATAAAATTGTTTTTAAAATATAAACATAATAAAATAAGAAATTATATCTTCACTATTATTTTATATCAAATTTTTTAAAATTAGTGTGCATTCATTCAAAACACCAAAAACTAGTTTTTGACTTGCATATACAAAATAATCTCTATATACTTGGCTATATCACTACTTAGGATCTAAATCTAATTTTGTATTTGCTTGTATGCTAGAAAAATCTTAGTTTGCATAATATTTTCATTCATTCATAATCTAAAAATAAAAAAAAGAATAAGTTAATTTAACTCACATCTAGGAAAGACAAAAATCAACACTGGCATTGTTAGGCTAGATTTTATTTTCTTAGTATTGCATGCATTGAAGAGTGATATATATATATATATATATATATATATATATAAATATTGTATCTATTTTTTTTTATAGGTTGATTCAATTTTGGTAATATATTTACCCTTATATGATTTTTATCAGAGCTCCAACTAGTCTGAGACATAATCAAGGGCCCAAATCCCCAAGTATGCAAGTATAAAAATTAACAAAAAAGGCCACAACCATCCTAAGAATATCAAAAAATAGCCATAACCAACCCAAATATACCATCAATAACCACAATTGACCCAATACCAATGATCAACTACAACTAGACTCCAATACCATCTAAGATTTGAACCTGGGTGATGCTTGTAGCAACCAAGTCACTTTACCAGCTCACCCACATCTCATCAAATAAAATTTTGGGTACAAACATTTTTATAACTAGAATACCCAAACTTGCAGTGAATAGTATCCTTAGCCATAGACTGTGGAATGCGTCGTTGCATTAAACATAGGTTTCAATCCACTTCTTGACCCCCATTGCATTGAACACTAATCTAATTAGCCTATTTCATGTGGATACTTTTCATGAAGGTGTGCATACCTTAGCCCCTACAAGATTAGAACCTATGACCTCCTTTTTGGGAGTACATGTTCTTCACCATTAGGCCAAATTAGGTGCACACTATTTATTTTTTAAATTTTACTTCTAGTTATTATTTATCTTTACTTTCAATCATTTATTTTCAACAAGTAGTTTAGATTAATTTCCTTTAGTCAAAAATTACAAAACCTAAAAACAAAAAAATAATAAAAGCCTTGTCCAAATGAGCATGAACATTTCAAAACCTTGCTTATTATAGAACAAAAAGTCTTATCACATACCATACTCAAAATAATATATTACACTTACACATTGAATTACCTTGCCTCTTTGATGTAATTATAGAGCATAATTATCTCCATAGAGTAGGACTTTTTTGTAAATTAGATCACTTGGTCCCAACCTAAACGTTAAATCTAATATTAACACTAAGCTTAAGGGAAATTTTTTGTTGTCCACATCTATCCCAAACCTTATTGTAAACTCTCTCAAATATCTATAATAATAGGAGCATATAATAAATCCACCCATCATCATTTACCCCAAAACTAAGGCTACAAATATACTGTTATCCTCACCTAGTCACCCACTCCCCCTTTTTCATTTATATTTAGGACTAACCTCATCATATATTATTCATGTTTATGTATGAAATTAACAACACAACCAAACCAATAGAGTTGATCACATTCCTTGAGTTATTTAACCTTACCAGCCTCACCTCATTCCTCTTGGCATTGATCATGAGCTTTGCCTCATCATTACTAATATCAAGGGACCTTGGAGTTCTATTTCCAACTAGTTGGACATTATCAATGAATAACATGACATATAAAAACTCTTTTGGTAATGACTTGAGAATCCTTTTCCACTTGTCATTCCAAACCAAGTTCCACAAGATAATCAACCCAATCCTTAGTTCCACCCATCATCCATCCATTATGTTAGCTATCTCAATTAAGCCTTGAGAAGTTGAGTGTATAGGTAAGCATGTACTTTTCACATGAATACAGATTAGTGAACTTTATGTGAAAGGATTTTCATTTTAAATTTTATTATTTCATTCCCTTCTTGCCCCTTCTTATACATACTTTTACCTTTTACATATTTCTTAGATATCCATACACCCCATGCATATTTTAGGTCAATATAAATTTGAAATAAGTATGTATTTTGACACTTAAATATTGGGTTTTCAACCCCAAGGTGAAGTTTCCCTCTTCATATATAACACCAATAATCCCTCAAAAAATGTGAATGTTACTTATCAAACTTAACATTTAAAATATCATACTAGATCAAGAGTGGATATCCATGAAGTGTGGGATCCATCAGAGATTGGTAGCAACCATCCCAAATCTAATAATATGACCCTCAATATTAGGAACAAGACTATTCCTCATGTAGTAGTTAGGCCTTATATTAGCCTAAAAAACCTAGATGTGGAAAGTGGAACAAAATTTGATCATTTTATTAAAAGAATTAATTATTTAGAAGATGGATTGAATAGACTTCAATCACCTCAAAATCCTCCTACTCCTATCTAAAATATCCCTAAAACTCTTGAGCAAAACATGTTGGCATTACTTGATTCATAACAACCTAGTCAAATAGTCATATGATTCTAACATATCTCATCAAAATATACAATCAAGGAGATCATTAAATAAAATACTCATTCATATTCAAATAAACTCATCTTAACTTTGGTGAGTCATATTAAATATTTGGAGAGACATCAAGCTTCTCCCAATTAGGTTTATCCTCATAGTTATATGCCTATTCCAACTTACCAGGTATCTCAATATCATGTCAATCATCCCCTAATCAACTACACCCAAAGCCAAAATATAGGGTACATTATTACACATAGAGTGCCTAACCATATGACACCACCTCTCTTCTAGTATATAAAACTCCTATCTAAACTCTATTAAGAGGTACTTATTCCTACCTCTCCCCTAAAAACATAGTAACTAATTAATTATCATCATACATATCTCCTAATCAAATGGAAAACAATTAGACTCCTCCTTACATCCCTCCAACTAGCATAGTGACAAACTAACAACCACCTTATATTCTTCCTACATATATGGTATTCAACCAACCATCATAGTATAAATATTCTAGTTATGTATTGGTCAAACAACTACCTATGTACTCCATTTAAATTCAAAAACGCATCTCATTTCTTCTAATTACCTCCTTGTACATGTTTTCCAAATCCATTCAACCAAAAAACTATTTTCTAGCCTATTCTACACCATCTCAACAAACACCCTCCTTTCTCCCCATTGGTTATCCAACTAACCCTTATCTGACCCAACCCCCTATAAATTACCCCATATACCTTCCATGGACTTCAAAATCATGGGAACATATGATGAAGACTTCAGTAACCCCTCAACCAAATTATACAAGGAGTTATCCTACCACATTCCCTACTATAACTTCCTAAGTTTAAATAGAGGGATATCCTAATGTACATGTCAAGGCTTATGCTATAGTTTTGAGATAACTCTTACTTTAAGATGGGATGGTTTTTAATATTTTTCTTAAACCCCCAGGGAGGATCACTCTTGACTGGTATTGCTACCTCCCTGAGGCATCTATCCACTCTTTTTGACAACCATGGCCAAATTTGTAAAATCCTTAGATATGAAAAAGATTTTAAAATTGACATTTGAGAGTTCCTTCATATCAAACAAGAAAAATAATAAATTGAGTACCCATTTCATCATGAGATGGTGGAAGGTTATATATTCATCTATCAGTGTGCCAAATATGGATTAGAGGGAATTATGTGATTTTTTGATTTACTCCCTTAATAAGGATACTAGAGAAAATGTGTGAAAGTTCCCTTATCAATCTTACAAGAAATCTCTCGAGAGTGCTTTAGAAATCAACCAAGCAACCATTAAAAGTGGTATCAAGATTTATATTACCAACAGACATATTGTTACCCCTAAATATAATAATGGTGGATTTCAAAATACAAACTAGAAAAATGCTAACAACTAAGGTCCTAAAATTCTTAATCAAAATGAAAATTGCACCACTAACAACATGACTGACTAGAACACAAACCCTATCAATAATAACCAACAACAATCTATGAATAACAATAATAATAATGGTATGAAGAATTATAATCCTCCACCAACACTTCATGTGGTTGATTTCAATCACCCTCCACCCTAAAACATGCAATACCAAAACTAAAACTAATTTTAGAGTATTGACCATTTACCATAATTACAAAAACAACCATTTTATCAAAGGAATAACCAATAGGGGTTTGGTCAACAAGATTGAAAATAGAGGCCTAAGTACTATGACCCCAAAATATACTTCCTCTTTTATCATGTGGTTGGGAATTATAGTCACTCATGATAGGATTATAATAAGTTCATTCAAAGTCTCTTAGAATAACAAAGGAAAACTTTTATTCAATATTCCTAGGGAGAGTGAATGCAAACCCTCAAAACCAATTAAATGAACCCATGACCCCTCAAAACCAAAACTTCAAAATCTATCAAAACCCTTTACCAAACCATCAAGGATGAGCTACCCAAAAACAATCACATGGTAACCAACAAAACTAACCTGTATAACACAACCAACCTATACTAACTTGCACTCATAGTGCCAAGGTTTTTACTTTTGGCACAACCAACCTTGATGTCATACCTGAATTAGGGTTACAAGGGAAGGAGAAAATTATTAGAGTAGTGGATTTAGAAATGTAAGAAGAAGTGAATATTATCAATCATATAAGAGAATATCAGCCCATAACTCCCCATCCTTCCAATATTTTAGAAGATGATGCCACTCCTAGACCTATGGGAAACTATAACTTAGTTGTAGACCTTACAAAGACATTTTCCTAGATCTCATTTCTCAATTTGATCAAGAACTCACTCGATCACCATTAGAAAATTTTTAATTCCTTAGGGTTGGGACTTTTATCCAGTGTTAATCCCCAACCTCAAGCCCAAATCAACTACATTGATCTTGACATGTTTTCACCTGGTTAGAATTCAAGGGATGCTAGATATTTATTTGATCTTACAAGTATCCCCTAATTCTGAGATGGTTAGGAGAGGGGATCCAAATTTATTTATACAAATATGGATCTATCATAATCAAATTAAGAGAGCCATAGTTGATGACAATAAACATAGTCCCCTTTTCATTTCTTTGAAACTTTTTCTATGGAAAAATGAATTATTCGATAATGCATAATACTCTCCAAAACTATTATAGTCTTAAATCAACTTCCATAGTAACTATTGTGCTTCTCATTACTCTAGGTCCCAAGACAATGTTGAAAAAATTAAATGTTATTAATAAAGACACTAATTACAACATAATTTTGGGTGGACCTTGGATCCATAGGATGAAGGCCATCCTTTTTACCCTTTTCTAAAAAATAAGGTTCCTCCATATCGAGAAGGTTTACGTCACCCAAAGGGATCCTAAACCCTTTGATGTTCTTCAAACAACCATGCACAAACAATCAGGATTACACATTAACTACCATTTGCCCACCAATGACATAAATAAGACCTCACATCTTAATGAAATTAAAGATACCCCTAAACCTAATGTGGTCATTTTGAAGAAAATTTAATAACTTAATAAATCCTTGTTAAAAGGTAAAATCAAAGAAAAAGATGTTTTGATAATAAAATAAACAAGTGTCAAAAAAATTACAACACTAATCATCTCAATTAAGTTTATGGCTAAAATCATTGATATACTAGAAAAGGATACATCACTTGTGCTTCATTTTAACCCATGGGGAGTAGGGATTTACCATATATATAAATCTTAAGATAAAGAAACCCAATAAATTTTTGATAATATACTTGATATTGACATGGTTGAGATATCAGAGGATTAGGAATCCCTCCTTAGCCATTATGATGAATCTTCCTTCACACACAATTAGTGAGCCCTTCATTATGATGGGAAAAATGTCTTTTTGGTACAAGAACATGAGTTATATTGATCTCACCAGAAGGAATGATCATAAATTTTAGCTTTAAACTTGAATTTGAGTGCACCAAAAATGGTGCCAAGTATGAAGCTTTGTTGTTTAGGATGCTTATCACTAAACAATTGGAAATACAAGGTGATTTATAGTAACCAATCAAGTCTTAGAAATATATCAAATTAAAGTCAAACACCTTCAAATTTATAAGGTTGTGCATGAAGCCACTAAGTATTTTGATTTCATTTATATAAAATCCATGCCTAGGGATAATAACCAACTTGTTGATTCTATGGCTGCTTCATCTTCACATTTTGGTCCTCACCTAATAATACCCAAGTAAAATTTTGTAGTGTTTGTTAGAACAAAACCCCTCATAAAAAAAGTGTTTGATGACGAAACCCTCACTTATATAAGGAAATATACTATCCTGCTATTCCTTAACCTAGATGAAAATGATAAAGGCATCTTAGAGTTCCTCCACACTTACAATGACCTCCCATTTTTCCACCATAAGAGAGGTTTTGCTCTCACTTATTATCCTGCATCCACTCTTGAGTGTGAATATTATGATTCTTATGGAAAGGTTGATGATTATTTATCTTCTAAAAAAGATCTTGATGTTTTTAATATTAAAGGTGAATATGTTAAACTATTGCTAGTTCTTGATGAATTTGAAAAAGTGAATTCCTCCTTCATTGAATATACTATTTATATAAACATAAGGACAGAGGGAATCCCTAGAATATTCAAACTTGCGTCTTCTCTTTTATTAAAGAAATTAGAATACCATAAGAGGCTACTCACTAAGTTATCTAAAGATTTTACCTTCTCCTACATGAATATGGTAGGCATCAAACCTTAAATAGTTTTCCATAATTTGGTCACAATGCTTGACGTAAACTCATAAAATAAAAAATCAAGACAATTAAGTTGAAAGTCACATTAATGGTGAAATAAGAGGTCATTATGATCCTTAAGGTGGGGTTCATAAAACTTGTGGATTATTCTAAGTGGATGTCAAATATCATCTTTATTCTAAAAAAGAATGGTAAAATTAGGATATGTATCGATTTTCATGATATTAACAAATCATGTCCTAAGGATGATTTCTATCTTCCATCGTCAATGTTATGATAGGTTATGATTTGTTATCCCTCATGGATTACTTCTATAGATATAATCAAATCCACATCTCTAACAAAGATCAAATCAAAACCTCCTTCACTACACCATGGGGGACCTTATGTTATATAGTCATGTCTTATGGCCTTTAAAATGTTGGGGCAATATATCATAAGGCCATGAACCATATTTTACATTATATTATTCATAATATAATGGAGATTTGTATAAATTATATTATATGAAAATCAAAGCAAAGGATTGACCATATAAAAGTGTTACACTTCATTCTCACATGCTTAATTAAATATGACATCACTCTCAATCCTGAGAAACATATGTTTGGAGTCAAATGTGGAAAAATACTAGACTACATTATCTCCCAATACATAATTGATATTGATCCAGCCAAAATTCATGGAATCTTAGACCATTCTTTAGGGATTAGATCATTTTTATGGAAGTTGAGGGGAATTCAATGATTCATACTTGACCTCACCTATGTGGTTCATCCAATCAACAACTTGATTAAAAATATGAGTGGCCTAACTTGGAAAAATGACTATCATGACATATTTGAAGCAATAAAACACTTCTTTATGTCTCTTCTGACATTCATGGAATCCAAATATTACAAGCCTCTCATACTTTATATTAGGGTAATGGAGGTGTCTCTTACCTAAATGTTAGCCCAAGAGAATGATGATGGTAAAGAGTGTGTCATATATTTTATCATCCACACTCTTATTGATTATGAAAAGTGTATGTTTAGAGTCATATATGGAAAAATACCTATCTAAATTATCTCCCAACATGTAATTTATATTGATCCAACAAAAAATTATGCAATATTAGATATGTTCCCCTACTGATGAGTCAAGCATTAGATCATTACTGGGGAAGTTAGGTGCAATCCGATGATTCATACTTGAACTCACCTATGTGGTTCATCAAATAAACAACTTGCTTAAAATGGTGAGTGGATTGACTTGGAAAAATGACTACTAAGATATTTAAAATTCTTCCTTATGTCTCTTTAGACACTCATGACATCCAAAGCTAATAATCCTCTCATACTTTATATTAGGGAAATGAAGGTGTCTCTCACCTACATGTTGGCCTAAGAGGATGATGATGACAAAGAGTGCACCATATATTTTACTATCCAAACTCATATAAATTATGAAACAAACTACACTTAGCTAGAGAAAGAGTATTTGGATATTATTTTCATAACCAAATAATTGAGACACTATATACTTAATCAATAAATGAGGGTCTTAGTGAGGTCTCAAGTCTCAAAAACTTTCTTGACTGAACCAAACCTTTCATAAAAGGTTGGATGTTTTATCATGATGTTGAGTGAGTTTGATCTTATGTATGTCAACAAAAATTCCATCAAGGGAAAAATAATTAATTATTGGTTGGTAGATTCACCTCTTGAGGTTAGTGATCTCAGTGATACTAATTTCTTCAATGGGTTAATTTACTACATAGAGAAGCTATCATTTTCTGCTTGGTGTACTAATATAGTCAACTATTTAATTGACCACACTTATCTCGAGCATGAAAACTCACAACATAGTTTTTGCCTTTGTATCATTGTGCCCAAGTACATTATCTTAGACATGGTCCTTTATTGAAATGACTTTGATAGCATGTTACTAAGGTGTGCCAATCAAGAGGAATTAGAGAAAGTCCTCTTACACTATCACAATGGAATTAGTGGTGGATATTTTAGTGTTCATATAACCACCCAAAAAATTCACATAATGGGATACTTTGAGCCCACCCTCAAGAATGGAACCATTGTGTATGTAAAAAAATGCAAGAAATGTCAACACTTTTCTCATGAAATTCATATTCCTACTTGAGCCTTACAACCCATCATCACTCATGGAAATTTTCCACTCAAGGCATTGATTTCATCAATAAGCTTTCTCCTAATTCCTTAGATGGCCACCATTTTATCATCACAACTACCAAAAATTATACCAAGTGAGTGGAGGTTATGTCTCTTACAATGGTTACTGGATCAGTAATTACCAAATTCCTTTTAAATAAGATCATTTTTTAGTTCAGAGTCCCAAAGGTCATTTTCATAGATAATGTATCTCTTTTTAATAATCCCAAGGTACATGAAGTGTGAAATAAATTTTCCATCTCTCATCACATTGCTTCTTTGTACTATTCACATGTTAATAGCTAGGCTATGGTTACCAATAAAAATTTGAAGTCAATTTTGGTCAAAACCATTAAATATTCTAAATGAGATTGGTGTTTAAACATAAATTTGGATAAACATGGTATTTAGGGTTAAGGGGTATTATATTAACTTTTACATAAAGATGGTGAACTAATATAATAAGTAGTCCAATTAATTTAAACTCAGATAAATAATATTCAAAAGTTATACAATTCAAAATTCTTAAAATAGTAAAGTATAACTGTTGATAGATATCAAAATGAATAAAGAATAATTGTTACTTAGATTTTTTACTGTGATCATACATGTCTGATCTAGAATAGTGTGAAAGTGTAATGAAAGGTGATCTTGGAACAATCATTAGATTCTAGGAATATTCTTTACGTAGCCTCATACACTTGCATCATATCTAGATAATTGCATCGATGTAGATGTCTGTATATAATGTGGGTGTCCTATATAAATTTTGATTAAAATTGGATGTAACTAACTAGAACCTTCTAAGTTTTATGTTTCCTTTCTTTTGATGTATTTAGATCATGTTCACAAGATGTTTCTCTTTGTTAAATGATCAAAACCTAACTTCCTCACCCTTGGAGTGACTTTCAGAAAAATGCATTTGTGGGCTCACAGTGTTGAGCTACCCCAAACACCCATTTGTCAATGGGTGCTATTTACATATCCAATACTTCACAGAGGGACTTGGACTTATATGATTATCCCCTACATGTTGGGTTATGTGTATCAAAATGTAATGTGTGATAAATAATGGCATGTAGTGACCTAGATTGTACTTGGAAAATATGGTTAATGAACTACTCTTACAATGCTTTAAACATGTGGGAATACTGATTCTATAAGTAATGTATAAATAGGGATGAATAGGGTAGGTTTGATCACTTGAATGCTTAATTGAGTGCTTCTTGGTAGGCTTCCTTATGAGTTCTTAGTATATTCTAGGTGAGTAGTGAATTATGCTTGATATATATATATATATATATATATATATATATGAATCCCTTTTAGAAATATCTCACATTAAAGCACTTATGCCATAATTTAGGATACATTTCATTTGATAATTAGATGAATTTTTAGGCACTAGACATTTTATATGAAAAGTGGACACTTACATTAATGCAGGTGTCTGTCTAAGATGCAAGTGTCTAGGAAGCTAGAATAGGTACAAGTCCAAAACTAGCAGTAAAGGATAATGATAAGGTTTATATATTTTTTCACAATATAGAAGCCATGGTCATTAGAATAATGTAGAATAAGATTTTAAAACATGTTAGTTGATGTATTAATACATAAAAAAAATGACAAGCATAAAGAACTAGTGTATTAGGCTAATTACTTTGAGGGGCATAGATTAATGGACTCAATAAACTAGATAAGAAAAAAATAAGCAATGTCTTCCCTAAGTGACTCTCCTCCAAGATTAGTCTATTAATCATTTTTATGCCTAGATTTGGTGCACCAAGTCTTTGTCAATGTGGTAGAGCAGGTGCCTCCAACATCTCTTCTTATACTACTTGGTTTTGGTTCTTGATTGGGTGAAAATGAAACAAGGTTTTCAAAATTTTTAGTGATATTTTGGCATAGTTTTTTTGTGCCTAAATATTAATGGTTATGGTCATGGCATGGGTATTTATATACATCTTGGAATGATATGGAACACTTATCTCAAGATCAAGATGTGTGG
The DNA here is from genome assembly GCA_037957365.1 of Torreya grandis. Taxonomy (NCBI): domain Eukaryota; kingdom Viridiplantae; phylum Streptophyta; class Pinopsida; order Cupressales; family Taxaceae; genus Torreya; species Torreya grandis. Next base: position 240,435 of record JARHVA010001942.1, on the reverse strand, counting down.
TTCATATTGAATTCAATTTTGGAGGGAAAATCATTTAATGTTTTAGGAGAATGGAACATTAATAAGGCATGTCTAGCCTTAATTATGATATTTATCTCCAGTAATGCATGGTGCTTGACACACTTATAATGATGTCATGGGTGATGTCATGGCCCTGATATTTTGAATTATGAATTTCTAATATTATATATTCATTAAGTTTCCATGGATTTTTCATTTAATTTGTTAATCTAGTTTGCCTTAATGATTTTGCTTAGTTTTTTTTTAATTCTTGGAATTTGGTCACTTAATTATAATGGTAAAAAATATCAATTCATTAGTCACATTTTGATTAGAAATGAATTGGCAAGAGATAATGATTGTGTGTGATTCATTACCCTAATTAGGGATATATAGATGTTAATTGACACTTGCACGTGATGTGTGTGGATAAATTAGAGTATTCAAATGGTCCAAAAATTCAATTTGCTTGGTCAAAATTTGACTCAAAGTGATTTAAAAAAAGATAGTTTATAAAATGCATTTCTGTAATTAGGGATACATGAACATGAATCAACACTTGTACATGATGTTGTAGATAAATTAGAGCATTTTGGTGATTTTGGTCTAGTTTATGGTTTATTACTAAAAGTCATTAAAACTTAAAAATTAAATGTTATGCCCTTAAACTATAGTGTGTCGAGGGATATGTGTGGTTGAATTATGGTTTACACACCTTCATATTAGCTTATTATATTTCTTGATATTTTTAGTATGGTCAGCCTATGAAATAACCATGGTGTTGTTCCCAAAATCTGTCACTTGATTTTATGGACAACATACCAACTATTTTGGTCCTATATACCAAAACTCTCTCTTTTCTTTCTCAAAAATGTTCTGAGTAGTTAAGTTTTTCAAATATTCAAGCCTTTTCAGCTAAAGAAGTCATAGGTTCAATAGGCAGACTTTCTTCAAGGGAAGTTCAAAACACTTAAAGCTTTTCCTTAGTGTTTTGAGGATGGTTCAATGCAAAGGTTCATTCAAAAGACTTAATGGTGGGATTCAAACAATTAGAATGAACCACTTTGAACTGATGAACCTTGAACCAAAATGGTTCAAAGGTTTAAGGTTCAACGAGTTTAATAAGTCTGAAAGACTTAAAGAAAAGAAGAAATCAAAGAGTGAAGATTGAACTGTTGAACCATTGAACCTTGAACCAAAAAGAGTTCAAAGGTTTAATGAGTTCAAAGGTTCAAATGACTTAGAAAATCCAGAGAGTTTGAAGCTTCGAAGAAATCAACAAAATAAGATTGAATCATCGAACTGTTAAACCTTGAACCAAAATGGTTCAAAGGTTCAACGAGTTCAATAAGTTTGATGGACTTAGAGAATAAAAGGCTTCAAAGAAAGAGAATGAATCATTGAACCATTAAACCTTGAACCAAAATGGTTCAAATGTTCAAAGATTCAATGGGTTTAAAGAGTTTATAAGTTTGAATGTAAGCTTCAAGCAAATGACGGAAGTGGAAGATTCTAGAAAGAAGTTCAACCAAAGGGTTCAAAGAAATGGTTCAACCAAAGAAGAAAAAGAAATCAAACGTGGCCCTTCATAAAACATTGAACCTTTGAACCAAAAGAGTTCAAGGTTCAAGGTTCAAAGAGGTTTAAGGTGACCAGTGACGTCCCTATGGATGTCAAATTTAGGGTAATAGAATAGATGTTGATTTTCAAAAGACTTGAGAACAAGCTCAGTGACTAGCCTAGAAAGGAGCTAAAAGACCAACAGAAAGTGAGAAGGTAGCCTCGAGAGCTCAGATTGCTTAAGAAGAGATAAAATGTGGCAAGGAAAGAGAGAACAACTATAAGAAATTTAAAAATATCTATAGGAGAGTTATTTCTAGTAGGTGGAATAGTCCACTAGGTGGACAACAGGGAACACAAACATTCAAAGGCACGGCCTATTTTTTTGCATTAAGTAAAGGCAAACGAATAGCCGTATAAGCATCATTAAGAAGACCCAACAACTCATGCTGAGGAGGAAACATTAGAGATAATTTAGATCACTATAGTCAAGGCTGATGACCTATTATAACATGGCCCTTTCACATATATTCAATGCATTCAATACATCATGGGCCATTTTTATGAAAACAAGTGCCCAAGTATTTCTTGTGATGCTATATATTGTAATCTCTCATTTTGTATAAAGAGGATCTCTCTGTTATTAGAAGTGAAGCTCTGCCCAAATTGAAAGACAATCCTGAGACTTTGAGCTTAGAATGTTAATCATATTTTGTTAAATGAATGAGAAAGCAAGTGACCTTTCAAACTTTATGTTGGAATAAGCTTGTGTCATCTAAGAAATTGTTCATATGCCTGTTTCCTAAATACAGTCTTATCCATTTAATCAAATAAGTAGAACAAGTGGAAGTAAGCTGGAAAATGTTCTGAAGCTGACTGTAGGAGACTTTGTGCTACAATAATTGTCTTCAGTCTGTGTTTTGTGTAAAGGATACTAGAGAGACTTTGAGCTCTCTTTATCCTTCATTATCCTTTACTCTGTTGTAGTTTTAGGTGTAGACTTTGAGCTACATTTAATCCTGCTATGTTACTTTATCTTAATTAGTAGGAGAGACAATGAAAGACTTTGTGCTTTCATTGGTTTATTGTGGTTTCTGTTACTACCTAGGAAGAATCCTGTTGTTGGTTGAATATCACTTTTGAAAGAAGAAAAGTGCCTTCAGTAATTACACCAAAATTATCTTCTATTCTTTGAACATCATCTCTAAAAAAAGAGAGATGGATGGTATGATTTCAACCTTGTGTCTATTTTTAGCTTATATATAATAGTTTATAGGGAACCTCCCCTTGTTGAGAGGAGAGATTTATCTCAATCTAGCTGTGGCCACCACATCTGTTTTGATGTATAAATCTCCTTATGCTATGGTTGATGTACCTATTTTTTTGTCAGTTAAATGGTGACAAAATATTCACCCAATAATTTTTGGCAACTCTGTTGGGAATATAACGCATAGTTTGAAGCCTCAAGCTTCAAATTGAATTAGTTTTAGTTCTTATTCATATCTATTTTAGCACTTTGGTAGATCAAATGTACACATGAAGCCAGAGAGCTCAAGGTATTGTTGACCCTATATTCAAGCTTGTGCAATAAAATAATTTTGATCTTTCCCTCCACAAACTCATTTTTAGCTAACCAAGAGTTTTCCTTCTACAAACATCAGGTCCCCAATACCAGGCAAAGTTGCTCTTTCCTCTACTAGCAGAGCTTTGTCTATACATATCTCATAGAGATTTATTATACCTCCTTTCAATAACCATATCATGGTAGCTCAACACCCCTGGGGTAATACTTTTGGTCCCTTGAATCTGACCCCACCTCTACATAAGCTACCTCGTAGCTCAAGGAAAAATCTCCCCAAGTTCTATGGTGATGGGAAGGTTCATCTTGATGACCATATTGTATCCTTTTACATAACTTGTGGTGTAATAGGCATTGAATATGAAGACATTGCAGTTAGACTATTTGTAGAGACATTACAAGGTGCTACTGTAGACTAGTTTTATCATCTGTAAGCACAAACAATGACTGACTGGAACACTCTCAAAGCCAAATTTGAGGCCAATTTCAAACCTGTAGAAGATGCACACGCCGTGTTAGCCTAGCTTACACAAATGAAAAAAGAGCCTCATGAACCCATGAAAGACTTCATTACCAAATTTGATAAGCTGAGGAACATGATTCCCACAATTACTCAACCATCACCTGATAATCTCAAATGCTTCTTCATCAATTCTCAGCTTCTTGAAGTGAGTTTCTTATTGAGGTAGGCTAGCCAAATAGATCTTGCTGCAGCTCAAATTTTGGTGACTGAGGTTGAAGATGATCTTATATTGGCAAGAAAGATAAGAAGAGATCCTAACAGAGGTAAATCTTCTTTATCTTTTGAATATTCTTCTACAGGCACCACTGATTCTATGGTACAAAAATTAGTAAATAAATTGCTAGCTCTCAAAAAAAAATGGCACAAGAGATGTCTGCTCCTCTTTCTTAATGAGATATACCAAGGAGGATGTTTTCCAACTAGTCGTATCAGAGTAATGCTACCAAAAATCAAGGGAAACCAAATCACCTTCCTCCCCCACCAGGGAAGCTTGCCATTGAAGTAGTACCAACTAACTCACTAGTTGGTTATCTTGAAACTGAACATGATTTTTCTTTCCAACCTGAGTTGAAATAAGAAGATGCTGATCTCTTTGTAGAAGGCCAAGAAGAATCAATCGGTGACTCCAACATTGGTTTCCTAAATTACCAGGATGAAGCCAAAAGTAAAGGTGAAGCATTTGATGGATCATATGCTATATTTACTAGGTCTTAAAACTAGTTAGCTCAACAAGTGGATAAAGGAAAAATATGGAAAGAATCTCAACCAATAATTTTAATTACTAAATGAGGAACTTCACCACCTTTCCAATCAAAGGACCCAATGATCACTAAAAAAGTAAGTACCTCAAATATTCCTTCACCTTCTACTTCAAATTCATAGACTATTCTTACACCCAGTAAAATCTGAATTGATAGACTGCCTTCCTCTATCTTAAATTCATTTCAGTCATTTGATATAATAAACCAAGTTAAGAAGACCAAAATTCAAATGTCTAAGTTTGAATTCTCGTAATCCAACCCTGAGCAGTTGGATAGACTCATTGAATGCATCAAAAATAAAATCATCCCTGTAGGACAAGATATTTCAAAAGTAACTCCTATTCCCCCAAAGAACATACCTACCCAAAATAATCTTGTGATTACTCCTCTAGCTACCCTTGGAAAGATAGAACCATTTTATGTCTCCTTGTTGATAAACGGTCATCAGCTGAATAATTACATAATTGATTCTAGTGCATCTGATAATGTCATACCCACTAAGGTGGTAGACTCTCTTGGTCTCACACTAACTAAGACCTTTAGGAGATGTTTCTCCATGGAAAATAAACAAGTGCCTTTGTTGGGACAAATCAAAGATGCTCAATTTGAATTTGTAGCCTTCATAGATAAGAGAATCAAAATGACAGTCCTGGTGGCCGATGTCCCAGCCTCCTATGGCATTCTCTTTGGGTGAAATTTTTGCAAGGACGTTGGTGGAGAATTGAGCATGAACCTATCTGAGGTGAGGATTCCTGTCAAGGGCATTATGCAAAGGCTACTTCCTAAGAAGGAGGCAAAATACATTATCACTCAAACTTCAGCCCCTGAAGCTCAAATTCTATTTGAGTCTTTGGGCTTGGGTAATTAATTTTTGACTACTAAAGATGTTTCTATTTCAGCAGATGAAAATTACATAGATGACAATCCAAAAAATTTAGATAAGACATCAGAAGAATTAGTAGGGTGCAGTACATATGAAAAAAGATATTCTCTTTTTGATGAAGAAAAATATGAAAGGAGATCAAATTTTGATGATATTTGGATTCTAGAATTCGATGGCAGCAACTCTTCTACCGGTTCTAAAGCTAGAGTTATTTTAATATCTCCTCAAGGAGATATTTTTCCCTATGCATATAAGTTGTAGTTTAGTAACACTAATAAAACTATTGAATATGAATCACTGCTACTTGGATTAAAGGCTGCTTAAGATAAAGGTGTTAAACTCTTTCATGCTAAAGGTGATGCTGAACTGGTGGTTTTTTAGATGAGAAATCTGTATCAAACCAAGAATGAGAGATTGTGATATTATTGCAATCTAGTGTGAGACTATATTGAAAGCTTTGATGCTTTCAATATTTCTAATATTCCCAGAGAATTCAACAGCTATACAGATTCATTGGTCATGTCTACAACTCTCTTGGTCCCTCACCAAGATTTTAAAGAAGATAGGTACACTATCAAGTTGGTCTTTCAACCAAGTGTACCTGATAATGTTGACCATTGGAAGGTGTTCAATGATGATAACCAAATCATTACTTTTATAGAATAAAGATTTAGCTTTGAAAATCTTCAATTTAAAGGTAGTGAATCTCCATCACGGGAATCAACTCCAGAAACAAATTCAAAAGCTGATGAAGAGTTCCTTCAGCTCAAAGGGAATACAATTCCTAAAGGATTAATTTCTCTTGAGAAGATTTTTGAAAAACATGATAGGTTTATCAAGGAATAGCAATTGGATTCAAAATCCTCCAATGATTTTGATCAAATCAATTTGAGTACAGAAGACAATCCAAAAATGATCAACATTGGAAATTTTTGTACCCCTGATGAAAAAATCAAATTCATTACACTACTTCACCATTACATTGATGCTTTGGAATATTCATGTGATGATATGAAATATCTCAGACCCACAGAAATCAAGCATGAAATTCCTCTCAAGATTGGGTTGTTGCCTCACAACTAGAAGCAAAGGCAGTACAACCTCAAGATATCAAGCATGATTTTGTTTGAGATACAAAAAATGCTGAATGCAAGAATTATTTTTCCAATCCATCATTCCATCCAGGTTGTGAATATAGTCCTTGTAAGAAAGAAGAATGGAGAAATCCACCTGTGTGTTGATTTTATAAATTTGAATAAGTCATCTTTAAAAGACAACTATCCCTTGCCTATCATGGATCAGCTGCTGCAGACAGTGATTGGCATTGAGATGTTATCAATGTTAGATGGCTTTTCAGGATATAATCAAGTGGAATTTGGTGAAGTAGACCAACATAAAATCACCTTCACAACACCTTGGGGCACCTTTGAATATCGTAGAATGCCTTTTGGCTTGATCAATGCTGGCACCACCTACCAAAGAGCAATGGATCTTACTTTCAAAAATGAAATGGGTAAGTTCATTGTGGTATACCTTGATAACTTGACAATCTTTTCTAAGCATCATACTGATCATGTGCATCATCTACACCAAGTGCTAGAGTGATGTAGGTAGAATGGTATTTCTCTTAATCTTGAGAAATTGATTTTTGGAGTTACTGAAGGGAAACATCTTGGTCACACTGTGTCCTGAGAAGGCATAAGGATCGACCCAAAAAGGGTCAAATCCATTCAAAAGCTTGCTCCTCATGCTAGTAAGACTATAGTTCACTCTTTCTTTGGAAAGGTGAACTTCTTGCAAAGGTTCATTCCTAAATTCATAGAGAAGACTCGCCACATTGTCAATATGATGAAAGGCAAAGCCACTTTCAGCTAGACTAAAGAAGGCAAGTCGACATTTCTAGACATCAAAGAAGCTATCACCCATGCTCCAATTCTAGTTTGTCTTGATTATACCAAAGACTTCATGATGTACAATTATGCTTATGAACATATACTTTCAGCTATTTTAGTTCAAAAAAATAAAGAAGGTGTGGAATCTCCCATATCTTTCATGAGTTGTCCTCTCAAAGATCATGAGCTAAAATACTCAAACATAGAGAATCATGCATATGCTGTGGTAAAGGTGGTAAAGCACTTCCATTTTTACATCTTGAACTCACACACCATTGCTCTAGTCCCTGATACCATATTCAAGTCCATACTAACTCAGCATGAGTTTGGGACCAAAAGGGGCAATTAGATTGCCAAAATCTAGGAGTTTGATCTTGTTATCAAACCAATAAAGCTTGTGTAGAGAAGATGTCTCTGCCAATTAATTACTAATAACATACCAGAAGAAGCATGATATGAAGAAATCAAAGTTGAAGACATGCCAATAGTTCTATTTTTTACCACTATGAATGAGTGGTATTCAAATATTGCTCATTTCCTTACCTATGGTGAGTGTCCTATTCACCTGTCTCATAAAGAAAAGAGGACTTTTAAGTTGAAAGCTGCCAACTTTGTCCTATGGGACAACAGTCTGTATAAGAGGAACCTTGATGGGGTGTTCGTTTGTTGCATGGATAAAGCATAGTACAACAAAATTTTGGAGTCCTTCCACAATTTGGCTTGTGGAGGACATTTTTCCATGCCTGTGACTACCCATAAGATTTTGTGAGCTAGGTACTATTGGGTTACTCTGTTTCAAGATTCATATGCTTGGGTGTGTAAATGTGAGCTGTGTCAATAGTTCATTGGCAAACCCAAGTTGGTTGCATTACCTCTCAAGCCTATGGTGATAAAAGAGTCATTTTAGTAGTGGGGGATTGATTTCATTGGCACTATAAATCTATCCTCAAGTGTTGGATATGATTATGTCCTCACAGCCACATACTACTTTACCAAATGGGTAGAAGCCATTCTAGTCAAGCATGCTACTTCAGAAGTAGTGTGTAATTTCCTCAAGGAAAAATTATTTCCAAGTTTAGAGTCCCAACCAAGATTATAACAGATAATGCAGCCTGTTTCTCTTCTCATGAAATTACTCAATTCTATTACTATTATGGGATTATTCTCTCCCACTCTTCTGACTATTATGTGCAAAGAAATGGTCAAGTAGAATCAAGCAACAAGAACCTAATGACCATTATCAGGAAGCTTGTAGATGACAATCATAGAACTTGGCATAAAGCATTGCTTGATGCTTTATGGGTAGATAGAATTACACCCAAGAGGGTGATAGGTATGTCCCCATTCCAATTTTTGTGTGATCTCAATGTAGAGATACCAATTACCCTGGAATTACTAGCATTAAAGTTAGTAAAGGCAGTGGAAGATTCAACTTTTGAAAGTTCCATTGACAAGAGGATCATGTGCTTGACTGAACTTAATGATCAAAGAACTATGGTGGTGGACCAAATTACTGTGCATCAAAGTCTGGTGAAGATAATCTTTGACTAGAAAGGAAAGATCCATGACTTTTAGATTAGAGATCAAGTCTTGTTGTGGGACAAGAGGAGAGAACCAAAAGGAATGCATGAAAAATTTGATTCCTTATGGAGAGGCCCATTTTCCATTCATCATTTAAATGGTGAAAATAGTTTCTTCTTAAAATATCAAGATGGAATGCCATTTGCTCTACCTCACAGTGGGTAGCATCTAAAGCACTTCAATCCTTGAAGTATCAGATAAGTCCATTTGTATATTTGTATAGTCTTTCTTTATTTTGTGTTTTTCATTTGTTTTTGGTGCCGTTTGGTTTTTGGTGCCTTTCTTTTGGGTAAGCTTGACTCCATAGCCCAATGGCATAAATGAAGGCACTGAGATTCTAGTTTCTACTCCCTTCGACTGTTTCAAAATTTTAATTGATGGAATTTCCTTAACTGGAGCCAGCTATTGTTCCCAAAATATGTCACTTGCTTTTATGGATAAAATACCAACCATTTTAGTCCTGTAGACCAAAACTCTCTCTTTTCTTTCTCAAAAATGTTCTGAGCATTTAAGTTTTTGAAATATTCAAGCCTTTTCATCTAAAGAAGTCACAGGTTCAATAGGCAAACTTTCTTCAAGGGAAGTTCAAAACACTTAAGGCTTTTCCTTAGTGTTTTGAGGATGGTTCAACACAAAGGTTCATTCGAAAGACTTAACGATGGGCTTTAAATAATTATAATGAACCAATTTGAACTGATGAACCTTGAACTAAAATGGTTCAAAGGTTCAATGAGTTTAATAAGTCTGAAAGACTTAAAGAAAAGAAGGAATCAAAGAGTGAAGATTGAACTGTTGAACCTTGAACCAAAAAGAGTTCAAAGGTTCAATGAGTTCAAATGTTCAAATGACTTAGATGGACTTAAAGAATTTAGAGAGTTCAAAGCTTAGAAGAAATCAACGAAATAAGATTGGATCATCAAACTGTTGAACCTTGAACCAAAATGGTTCAAAGGTTCAACAAGTTCAATAAGTTTGATGGACTGAGAGAATAAAAGGCTTCAAAGAAAGAGAATGAATCATTAAACTGTTGAACCTTGAACCAAAATATTTCAAAAGTTTAAAGCTTTAATGGGTTCAAAGAGTTCATAAGTTCAAATAGAAGCTTTGAGTGAATGACAAAAGTGAAATATTCTAGAAAGAAGTTCAACCAAAGGGTTCGAATAAATGGTTCAGCTGAAGAAGAAAAAGAAAGTGAACATGGACCTTCACAAAACATTGAACCTTTGAACCATTGAACCAAAAATTTTCAAGGTTCAAGGTTCAAAGAGGGTCAAGGTGACTAATGATGTCCCTGTAGATGTAAAATTTAGGGTAATAGATTATAATTTAATTTTCAAAAGACTTGAGAACAAGCTCAGTGACCAGCCTAGAAAGGAGTTAAAAGACCAATAGAAAGTGAGAAGGTAGCCCTGAGAGCTCAGATTGCTTAGGAAGAGACAAAACGTGGCAAGGAAAGAGAAAACAACTATAGGAAATCCAAAAATATCTATAGGATAGTTATTTCCAGTTGGTGGAATAGTCCACCAGGTGGACATCAGGGAACACAAACATTCAAAGGCATGGCCTATTTTTCTGCATTAAGTAAAGGAAAATGGACAACTATGTAAGCATCATTAAGAAGACCAGACAACTCATGTTGAGGAGGAGACATTGGAGATAATTCAGATTGCCAAAGTTAAGGCCGATGACTTGTTCCATCATGGCCCTTTCACAGATATTCAATGCATTCAATACAACATGGGTCATTTTTATGAAAACAAGTGCCCAAGTATTTCTTTTGATGCTATATACTGTAATCTCTCATTTTGTATAAAGGGGATCTCTCTATTTTAGAAGTGAAGCTCTACCCAAATTGAAAGACAATCTTGAGACTTTGAGCTCAGACTATTAATCATATTTTGTTAAATGAATGAGAAAGCAAGTGACCTTTCAAAATTTATGTTGGAATAAGCTTGTGTCATCTAGGAAATTATTCATACACCTATTTTCTAAATACAGTCTTGTCCATTTAATCAAACAAGTAGAACAAGTGGAAGTAAGTTGGAAGATGTCTTGAAGCTGACTGTGGGAGACTTTGTACTACCATAATTGTCTTCAGTCTGTGTTTTGTGTAAAGGATACTAGAGAGACTTTGAGCTCTCTTTATCCTTCGTTATCCTTTACTTTGTTGTAATTTTAGGTGCAAACTTTGAGTTGCATTTAATCCTGCTATGTTACTCTATCCTAATCAGTAAGAGAGACAATGAAATACTTTGTGCTTTCATTGGTTTCTTGTGGTTTCTGTTACTACCCAGGAAGAATCTTGTTGTTGTTTAAATATCACTTCTAAAAGAAGAGAAGTGCCTTCAGTAATTACACCAAAATTATCCTCTATTCTATGAACATCATCTCTGAAAAAGAGAGATGGATGGTATGATTTCACCCCTGTGTCTATTTTAAGCTTATATATAATAGTTTATAGGGAACCTCCCCTTGCTGAGAGGAGAGATTTGTCTCAATCTGGCTGTGGCCACCACATCCATTTTGCTGTATAAATCTCCTTATGCTATGGTTGGTGCACCTATTTTATCGTCAGTCAGTTGGCGACAAAATATTCACCCAACACATGGTTAAGTAGAGTATATATAAGAGGTAGTGGTTAATATTTTATCATCATATTGTGAATTCTATTTTTCTTGCATTATTATGGAGGTTTCCTCTTTAAAATGGCTCAGTCATAATATTCAAATATTTTGCTCTTTCACCAATTGTTATTGTGGATTTTCTTATTTTGCTCTAAATCCTACCACATATAATTATATTATTGTGAATCATCTAGGTATTTCCTTACAAATGGTATCAAAAATTCAATTTGGGAAAGTTTTTAGTTTTTGTGATTTGGATCTAGCATCCTGAGCACTAGAAGGTTAAAAAACACAACTTGTGATTTGGGAGGAATTGATTTTTTTCATCACCACAATCTATAATTTTTTTACCATGTACATATTATCAATCATTGGAATCATCTCTATGAGATGATCATAATGGTATATTCTATTGGTACTCATTTTTATGTCAAAAATTTTCACCCTTGTGTATAATAGCAATAGTTAGATTCATCTTGATGAGATGATTGCAATGGTGTATTTTATCGATAAATTGTTTTTGAGGCTAAAACCCTCTTTGGGTTTGTGTATGGCTAGTCTAAACACTTATAGTCATGGGAAAGGGAAATAAACTCCAAAAAATCCTCACAAGGACAACATGGAATATGAAACTTCTAATCCATCCATTTTAGAGGTAGTTAAACAACTTAAGTCAAATTTTTAGGGCATGGTGAAAAAATAGATTTTGATACAATTTAAGGGAACATTATAGGTTTGAGAGGGGACATGGATAGCATGAATAATTAATTACAAAAAATATTTAGGCAGTTGGCCAACTTATCATCTAAACCACTACAAAATAATCCTCCACCACTTTAGTTTAGTTCTCCTCTTCCAAACAATACCAACACCAATTCTGTTCCTAAGTCAATGTTGTGAATAGTGGACTTGTACAAGTTTTATGGTAGTGATCCACTCACATGGCTCAATAAAATTGAAAATTAATTTGATCTACATCATACTCCATGTTTGAAAAAAGTGGTTATGGCCTCCCTATATCTAGAACCTAAGCCATTTATTTGGTATTGTTAGTTGTGACCTTAAAATTAAAAAAGGGTGCCCCAGTTTCATAATTGGTATTTTCTAAGGAGTTATAGCTCCACTATCGCAACAATGTCTCTAAAATATACTTTAATTAGTTAACTAAGTTATACCAGACTGGGACTATCAAAGACTACATTCATCAATTTTAAAATCTCTCCTTATATGTGGCAAACATCACCAAGAAAAATTTGGCTAACTTATTTTTGGGTGGCCTCAAAGATAACATGTAATTGGAAGTTTGCATGTTTCATCCCAATAGTGTATTTGAGGCCATACCAAGGGCACACATGGTTGAAGAAAAAGAGATACTCAGATGAAGAAATTTCACTAATATTTGTGAATTCAGCTTCCCAGAACCATAATTTCATTAGCCTACTAAATTGACACCTCAGTAAGTGGAAGAAAATCATGCAAAATGTTTGTGTTTTGGCCATGATAGTAAATGGGGTAAAGGGAATTGATGTGCTGAAAAGAAGTTGTTTTACATTGACGATGCCAATGAGGAGGAAGAAGATGAGGAGGATTTAGGGAAAGGGTTATAATAACCTTAGGATGAATCTAAAGATTCTCAACCTACTATTTTTTGTCATGCACTTTCAAACATTAATACTTCTCAAACTCTTAAGGTGGTGGGGTTCTTGAAAAGATAGAAGGTGATTGTGTTAATTTAATCTGGGAGTACACATAAATTCATTAATAGTAAGTTGGTTGATCATTTAAATTGTTTTATTTACCCAAGTCTAAAATTTTAGGTCATATTTGCATATGGTTGTATGGTCAACTATTTTTAGAAATACCATCTTATTAAGCTTGTTATGGGATACTATTTTTTAGATTCCCGTATGTTTACTATTCCCATGGGAGGAGATGAAATTATTTTAGGAGTGTAGTGGCTAACTTTTTTGGGCACTATTGAGATGAATTTCTATGAATTATTCATAAGGTTCCATTTAGAAGGAAAGACTTTTGAACTACATGGGTTACAAGCTAAATCTCCACAACTAGTTAGTTCCCACTAGATGATGATGATTCTTAGAAAAGGTGTAGAAGGTTTTATGGCACACTTATTTTCCATGGAGGTTCAACCAACCAAGGAGTCTACACATCCTAATTTTCAAAAGGTGTTGGATGACCATTATGTTGTTTTTGGTGACACACCAAAAGGAATTCCTCTAATTCATTCACATGATCATGTCATTAGACTCATTCCCAAAAGTACACCACCTAATATCAAACCCTATAGGTATCCCTATGCCCAAAAGAGTGAAATTTAAAATATGGTATAAGAGATGTTGGAGGTATGAATTATTTGACATAGTTAAAATGAATATTTATCCCTAATGGTCATGGTGTGGAAGAAAAATGTAAATCAAAAGATGTGCTCAGACTACAGAGAACTCAACAAATACACCATCAAAGATAAGTTTCCTATTCTAGTAATTTCTAATTTTCTAGATGAATTGCATGGTGCTATTTAATTTACCAAGCTATATATTCACTCTAGATATCATCAGATTCACATCCGTGATGAGGACATACCTACAATAACTTTTAGAAATCATGAATGCCATTATGAATTTATGGTCATGCCTTTTGGCCTTAAAAATGCACCATCTACATTTTAGATTTTGATGAATACTATTTTTATGCCATTTTTGAGAAAGTTTGTAATATTTTTTTTTGATGATTTCCTCATCTAAAATAAAAATCGGGAAGACCATTTGAAGCACATGAAATAAGTTATTTTAGTTCTAGAACAACATCAACTTTATGCCAAACCTTCTAAATGTGCTTTTGGTGTCTAAGAGGTGGAGTAATTTGGTTATTTTACTTCACATGGAGTGAAATTTGATCCTAAAAAAATCCAAGTGACGATGGAGTGGAAGGTTCCAAAGACCCTCAAAAATCTCTATGGATTTTTGAGGCTAACTAGTTACTATCATAGGTTTGACAATAATTATGGTAGAATTATAGCCCCACTCACCTATTTGATAAAGAAAGACTCCCTAAAATTGATTGATTTAGCTACCAAGACATTTGAATAATTGAAAATGGTTATGTGCACCACTCCAATTTTGGCTACTCTTGATTTTTCAAAAGAAAATATTGTGGAGTGTGATGCATTAGGATATGCCATGGGGGTTATACTCATAAAAGAAGGTAGACCAGTAGCATTTGAAAGTCACCAGCTAAATGAAAAAAGTAGGATCAAACCAATATATGAGAAAGAGATTATGGCTATTCTACATGTAGTGAATCAATAAAAACCTTATTTGATGGGTCATCACTTTTAGGTAAAGACTGATCATGATATCCTCACATATTTTTTGTAAAAATTATTTTCATGTAAATAAAAATAAAAATAGGTGACTAAAATTTTAGGCTATGTTTTTGAAATAGTGTATAAGAAAGAAAAAGAGAATGTGGTGGTAGATGCCATCTATCAGTGGGATAAATTAGTTGAGGCATTGTTATGTGCCATGACCATGTGGCAGACATATTATCTAGGGGAAGGAAGATCAGAATGGGAGAATGATAGTGATACCAAGGATTTGATTTAAAATCTTTAGTAGGGTTATAATTAATATGAAAAATTTATAGATAATGGGAGCACATTATGGTATAAACATAGATTATACCTTTGTAAGCATTCTCTCCTCAAACATAAACTTCTTTAAGAACTTCATGCCTCTCCACTTGGAAGTCACTTAGGATTTTTGAAAACATATCTTAGAATCAAGTAAGATTTATTTTGGGAAGGACTCAAAGTAGATGTTCAAAAATATGTGGTTGAATGAATGGTACTCCAACAAAATAAATGTGAAACTATTAAGACCCCAGGTCTTTTGCAACCTTTATACATCCCTAGCCAGTGTTGGGAAGAAGTTTCCATGGATTTCATTATGGGGTTACAATGGTCTAAGGGTAAAAATGTTATCATGGTATTTTTGGATTGACTCACCAAGTATGATCAGTTTTTATCCTTATTACAATCATTTATTACCAGTATAGTAGTTTCATATTTTTTCAATACAATTAACAAATTGCTTGACACTCCAAAGATCATTGTAAGTGACTGCTATCTCGTATTTACTAGTAATTTTTGGACTGAATTATTTGCATGTTTGGGTACCTATTTGGCTCATAGATCATCCTATAATCCTCAATTTGATGGAAAAATAGAGGTTGTCAAAAAATGTCTCGAAGGGTATCTTAATTATTTTATTTCTGACAAACAGGTTAAATGGGTTCATTGGTTGCTACTTGATGAATAGTGGTATAACACTTAATATTACACTTCTTCCAAGATGTATCCATTTATAAAATTATATGGGTATCACCTCCCATATATAACTTCAATTTTTATAGTGCATCCTAAGGTTTGATCTATTGAGGAACACATTCACCATTAATAAGAGGTGTTAGTTAGTTTGTGAGAGCATTTAGCAATGACACAAAATCAAATGAAACAATAAATAGATCAACACTATAGTGAGTGTCATTTTGACATAGGTGATTGGGTCTTTATGCATTTTTAGCCATATAAGTAGATGTCTCTAAAGTAATATAAAAAGGATAACAAGCTATCACTTAAATATTATGGCCCTTACCATATATTGCATAAAATTGGTAGTATGGTTTACATGCTAGAATTACCCCTAACCATTTGTATACATCCCATATTCCATGTATCTTGCCTAAAGAAAATAATTTGTCAAAAATTTTCCACTCAGACTAAGTTAGCTAAATTAGATGATGAACACTGAGTCATTCTAGATCCTAAGGAGATCATTATCATACACACTAAGAAACTGTAGACCAGAGCCATTAATTAGTATTTGATCAAATGGAAGAACTTGCATTTTAAAGATACAACATGGGAGGATAAAGCATTCCTACAAAAACATAGTGGTTTGATTCAATGTTGAGGAAAATGTTATTTTGAAGGGGAGGGGCATGCTATGACCTTAACCTATAGTGCATCTAGGGATATGTGTGGCCAACTTATGACTTACATACCTTCATATTATTTTGTTGCATTTATTAATGTTCTTAGTATGGTTGATCTATAAAATAGTCATGACTAAGTATAGTATATATAGGAGGTAGTGGTTAGTATTTTATCATCATATTATGAATGATGTTCTTATTACATTTTTGTGGAGGTTTTCTCTCAAAGTGGCTCAGTCATAATAGTCAAATATTTTTCTCTTTCATGAATTGTTGTTGTGGATCTGATTATTTTGATCTTAATTATGCCATATATAATTCTATTATTGTGATCATCTAAGTAATTTCCTTACATTTGGCATGATAGTGATAAGAATTGGATGTCTATATTTTTCCCATATTTGAGAATGAATGGTAATACATTTGGTCAAAATAACAACTTTTGAAAGAATAAAATGGTTGCTTGAAATGATAATGATTATAAAAAATAAATAAATTCCTACTTTTTATTAAATTATACATTAGATACAGAAAAAAGGGGTTATGAAAATGACCCAAATGATAATTGGGTGGCTCATGATGCCCCCTCGAGGGTAGGACATAATTCTTTTAACTTTGATGGGTTGACTCTCAACTAGAAGAAAGGAACATGTAATATAGAAAAATAACCACCTCTTACTATAGGCTTTTAATATCTAATAAACATGTCAATATATCACCCTACAACATATCAATGAGATATTGATCTTTTACAAACCTCCTATGTCAAAATACCTAGATTCTATTATACCTATACCTATACAAGAGGCCTTAATGATACCTGTGTATACATACATCATTGTAATAGAGGGCTTGTTCTCTCCTATCTTTGAACCATGGCTTGAGTCTCCCCCTGCTACCTTGACAATATCTATATCTCCTAAGGGTCCCTATCCCCCATATCCATCTCCATATCTATTATGGACACCTAATTATGGTAAAGCCTATTGTATCAAATATTACATAGGAACCTGCATGGTTAGTTGTATTAGTTGTTACACTACCTGAGCCTAAGATATATATATATATATATATATATATATATATATATATATATATATATATATATATATATATATATATATATGGAATGACCTATTATCTAAGAACCTATGCCTATACTGAGGCCTCCACTCCATCCCTCATCTATCATACCTTACTCTGATGCTACCTTGGCTATTAGGGCCATGGTCTAGTTAGGTGAATGGGTTAAAAGCCAACTCATCATGATGCATAGGAATATATCACACATACATTAGTGAACCTACCTATATAGTCCCATATTATGGGATATACTATAAAAAAATCATAATGGCTTAGGCTCTAGGTACTAGTATCCCCCAATCTCTGATCTCATGTGTCACATGCATGAAGTAGTGTTGACCTTTTAGTACATCATGATGAAAGTCAAACTACCTCTAGACTTAGTCTAGCTTGTACCTCTCCATGATAAACTTGTGGTGACCTATGATATAACAAGGAGTCAACATAAATCTGGTCACATCCATATCCTCTCTCCACATAAATTAAATAGCCCTTTATGGGTGCTATATAAAGTCACCATCATCCATATCATCAATGGCCCTCTGATGAAAGTATAAATCCCCTTATTGGCCTCATAAACTTGGGCCTATGAGGTACCAACTAAAATACACTAGATCCTCTAGTCCTCGATGATATCTCGGTCCAACAAGCTAGTCCATGGTAATATGTTCCCAGTTCCAAACATGGAGCAAAGTATTATGTTTGATACTATACCCTCTTTGCTATGCTATCATATACAAGTCATGATATAACTGGGCCAATATAATAGGCCCCATGCAAACTATGTGATAAAGTCAAAGATGTCTCAAAACACCCTAATGAGCATAATCTGAAAGAACCATCTGCTCTTCTTAGGAAGTATGATGTCACTAATAATATCCATTAGAACCACTACCTCTTTAGGCACTATATCCTATGCGTGTGGTGGTATTACTTTAGGATTAACTAGAGGTGGCCAATATAGGTCCTTCAAGGAATCAATATTGATTGACCCCTATGTGATCTCGACATTAGTGATGATGATCAAATACTATAGCACTACTGACCTCCATATTAACAAATAGTAGATGCTCTAATCTTTAATGGGCACTCTCAAAATGTTATGCACATCCTCTAATGTCAATATCATCTTTCTGATTGATAAGTGAAAGGTCAACATCTTAGAGTACCGATTCTATACTAGTGCTGATGGATAGGCTTGATCTAATCAAATCATAGGTATTTAGGCGATGTGATAAAGATATATCATCTCCCATAACCCTATAATATCATCTATCAAGACCCCTAGTCAACACATCACTCATGATCACTTCTCACACATCGTAATAACCCCTACTTTCTCCTACAAAAGAACAAAATCTATCAAAATGAAGTCATTCATCTATATATTTTCCTCTAATTAATCTTATTTACCATTTTTATTCTAATTGAGGACTTAAAATTTTATTTTTCTATCCTATGATTTATTTCTTCTACCCCATTTGACCCTTAGGGTGACTTCAATGTTTTATCAATGATCTCATTATTTGTTAGGGTGTTTTCACCATTTAATTGATAACCTCACCATTTTTCACAATTTGAACCCAAATAGGTGATTTTATCGAATTCTCATAAATTCGATGATTTGGTGAACCCCACCCATTTTCAAAAAATTTTTATAGATGACTTTGTACATAATGTTGTCCCTTTAGCATAAGTTTCAATTTCAATTTTTTTTGTTAATTATTTTCACTCTGACCTCAGGTTGTTAGACCTTACTTTGTGGCATTAGCCAAGTAAGTGTTTACTTAAAATACCTCTTTCCCCCTGGTGTGCATATTTCTATTTATGAGATATTTATGCCGTCTTTTAATAAAAGCATTTCCTTTTTTTTAAAGATCATAACATTTTTTTAAACTAAAGTGTTTCACTTCTACATTCAAATTAATTTTCACTCAAGTCCTTTTACTTTAATAGTTATCACTATTACAACATTAAAGTGCCCTTTTTGCTTGCCTTATGCAGATTTACCTTTAATCTTTCAATAAAAATAATTCATCTCTCTTTAACATTTTATCCATTAAAAGTGGACTTTATGTGCTTCGTGTTTTATTTATGCATGCTTGATGATTAAGTTTCTAATATCATTATCAAATCATTCACTTACATGTGGTTAGTTTGTAACATGCGGCACCATCAATGAGGAAATGCTTGTTTTTGGGTTTCATTACAATTTTATTTTAAAAAAAATGAAAAATCATATTCTCACGAAAGCCACTTTCCTTTTTTGGTCTCATATGAAATATATTATTTACAAATAAAAAATGAAAATAAATGAGCTTTATGAGAGTTTAAATCTCATCATTATTATTTTTGTCTTAAACCATGTATCAATATTTGAAAAGTCAAAGTTTTAATTTTTTGGTTTTTTAAAGAGACTTATATGATATTGGATTTTTATATTAATTTTTTTTAAAACTTTAATGCATTTAGATTAATTTTATTGTGTAAAAATTAAAAAAAAAAGCCATATAAGTTTTTTTAAAGAAACTTTGTGTTATTTTATTATTTATTTATATTTTCAAATAATATAAGATTTAATAAAGTTATTTTTTTAATAATATTGAATTTTTTTTAAAGTTTAGAACTTATGCAATGGCTTTCAAATTAGCTATTTTTTAATTTTTTAAGTAATCTATGTACACTCTTTCTTTTAAAAATGAAAAGATTATTACTTTTAAATATCAAATTCAATATCAAAATATTATAATTCTTGATCTACAACTCTTAATATTTATGTGGAGAAAATATCATCTATTGATGCTTTAATTGAAAAATTTGCTTATTTTACTCATAATAATAACTCTATTGATGCATGAAATGATAAATTTGCATCTTTTGCACATAGTCATCATTATAATATTGATAAAACTGTTTGTGATCCTAAAAACCCCAAAAATTATTTGTACACTTCTTTTATCAATCCCGACTTAAAAATCATGCATAATATGGGCTATTCAGGTAGTGCACTTGATAAGTATCAAGACGGTATTCTCGAACCCATTTTGCCTAAATCAAATGCAACATATAAAATTTTTAGCTATGATGCTTCAAATGCTTCTAATGAAAATTTGACATCTTATTGTCCTCCTTATCAAAGGACTTATAATGATTTTTTTTATTATACTGATTCTAATGCTCATGCTTTGGTTAAAAATATTAAAACTTGTGCACATTGTAAAAAATACAGACACCATATATTTAAATGTTGGAAATTTCACCCATAAAAATCTTATGGTAAGTCTATGCATGACACTTTGAATTATTGGGAAATGACTACATCTCTTACCTATAAGGGTAAAATTGTTTGGATTCTTAAAGAAAATGAATCTTCTAGAGACTTTAATGTCTTCTTGTGATAATTATTGTAATTATTCACGTAGAATATCTTTTTCAACTGACACATCTTCTTTGTATCCATTTTGATAAATTCTATCTCTTTATGCATTCTTTGATTTTTATTACATAAGATATATGCTTTGATTATGTTGACTTAATTATTTTTGTGCAGCATATCGCTCTTTATGATGGAAACTATCTTTAATCCATTTGTCTTTTGTGTACATCTACTGTTATTACATTATGTATGTAGATTACATTTTTGGCATTCTGGTTACTTAGCTTAAAAGATTGGTGTTAGCTTGTTTATCTTATAGATTTGTGGATCATTACTCCTTGATGGTCTTCATTCTATTATGAATTGACAACATTGTTTGAAGAGAATTTTTGGAGATTATTGGTGATCACATTTTCTTCCTAACAAATTTTGGAAACAACTTATCTTTTTTTCTTCTCTAAAAACTTTTGTAGTTATTATAGAAGGAAGTTTATACTAAGGGGGACTACTATGTAATTTTAACTCCCTTCTTTTTTTTGTAAATTTTTTTCTCCAATTTTGTAATCCAAAATTTAAGCTTAAGGGATAGTGTTGGAAATTAACTTTAATTTGGGTCCTTTCTATATGTTTATAGGATTTTTCTAAGTCTTAGTTATATGTGTATTTATTGTATTTATAAATACATTTTATTCCTATTTTTATGAGGTGTCACTTACCTCATTAATCCATTTGTTGTATTTAGAGTTACCTACATGTAACTCTCCCTCTCCCATATAGAACACACGTCCCTCCACTCTCTAAAGGAATAGGCCACAAGTGGCACATACAAAGGAGGATTGTATGATAATTATGGGATTCCTTGTAACTCTCATTAACTTTTCTCTTGATCTATAAAGAGCCCTTCTTCTCCTTATCTTCTCACTAGAATATCATATCTCTCTCTTCTTCTCTTGTGCTCTTGATTCAATCTTGTATTTATGGAGATTTTGGTAGCAATCCTTCTAGTAATATCACATGGGTTTTTCTCTGATACATTCAATTCTCACTTTAAAATTATTATCTCATTTATGGTTTGTACTTGAGAGGTAACTTAGTCTTGTGATTTATTTATTTTTCACACTTTCATGCTATGCCATTGATAATTATTCTTGGGATAAATTCTTCAGTTACCTTATTTATCTATGAGAGACTCATTTTAGCCTCATTTATCTATTTTTTTGAGTTGTTTTCTTCTAATTAGTTTGTCTTTTCAGTCTCTTTTTTTGAATTATAGGTTCCTTTCTTTTGGTCGACGTCTACCCTATCAAAATTATTATTTTTCAATACTCACATCAAGGGGTATCATGGGCCACCCAAATACTATTTAGGGTATTTTTATAGCCTTATTTTTTTTTCAACTCATGTAGAATTTAATAGAAATTAAGAATGAATTTATTTTTTATAATAATGATCATTCCAAGTGACCTTTCTTTTTTTTGAATATCTGTTACTTTGATCAAATGTCTCACAATGCCTTCTAAAATAAGGAAAAAATATATACATCTAATTCTTATCACTGCTATACTAAAATTGCAAGTCTGAATGACTTTTCACAATAATGCACAAGTTGGACCAAAATCATCAAAATACTCTAATTCATCTATACACATCACATGCAAGTGTCGATTCATGTTTATGTATGCATGATTGGGGAAATTAATTTTATAGAATCACTATCTCCTTCTAAATCACTTTGAGTTAAATTACAACCAAAAAAATTCAAATTTTGGACCATTCAAACACTTTGATTTGTCTACACACCATGTGCAAGTCTAATTTGTATCTATGTTTTCATAACTAGGGAAATACATTGCATGCAATAGTTATCTCTCTCCAATTCATTTATAATTAAAATATGACCAATAAAATTGATATTTTTGATCATTATAATTAAACAAGTGACTAATTTCCAAGAATTTGTAAAAGACTAAGAAAAATCATTAAGCAAAGTAAACTAGATTATGAGCTTAAGTGAAAAATACATGGAAATTTAATGACTATATAATATTATAAATTTATAATTTAAAATATCAAGGCCATGAAATAACCCATGACATCATCACAAGGGTGTCATGCACTAGACATTAATGGAGATAAACATTAAAATTAAGGCTAGTCATGCCTTATTATTACTCCCTTCTCAAAAAACATTAAATGCTTGTCCCTTCAAAATTGAAATCATTATGAACCACACATATTGATATTGAGATGTTTGGTATATATCATTTTAAGAGGTATATAAATACCTAGGCCATGACTATAACCATTAATATTTTTTAGGTGCAAACAAACTATGCCAAAATATCACTAGAAATCTTCAAAATCTTCTTTCATTTTAACCTAATAAAGAGCCACAACAAATTGGTGTAATAAGATAAGTTGGAGGCACTTTTTATACCACATTAAAAGACTTAGAGCACCAAATCTAGGCAAAAACATGATTAATGTATCAATATTGGAGGAGAGTCACCTAGGGAAGGTATTACTTGTGTTTTTTTGTCTAGTTTATTGAATATATTGATCCATGCCCCTTGAGGGAGTAAATATAGTATGTTATTTCTTTATGATTGTCATTTGTTTTATGTAATAATGTATGATTTTTTTTTTTTACAATTAAATTATAAGTGACTCTCATTTAGATGTTCTAAATGTGTTAAATGTAGAATAAGATTGTAAAACAAGTTAGTTCATATGTTTGTACATAAAAAATGACAAACATAAAGAACTAATGTATTAGGTCTACTCCTTCAAGGGGAGTGAATAATTAGACTCAATAAACTAGATAATAAAAACATAAAAAATGCCTTCCGTAAGTGACTCTCCAAAAATATCAGTCCATTAATCATGTTTGTGCCTAGATTTAGTGTTTCAAGTATTTGTCAATGTGGTAGGGCAAGTACCTCCAACATCTCTTCTTTCATTAATTGGTTTTAGCTCTTGATTGGGTGAAAATGAAATAATTTTTAAACCTTTCTAGTGATATTTTAGCATAATTTATTTGCAACAAAAAAATCTTAATGTTATAGTCATGGCCTAGGTATTTATGTACCTCTTGTAATGATATGGACCACACATCTCAAGATCAAGATGTGTGGTTCATAATGAATTCAATTTTTGAGGAACAAACATTTAATGTTTTTGGAGAAGGGAACATGAATAAGACATGGATAGCCTTAATTATACTATTTATCTCCATTAATTCTTGGTCCATGACACACTTGTAATGATGTCATGGCCCTGATAGTTTAAATTATGAATTTCCAAAATTATGTATTCAATAAGTTTCCATAGATTACTCACTTAAGATCTTAATTTGATTTGATTTGATTAATGATTTTGCTTAGTATTTTTTTAATTATTGGAAATTAGTCACTTGTTTAATTAGAATGGTCACAAATGTCAATTTTTTTGGTAATTTTTTGACTGAAAATGAATTAGAAAGAGATAATGATTGCATATGATACATTACCCCAATTAGCGATACATAGACATGAATCAACACTTGCACATGATGTGTGTGGATGAATTAAAGTGTTTTAATGGTCTAGAATGTCAATTTACTTGGTCACAATTTGAATCAAAGTGATTAAGAAGAAGATAGTGATTTCATAAAATGCATTTCCCCAATTAGGGATACATGAATGTGAATTATCACTTTCATGTGATGTGTGAAAATGAATTAGAGCATTTTGGTGATTTTGGTCCAGTTTGAACATTATTTTAGGAAGTA
The DNA here is from genome assembly GCA_037957365.1 of Torreya grandis. NCBI lineage: Eukaryota > Viridiplantae > Streptophyta > Pinopsida > Cupressales > Taxaceae > Torreya > Torreya grandis. The sequence goes on along the minus strand of JARHVA010001942.1, from coordinate 215,788 downwards.
ATTCAAACTTATAATTTTAGGATGATAGTGATAAGAGTTAGATGTATAAAAATAATAGTTTTCGGACAAAGAGATAAGCAATTTAGATATAAATAGATAGTGAATGCTATCCTTTCAATACCATTAAAGTCTATAACTTAAAATTAAAACCATGATAAGTATTTTTTAAGAGTATAAGACTAAATTAATACATAAATCAGAATTTAGTATCTACATTTGCACTCCCTTTAAACTAGTAACGAAATTACTAGTTTTAAAAAAAGAAATGCATACCTGATGTGTATAACATACCTTATCTTGTGTGAGCCCAACTTGATTGATTTTTTGGTGAATGATCTACAACCAATATCATGTTATAATATATAATTAGTGTATGAAATTTGATATTGAAAGAATTTTAAATCCTCAAAATTAGAAAGAACAAGGTTAGGAGTGCATTTGTGTGTTGATGCAACCATCTTGCCTTTTGGTAATTTGATTTGAAAGGATACCTCATTATGAAGCATTAAATCTCAAATTAAGATAAATTTGACCTTGAAAGTGTATATATATAGAGTTTGGAGGACACATGCACCAACCTTTATATAAAGGTGAGTTGAAACACGTCCATTGAAATTGTTTCATCTCAATTGTGTAATACAAATATGCGCATGATCTCCTAAGTGTGAGTAATTTAATCAAATCACAATATATATTTGGTGAAGGTGGATGATCTAATCAAATATAAAATATAAGTATAGTAAAATTAGATGATTTTAATCAAGTTAAACTTATAATCTTGGTAATATTTAGTGATTTAATCAACTCAACCTTCCAAAAGTGGGCCAATTATTATAGTAGATTAACTCAATAACAATCCATACAAGTTCAACTTAGGTATAATAATAGTCCATATTAATATTTGAAATCTATAAAATGATTTGATTTTGTAATTTTAAGAGCCCTTTGCATGGCATATGCACCTTTTATATATATATATATATATATATATATCATAATCTGAAATCTAGGTATAGTAATAGTATCAATATCTAGATTACTACCATAAATGTGTATTTGAATCATATACTATGAAATCTAGTGAATCTAAAATTGGTGCAAGTGTGGAGGAAAATGTTTACATAACATGCCCCTAATGTAATATATAGAATTTGAGAATTGATGTAAATGTGGAAAACATGTTTCCTTAACATGCCCACACTATAATCTAGAAAATATTCAATTGGTGTAAATATGGAGGAGATGTTTCCATAACATGCCCCCACTATAATCTGAATCTGTGAAAGTGTTGAAGCCATGCCTATATGACATGCCCCCACCAATATTACCCCATTTTAAGGTGAGAGAAAGTATAGTTAGGTAGTTACCTTACCTCAAAAGGATAAGATAAATATATAAGTTATGTATGGATCATGCAACATATGGTAACATGTCTAGGTAGATATAGTAGTTAGGCACATAGTATGGGATCACATCTAATTTTAAGATGCATGATGTGGATCATGGTAATATATAGAGAGTAATTATACAAACTTGGAAATCAATCAAAGACACACACAAGAGCACTCAAAATAAAAGTAGTAGGAAATGGCCTAAGGTAATCTCATACAAGGGGAAATTTCAAATGCCACACAATCAAAGGGACATGCCATAGTCAAATGTCCATAAATCATAGAATGAAATATTAAAATGTATACATACAACAAACCATGACATGTTAAAATGTAAAAATAGGAAAGCATAAGCATGAGGATCATAATCAGTGGAGCACATTTAAATTCTCAAAATATGTAATAAAATACAAGATAATAATAAACAAGGAAAATAGGCAACCAACATGAACATAACATACTAGTTTCTAAATATATATGTTCATAAAATTTAAAGTACATAGCATATCAATTACACTTTGAAAGGTATAAATATGTATATAGTCATGTGTAAGTATATAAGCTCAATCATGATAATGAAAAGTGATAATAGAATAATGTAACTTAGGTGTATCATCATCAAATAAGTAGATGACCCAAATGTACTTAGGATGTGAGTATAGGGAAATACCAACATCTGTATGTGCATATATCATGTACCTGGGTATACATATATCACACTCAAATGAATCATGAAACACATGTATATCTAAAGTAATGATATGGTATCTACTAACATGGAACAAATAACATATGTATAAGAAATAGCACAACTAGGAACATGTTGGATTTTTTTGGTAGTTTTGAATTATTTGAATATTTTTGGTATTTTTTAAAAGCCAAACTGTAACCAATTGTCCTATTTAATGGGTTCTCATATGGAAGTTATATGATCATTAGATATGGCATATTAAATTAGTGGTACTACTAAGGAGCATGTATATGTGTAATATCTAACACTGTAGGATTTGTAATGCTCTATATATGTGTCATAGGACTTTGAGATATCTAAGAGGTAATAGAAGGAGAAGGGGTTCATGAAACCCATCATTTTGTGTTTTGTAGTGTATTGAAATAATAATAATAGGAACATGTTTATTTGATCTGAATAACCAAGTATGCTATGTAATAGTAGATGAGGATTTTGTGGAATCCACTCTGTATCTATCATGTATTCATCTCTCAAGTATGGGATGCTTAATAAATGGGAATGAATATTTCTTACCCTTTCATGGAAGATTAACCTCAATAAGTTTGATAATTATTTGTCTTAGAATAAATTGTTTTTGTTCAAAGAGATGTTCATATGGAATTCTAATAAGTATGACTAATCTATTAGTATGAATGCATTTAATACACCCATGCACTATATAATGTATTGTGTGGAGTTTATGTATCCAAAGTCATCCTAATATCATGACAAATAATATCATGTATGGTATGATTGATAAGGTAGTGACCACATGTGCTAGGTCAACTTGTAAAGGTAAGTCAATCTCACCAAGAACCTATTGTGAGGTCCCAATGATCTAACCACTTTGGTCAAAGGGTGTAAATCATCATGTGTATACCCCAAATATGTAATTAATATCATGGTGTAAACATTTTTACTAGGACCATTATTGATCATAAAACTTTGAATAGGTTGGTGATTAAGGTATTCTTGAATGAATATTTGAGTCATCACCCATAATCTCACTATCATCAAAATTAATATAGGGTATCTAAACCACAGGAGGTGTATGTTACATATAAATACCAATAATTCCATCTAATAGGTGACCATAATTTCATAAAGGGGGATGTGTACTATATTTTATTTACACATCTATAGTCTTCTGTGAATGATATTTTAAGGATCATTAAATATATTTTGGTTTTGATGGTCACTAGGTTTTGACCCTAAATCTTTGGGAGGGGCATCAAATGTAAGTTATTGGTTATCAAGAAGGTCTTGGATATTATGATTTAAGGTACAACATCGATTAGTAGAATGCCCTGGGCGATGGTGATAGTCATAATAAATATTGGCATCATATCCATGAGGTATAGGTATACTCATATCAACCTTTATGGTAGGAGGGAGAGATATGAGATGATAATCTATAAGCTTCTTAAGTAAAGAGTATAGAGACTCAGGTAATTATGTAAATTATCTCCTCAGTGCATTAAATAAGATAAGTTGATTAGGTTATTTTGACACTACATTAAAAATTGTAGTTGTGTCTTTTTTAAGTTTTTTACATTTGACCTTGTAGATTTATTTGATATGAAACTTGGTATTGGATGTAGTTGATGTGTTTGATATATACTTAATCTTGTTTAATAAAATAAGTTTTATTTTATGATCTCTAGAAATATGGCATAAGTCATCGAAAGATTTAAATTTTTTGAAAATAATGGATCATGTAATGGGAAAATCAAACTCTGGTTGAATATGTCTTAAAACTTTTTACCTGCCATTTGGTTTATCATTTTGGCCAACATTGTCTTGTACATCAAGACTTATTCATTGATAGGTTCATTACTTCCTCATTTGATGTTTTAAATTTGGGCATATGATACCATTTTGGTAATGTTGATAGAGAAGTGTGATAAAAACTAAATTTTAAGAGGCTTGGATGATTTTATGATTTGGATTGGTAGATATAGAACTACCTTAGAGCATAGTCCTTGAGGCTCCTTGGAAATAGTCTAGTCAGAAGTTTATCATTGGATGCATAATAAAGGCATGCTACATATAAATATCATAAATGTTGTTCAAGATCACCCTTTCCATCATTAAATATGAACTTAGGTGAAATAAAACTAGTTGGAAAGGGGTATACGGATATTTAAGGTGCAAGAGGGTTATGAAATACCTCTTGTTAATCAACATCATAAGGTGAATTCATATAATTTTATTCAATATTTATAAATTTATCTTTCAAAAGTTTTATTGTTTAAACAAGATCTTATACATTTTTATGGCTAAGGTTTGAAGTTTGAGAAGTCACCAAAGGAGGTGTACCCATAGTTTGATTTAAGATAGGCATTGAAACCAATAACTGGGTTGAACTACCAATGTTTCCCATGGAGGATGTAACAATAGCAGGATTTATTTTAGGGGACAATGGTGTAAACACATAACTCATTCCCCCATAAGATGTATGAAGTGATGATGTGTTCAAGGGGAGGGTGATTGGTATTGAATCAGTTATAGTACCTCTTAAGGATTTACCATCACTAGGGGATGATGCCTTAGCCTTATCATGTTTACTGATTTCATCTATTATAACATACAAAAATACGTCCATTAAGTCTTTGTTGTTATTGAGATGAGTGACTAATGCTTATTTATCTTCCATTTGAAAGCAATTTTTTTATTAACATTATCCATTGCTTATAAATAAAAAATTTAGAATTTTAGAAAGTAATTTACAACAATCATAAAATCAAAATAGAAAATACTAGGTCAAACTAGGGTTTTGAGATAAAATGCTGGGTTCACTAAATGTTTAACCTTAAATTTAGATAAAAATGGGTATCTAGTGTTAAGGGGTATTATACTAGCTTTTAAATAAAAATGGTGAACTAATATAATGAGCAAACTAATAAATGGAAACTAAAATAAATAATATTATAAAGTTATATAACTAAGATTGCTAAAAATAGTAAAGTACAACTTTTAATAGATATTGTAATGAATAAGGAACAATTGGTATTTAGATAGTTTACTATGCTCATATAGTTCTAGTCTAGAATAAGATGAAAGTAGACTAGAAGGTGATGCTATAATAGTCATTATATTTTAGGGATATTCTTTTTGTGGCCTCAAATTCTTGCATCAAATATAAATAGTTGCATTAACTCAGATGTCTAATTGTGACATAGGTATACTATATGAAATACTGACTAGATTTGGATGCAACCAAGTAGACATTTTTGTGTTTTTTTCCACCTTTCTTCTAAAGTCTTTAGATCATGCATATAGACTATTTTTCTTTGTTAAAGGATCAAACCCTAGATTCCTCACCCTTGGAGTGACTATGAAAAAAATGGGTTAGTGGGTTCATGGGGTCAAGATATCCCAAGTAACTCTCTATCATTGGGCATTGCCTATATATCCAATACTCTGAAGAGGGCCTAAGACTTATGTAGTTCTCCCATACATGTTGGTTTGTATGTGTATCAAGATACAACATGTGATAAGTGATGACATGTAATGACCTAGCTTGTAACTTAGAAAATATGGATCATGAAATACTCTTCAAATGCTTTAGACCTATGGGAATACTACTTCTATGACTAATATGGAAATAGGAACAAATAAAGATAAATATGGAAGGTTTGCTCACTTGAATGATTGATTGAGTGTTTCTTGGTAAGTTGTCTTGTGAATTCCTCATATTTACTAGGTGATGAATGAATGAGGTTTGGTATTGTATATATACTAATCCCCTTTATAAATATCTCACATTAAATAACTTAGGTTGACCTTTAAGATACATTTCACTTTCAAATTAGATGAATTTTGGGCAATGCACACTTTGTAGAAAAAGTGGACACTTACATCGATGCAGGTGTCTATCTGGGATGCAAACATCTAGGGAGCTAAAAAATAGGTACATGTCCTAAATTGGCAATGAAGAATAATGATAAGGTTTAAAGATTTTTTCACAATATAAATGGCTTGGTCATCAAAATAAAAATGGTCAGACTAAGAGATAAATAATTTAGGCACAAAGAGATAGTGAATGTGATCCTTTTGGTAGTGAGTAAGTCTATAATTGAAAGGTACAACCATGACAAGTGTTTTCCAAGTGTACAAGACTAGATTACTACATAAATTAGATTTTAGTATATATGATTAGCATTTAAAAATTTATCCAACACTTTGGGCCTACAAGAAAAATATTAAAACACCCACATATTATAACCTTAAATGTGAAGATACCTAGACCTCATGTTTTTCTTGAGGGTCTCCATGATCATGAATAATATGAAAATACATAACTAGTTGAACTAAAAACTTTAGTTGAACATCAACTCATTATTGTGTACAACCACATTACTTAGCTGGTCACAAGGGTAGATAATTAAATAATAACATCCATGAGTTACCTATACATGTAGGAGACCTTGTCCTTAGGCTCAACAACTGAATTTACAAAAAAAGGATAAGGTTAGAAGTTTAGACCTAACTGGTTAAGCCCTTACCTAGTTACTAAAGATTTTCAAAATGAATTTTATCAATTATGCACTTTGGAGGGAAAGGAGTTTAATGAATTTTGGAAATCTTTGCACCTTAAAAGTTTTTACATCTAGTAATTACATTGCATTTTTTATTTTTTGCATTCTATCTTGTATATCAAAGGCCACATTTGGTAATTATCTAGTTGTCAGTTTGCATAACATAAAATTTCAAAATGTATATTGTCATCTCATTTCAATTTTAATATCACCATATTACCCTTAAAAAAAATTCTCAAAATCAATGTTACATTGGTTCTTGCCTTTTCTTATGAGCAAAGTGTACCTCTTTTTCCCAATGTTTTCTTGAAAAAGTTACAAAATATTAACCTACAACCTAGTCTAGAATCTTGTCCATGACATAGTCTTCTCTTATGTTTCCCTCTAGGAATAAAACAATAGCATGATAAAAAAAAGGTAAACTTAATCACCTATCTTGTTCTTAGGTTATAAGCCCTTGGATCTTACTATTTTTATAGGGCCAAGGTTTAGGGGGTAAGTGTTGACAATTTTGACATCACAGGTCAAATTATCACCCCACCACTTGAAAATTTTCTTGTTAGGAAAAGGTGTACTTATTCATGCCTGGAAATATCCAATGGATACATTTTAAAGCATTTTAAATAGGCTTATAAAGTGTTTCTAGTAGTTTTAGTGCCAAAAAGGCCTATTTTGAGGCTATTCATATAGTTATTCAAGGTGAAATTGAGCTTTAGGAATAATAATGACATTAATTTTCCATGAAAAGGTCAAAAAAATATCTATAAGAGGTTTTAAGTCTTAAAATTTAGAAAAATAATTTGTCTCTCATATCAACCTCCTTGGTAACTCTAGAATGGTAGTTTTCAAGTGCTTGGTATGGACATTGGAGAGAGAGTTAGAAGTTAAAACTTTGGAAAATTTTAGGGGTATCAATAATATTTAAATAAGTGGAATTATTTTTCATATTGATGGATTACTCTTTATGAACAATTGTTAAGAGTGACAATAGGTCACTATGGCCTATTCATCCAAGAGGGGTCTATTCTTGCACCTGTTTCTCCACTTAAAAAATATATGGAGAGGAATGGTTTTGAGCGTGGTTTTTAGAGGTCATCTATCTCCTTTAAATTATGGTTTCATTATCTAAATAACATCTATGAGGTTATTTTATTTGGAAGAAGAATGCCTTGGTGTATATGTTATTCTAGTGAATACAACTACAAGTTCTTGTTTCATTTTCATGGTGGTCATTATCAGAGGTTTATAGTGATTTTTAACTCAAGGGAGATCCATATTTTTCATGGAGTTCATGTTCTTTTGTTTGAGATGGTCTTTGGTCTTTTTTATTCAAGTGTGCTTGCTCTTCGAGACATTATCAAGGGTTGCACAATCCAATGGAGTTTTCATTACTAATTTTGACTCAAATTCTAGTAATACATCATGGTGTGAGGTTCCAAGATGATATTGAATCATTAGAAGTGAAGAAAAGTGAAGATAAGAGATCAAATGCACATTTTCAATGAAGATCACAAGTGTTTCCTCCATGTGCCAATTGTATGGACTATAAAGTGTTTTGAAAATGTTAATTTCTCATGGAAAGACTTGATACATGTCTTAATTCATTCAAATGGTCATTTAATACTTTGTTACCATCACCCAAGTGGTTTATAATTGACTAGATGCTCTAGACCATACACAAACATTTTTCATTGGTATACTATGTGTGTAGTCTGTACATGATTAGTAGGTGAATTTGAGGTGATGTTCATTATAATAAGACTTTGTGGGCCATTAAAACATTAATAAGGAGGTGTAGTGGTTTGACAATTTTGAGGAGTTAAAGAACTCAAAGATTCCTTCTATGTAGACCTAAATAGTCCATAGTGACCACCCATGCCTTAAGCCTATAGGTCCACATTTTGGACTAAGAATAACACCTAATAAAAACTAGAGTAATCTTACATAAAAGATTAAACTTCAAGGAAAATGAGTAAAAGTGACATAACTCATTAGATAGCACCTAAGTGACTATGTGCAGTCAAGAGGACAATGGATTGAGTTAACTATCTCTAAACACCTACAAGTTTATACAAAATATTAAGGTAAGTTAGAGATGACATAAAACCTTGTCATAAGCCTCTATATGCCATTTCTATAGTGATAATGAATGATAAGGAGGGAAGTGGCTTGACAATGTTGAAGGATCTAAGGACTAGAGAAAGTGTCTCTTGTAGTCCTAAAATAATCAATTAGAGACCTATAGGTTCTAAGCTTGTAGGTCCTCATTTTGGACATAATAAACATTAAACCAACATAAAAATAGAGTATAAAATAAGATATTTAACTATGATACAAGATAAAACCCCCCAAATCAAGATGAATAGTATCTAGGTGTGTTGGAGTGTGTAAGTGAGTTCCAAATACATAGTATGCAGCTAATGATCCTTGAAAGACACCTACATGCTACAAGATAGTGGTAGTTGGTTTTAGGTCTAGTGGAGAAAAGGGAAGATTAGGTGTTTTAAAATTCTTTGATATAATTGAAACTCCATCCAATTTATTGAACTAGTGAAGGGATATTGGTGTGAATGAGAAGCCTCAAACTCCAAATCACATAGTCATCACCATAAAAGAGATACCTACAGGCTGCAAACTCAGAATATAGACTAATGTTCATATTAATTGAAGAACATAGGTTTTGAGAGAGGTTTTTAAGCCTAAATGGAACCTAAACTAAGTTATTTAACTTTAGGGAAGTTAGTGATATTTAAGGAAGTCCTAAAACACAAGGAACACAACCAAGTGACCTTTTAATAGTCACTTACAGGCTGAGGGAACACATAATGGACTCAAGATCATACAATGAGGGAGAAGAGGTGTTGAAAGAGATATAAAACCTAATTAAAAACATAAACTTATTCAATAAACTATCAAATAAGATCAAAGATATGAGTAAGTTTAAAACTCCTATATATAGATAAGCTCTCTCCTAATAGGTACGTACTGGTGGCTAATGGAGCATACATAGTTTCAAGCCTAAAGGGAAGAGGTAGAGGTGATTTAAAGGTATGATAGAGCCTAAAATTAAAACTTCAAAAATGTTAAAATCCATGAAGAGGGTCAGATATGTGAAAATAAGGTCTAGGGAAAGAACACAATCATAACCCCCTAGTACTTGTAGACTACAGTCATGACAAGTTAGATTCAAACCAAAATAAAGAAGGAAATATGATGATGGAGGAATATAAGGTATACCTAAAATGGGATTAAAATTAATTAATTAATTTTGGGAGAAAGGATATGACAAAGAAAATATTGATCAAACTCAATTCTAAACATCCGTACACAATCGACATAACCTACCACCCTGCCTACTTATGAGCTTTTGCTTGGAGTGAAGAAAAAAGGATGTGAATAGGTATGGAAGAGTAAAGGTAATTTGAGATGATAAAAAATTTCATGGAAATACAATATAGTTACTTATACTTGATATCAAGGGTACAAAGGGTAATAACTCAGTTTAGGACCTAATGAAGGAAGGTACACATATTCATCACCTATAGTCTAGCCATGAGAAAGATTAGTGTTTTGGGAAATCCATAGGCATGATAATGATTTAGAAATTGGTAAAAAACATGTTAATGATTATAAAAAGTCATTAATTATCCCCTAAAAGTTATAATAATAGTGGACATATCCAAATTTTTGTCTCAAACCTGGCCCACTCCCTCGATAAGGGGCATTTATGAGACTAAGGGTTCATTTTGAGCTTTAGGCATAAATAAAGAATCTAAAGATCTCATGAAGGGTCCTTGGGGAAACTGATAGTGATATTAATTTTCTAAATACACCTCTAAATGGCAACAACACTTATGTTTTAGTCCAAGTTCCCTTGAGGGCTATTAAGAAGGTAACAAGCCCAAACCCCAAATACCCTGACTAGTTTACCAAATGCATATAGAGGAGTGATGAACACTAACAAAGCATGTGAAATCATGAGGGTTATTTTTTTGAAGTTTTATTAACTCATAAAAGTAGTGGGAATTAATTTTGAGACCCAAAATTTATATTTGACCTCTCTTGAGTCTCAAGAATGCTAGGCAAGCCACCCAAAGAATAACTTTACATACTCGTACCATGTATAACACTTGGAATGGGGAGATGATCCATTAGGGATAGATGAGGAGGTAAGAAAAGAAGGTTTTAAAAGTGGAAGGGGTCATTTGGATGTACCACCTTTATAAAATTTTTTAAGACCCTAAATAAGACTTAAACCTCTCTAAAGCCCTGATAATGACTAGTCATGGGAAAAAGACTTCAAATGCATATATAATGCCATAGTTTAATATTGAAAACTATCATATGTTTTTGAGGAATATAAGGAGGCTATGAACATGTAAATTTATGATAATGTATATTATACATATTTCTCCAAATAATTGGCATGAAAATTTTTGGAGGCGATAAAACTCAACCCATTTTCTAAGGTAGTCCCAAATAGGCTCAAAATGAGAATATGTAGCAAGGTGGTTTCATGGTTTTCATACTTCCATGGGGTATTAGGACCCTAAATTTATCATGGAGGTTGGTATTAGGTAAGGTAAATTTAATCACATGCTTTTGTCTAGTTTCACATGTGTGGGTGGTCATTTGGGCCAAATTTCTCTTTTCAGGCCTAGGAGGCCTAATTAGAAAAGAAAATGAAGGAAAAGGAGTACTTACACTTTGATTTTGGTCATGAAATTTTGTGTGGAGATGTAAGCGGATATAGGGTACTAAATTTTTTTCCTAAGTTTCCAATTTGGTCTATACAATTTTTTGGACAAGGATCTTTACAAGTTTTAATAGCTATAAGGAATGAGTGCTAAAGCATGTTATATGATCAAAATGATGTGTTTTGGACTAATTTATGGCTCCAAATTCCTTGTTTTAGGTTTAATTTCATATTTATAATCCATCCATGGTGGAATTTTTCTTGGCCTGATGCAAAAATTCAATTTCTCTCTCTTATGCCTCTTTGCCCAAAAAGGAATCAAGTGTTCAAAAGTACTAAATGATGCATAGAAGTTTTATAAAGACTTTATTAATGACAATCCTTACATCTTGAAAATATTCAAGTGTGGAAGAAGTCAATTAATGTTTGGGAGAAGGTTTAAAAGGTTACCAAAGACTCCTTATCACACTATTATTCCTTCTAACACCTAGTATGTTGAAGTGGTCAAACAAACACTAAAGGAATCTTAACAACCTCAACCAGGTGGAAAGACTTCATGAATAGTTTTTAAGAATTTTTCAATGAAGAATGAATTAAGACATGATGACCTATTTTCAAGGAAAGGACCTTTCTAGTCAAGAGAGGCATTCAACCAAGAATATAGGGTTCTTGAGCAAGGATTTAAGCACCGTTATTGGTCAAACTCTACCAATCAAGGTTGATGACTTATTCAAGACTCCTTAAAAATTTAATACATGTCTCAACATGAACCTATATACCATTTTAAAAAGGTGGTTGAGATATTTTAAAGGGAATATTACGTTGGGTTTGAGGATGACTTAGTAAATGTAATATTTCCTAGTTTTGGGGGCTCTTATCTTTCTCTCTCCCCTCTCTCTTATTATCTATATGTAAGCCAATTTTTGGAATTTGAATAATACTTAACCTAAGTTGTGGCAAGGCCATTCTAAAACAAACACTTGTAATTTCTTATTTTTAATGAATAAGATTGAATTCATGCCTCCTCAAAGCTTATGTGTAGTATATTTTTATGGGTTGTTGATGAATGATAGTGATAGTATAGACTTCCTTTCATTTTGTACTTCCTCCTTACCTGTTTTAGGTGTTAGCTTATCCTTATAGGTTACATAGTGTGATATAATCATCTTACATGTATGGTAAGTGTGAGCTTTCTTTAGTGTCCTTGAGAGACCTATAGAATAGGCTGCCTTAGATCATGCATCAAGCCGAGCCTTTGTGAAAAATTGATGTTTGAAGGATTTAATTTGATAAGTGTAATTAGGTTTATGTTCTTATTTAATATTCTTAGTGCATAATACACAAGTGGAGGAAGCATTTTGGTGAATCACCCTAGTTAGATAGGTTTTTCTTTTAGTTTACTTTCTTCTCTTTTCCCTTACAAGTTGGTAGAGTAGAATAGAGATCCGAATAGATACATCAAGGGGAGCTAGCTATTAAAGTATAGAGATACAATCCACCTATTATGCCACCTAAAACCTAGGATTATATCCATGTTAATTTAGATTGTGAAGGCCTACAACTACCTTCACATGGGTGCAAGTCTAGTAGTCAATAGTTTTTAGCATGCCTAGTGGGACACATTGGTGTTGGTCTTGGTGAAATTGTAGTTATAGCAACATTATTCATGATGTATTTGGTGACTCCAATCTCAATCAACTACTTCTAACAACATAGGCACAATTTATAAGTAAGTGTATCTTCATTACACTATGTTGATGTTGTTTTTATGGTTGTGTATGAGGAAAATTCCTATGCTATACTTCCTTATCAGCCTTATAATGAGATATATGAGCCTTATCATGATCCATATAAACCTTTTTATGAGCCCAATCATCATTACCAAGAGTATTATCATCCCTATGATAAATATTGTAAAAATGTTAATGATGCATATCAGATTTATAGTGACTCTTATCAGCCTCACTATGACCTTGACTAGATGCCTCAATAGCCTTATCAAGACTTGTAGTAGGTCTAACAAACTAGTATTTTGTCACCTTGAAGACCATTACCAAAGTAGAGCAATTACAAAAGGTAGAGGATGAAATCCATGACCAATATGTGTTCATTAGATATACTTTTGATAATGTATACCTATTACAATATATGTAAAAATGCATTGGCATTGAATAAAAAGTCTTAGCCAAGTAATAAGTCAATCAAATGTGTTTTCACAGGCCATTACATACCTCATGAAGTAAGTAATCCAAAAAACTTTCCTTTTGATCCTTGAGGAGGATTATTTGAAGGTTAGTTTTAGTTAGTTTATATTTCCTCCAAGTTTTTTAAAGCACATTAGTTTTCTTATGTTTTGTTTTAATAAGTGCTTATTTAGCACATGTTTTTTGTTAGTCTAGTTTCCTTACTTTGTTGTCTTTTATATCATGTTTTTGAGGAGAAAGTAGCTATTTTATTTTGAGTCAAGAGTTATGGTCATTGGTAAAGGTCTAATAATTATTATATCAGAGTGAAAGAGTGATATTATAATATTCAAAGATATGTCAATGGTCTGGTTCTTAAACATAACAGGCATGCTTCCTAGTTAAGTCACCAAAATGTTGACAATTTTGACCTCATAGGTCAAATTATCACCCAAACACATGAAAATTTTATTGTCATGAAAATTTTTACTTATTCAAGCATAAAAGTATCCAATGTATACATTTTTTTAGCATTTTAAATAGGCTTCTCTAGTGTTTCTAGCAGTTTTAGTGCTAAAAAGGCCTATTTTTAGGCTATCTGTATAGTTATTCAAAGTTAAATTGAGATTAAAGCATATTAATGACCTTATTTATCCATGAAAAGGTCAAAAAAATTATTCATAATAGGTTTTAGGTATTAAAATGAAAAAAACTAATTTATCTCTCATATCGACCTCCTTGGTAGCTCTAGAAGGGTAGTTTTAAAGTGCTTGGTACAGATAGACGAGAGAGAGTTAGGAGTTAAAAATTTAGAAATTTTTAGGGGTAATATCAAGATTTAAATAAGTGGTATTTTTTGTAAATTTATGTCTTATTTTTCAAGAACAATTGTTAAGAGTGATAAGAGGTCACTATGGCCTATTCATCCAAGAGGGGTCTATTCTTGTACCTATTTATCCACTTAAGAATTATATGGAGATGACTTGTTTTGAGGGTTGTTTTTATAGGTCATGGATTTATTTTTAATTTTGTTTTGATCAGCCAAATAATCTCTGAGGTGATTTCATTTAGAATAAGAATGTCTTGGTGTATAAGTTGTTCTAGTGGATACAACTGCAAGTTATCATTTCATTTTCATGGTGGTGATTCTTAGAGGTTTATAGTTATTTTTAACTCATGGTATCTCCATAATTTTCATGGATTTAATGTTCTTTTGTTTGAGATGGTCTTTGGTCTATTTTCTTTAAGTGTACTTAGTCTTTGAGACATTGTCAAGGTTTGCAAAATCCACTAGAGTTTTGGTTACTAATTTTGATTTAAATTCAAGTAATACATAATGGTGTGAGGTTATTAGATGATATTGAATCATTGGAAGTGAATAAAAGTGAAGATAATATCTCAAATAAACATTTTCAATGAGGATCACAAGTCTTTCCTCCATGTGTCAATTGTACAAACTGTAAAGTGTTTTGAATATGTTAATTACTTATGGAAAGACTTTATAAATGTCTTCATGCATTCAAATGGTAATTTAATACTTTATTACCATCACCCAAGTGGTTTCTAATTGATTAGATGCTCTAGACTATACATAGACTTTTTACATTGGTGGACTGTGTATGCACTCCATACAAAATCAATGATTGAGTTTGAGGTGATGTGATGCATTTTCATAAGCCTTTATATGCCATTGAAAAATTCATAAGGAGGTATAGTGGTTTGATAAGTTTGAGGAGTTCAAGAACTCAAAGATTCCCTCTATGTAGACATAAATAGTCTATAGTGACCTACATGCCCTAAGCCTATAGGTCCACTAAGATCAACACCTAATCAACAATAAAGTAATCTCAAACAAAATATTCAACCTCAAGGAAAATTAGTAAAAGTGAAATAACTCATTGGAGAGCACCTAAATGACTATTTTTAGTCAACAAAGTGACTATGTGCAGTCAAGAAGACAATGGATTAAGTTGACCATCTCTAAACACCTATAGGTCTGTATAGACTATTAGGGTAAGTTGGGGATGACATAAGACCTTGTCATAAGTCTCTATAGGACATTTAATAGTGATAATGAATGAAAATAATGAGGGAAATGTCTTGACAATGTTGAAGGATCTAAGGACTAGAGAAAGTGTCTCTTGTAGTCCTAAAACAATCAATTAGAGACATATAGGCCCTAAGCCTATAGGTACTCATTTTGGTCCTAATAAACATTAATCCAAAATAAAAGTAGAGTCTAAAATAAGATCTTTGACTATGAGACAAGATGAAAATACCCATAGATCAATATGAAGAGTATCTAGGTGTGTTGGAGTGTGTAAGTGAGTTACAAACACACAATTTAAACCCAATGATCCTTGAGAGAAACCTATAGGATGCAAGGCATTGGTAGTTGGTTTTAGGTATAGTGAAGAAAATGGTAGAGCATGTGTTTGAAAATTATTTTATCTAATTGAAACTCTATCCAAGTTATTGAAATAGTGAAGGGATATTGGTGTGAATGATCTCAAACCTCAAAGCACACAATCATCACCCTAAAAGAGACATCTACAAGATATAAACTTAGGGAAGATAGATTTTTATTGGGATTAAGTGAAGAATAAATGTGTAAGTTCAAAACTCCTATATATAGACAAGCTTTGTCCTAATAGGCACCTACTAGTGGCTAATGGAGCATACTATGTTTGAGGCCTAAAGGGAAAAAGTTGGGATGATTGAAAGGTATGATAAAATATAAAGAAGATAGATCAAAGATAGGAGTAAGTTAAAATATATGGAGAGGGTTATTTATGTGAGAATAAGGTCTAGGGAAAGAACACAATCATATCTCTCTAGCACTTGCAATCTACAGTCAGGATAAGTTGGCTTCAAACCAAAAGAAAGGAGTAGAGATGATGGAGGACTCTAAGGTCTACCTCAGGTAGGATTAGATTTCATAAATTCATTTTGAGACCAAGTAAATGACAAAGAAAATATTTATCAAACTGAATTCTAAAATTCCATACATAGTCATCATAACCTACAACCCTACCTACTTATGAGTTTTTGCTTAGAGTGAAGGAGAAAGGCTGTGAATAGGTATGGAAGAGTGAAGGTCATTTGTGATGATATATAGTGTCATGGATATACCATATAACTAATCAGACGTGATATCAAGGGTAAAAATGGTAATAACTTAGTCTAGGGGATAATTAAATAAGGTACACATAATAATCTCCTACAGTCCAACCATGAGAAAGATTAGTGTGTTGGGAGGTACACACAATCATCACCTACAGTCCAAACATGAAAAAGATTAGTGTGTTTGGAGATCCATAGGCATGATAATGATTTATAAAAAGGTACATAACATGTTAATGAGTATACAAGGCATTCATGGTACCTTGAAATTTAGACTAATAGTGGACATATCCACTATTTTATCTCAGACATGGCCCACTCTATTGGCAAGGGGCAACCATGAGACTAAGGGGTGATTTTGAGATTTAAGCTTAAAAAAGAATTTTTAGACATAATTAAGGGTCATTAGGGAAATTAATAGTGATATAAATTGTCTCAATACATCTCTAGGTGGTAATAACACTCAAGTTTCAGTCTAAGTTCCCTTTAGGGTTATCAAGAAGGTAACAAGCCCAAAACCCCAAATACATTGACTAGTCTACCAAATGCATATAGAGGAGTGATGAGAAATAACAAAGAATTTGTAATCATGGGGGATTTTTTTAAGGTTTATGAACTCTTCATAGTAGTGGGAATGACTTTTGAGACCCAAAACTCATATTTGACCTCTCTTGAGCCTCAAGAATGCTAGGCAAGTCACCCAAAGAATAAATTTACATACTTGTACCATATATAAAAATTATGATGGGTATATGAGACATTTTATATAGTTGTGGAGGTTAGTGAATAAGGTTTTACAATTGGAATGAGGTTATTTGGATGTCTCATCTTTATGAACAATCGTTAAGACCCTAAATAGATCTTAAACCTCTTTAAAACCCTAATAATGACTAGTCATGGGAAAAAGACCTAAAATTCATATATAATTCAATATTTTAATACTAAAATATATTATATGTTGTTTAATACTCCAAGGATATTCTGATCATGTAATTTAATGCTGATGTCACTTGTACATATTGTTCTAAATACCCTATTTTTCATGGTTTTTAGTGTTTTTAGGTGTTTTTAGAAGGGGATAACTTACCAATAATTGGATGATATACCTTGGGAGTTTTCCTATCCATTAAAGTACAAAAATTGTAATTATATATTCTATAGGTAATCAAACTAGGCTTGTTTTCCAAGGCATTCACAAATAGGCTCAAAATGAGACTAGGTAGTAAGATGGTTTCATGGTTTACATACTTCCACAAGGTCTCAGGACCCTAAATTTGGAATTGAATATGGTATTAGGCCAAGTAAAGTGATTCAAATTATTTTTTCAATTTTCACATGTGTGGGTGGTCATTTGGGCCAAATTTCTCTTTCTAGGCCTAGGAGGCCTAAGTAGGCCTAATTGGATAAGAAAATGAAGGAAAAGGAATACTTACACTTTGTGTTTGATCATTATTATTTTTTTGATATATAAGTAGATAGAGGGTACTCAAAATTTTTCCCAGGTTTCTAATTTGGTTTGTAAAATCTTCTATACAAGGAGCTTTACAGGTTTTAGGGATACAAAGAATGGGTGCTAAAACATGTTATATGAGAAAAATGATGCCTTTTGGACTAATTGATTACTCAAAATTCCTTTTTTTAGGTATGATGTCATGTTTAGAATCCATCCATGGTGGAATTTTTCCTGGTCCAATGAAAAAACTCAATTTATCTCTCTTATGCCTCTTTACCCAAGAAGGAATCAAGTATTCAAAAGTACTAAATGATACATAAAAGTTTTACAAAAAATTTATTAATGATAATCCTTCAATCCTTTGAATATTAAAGTTTTGAATAAGAAAATTCAAGTTTTGGAGAAGGTTTCAAAGGTTTAAAGGTTCCCAAAGACTGCTAATCACACTCTTCTTCCTACTAACACCTAGTATGTTGAAGTGGTCAAACAAACACTAAAAGACTCTTAACAACGTCAACTAGGTGGAAAAAATTAATGAATATTTTGTAATAATGTTTCAATCAAGAATTAATGAATACATGATGATCTATTTTTAAGGAAAGGACCTTTTATAGTCAAGAGAGGCATTCAACCAAGAATATAGGGTTTTTGAGCAAGGATTTAGGCACTGTTATTGGTCAAAATCCACCAATCAAGGTTGATGACTTCTTCAAGACTAATAAAACTTAAATACAAGTCTCATCATGAACCTATACACCATTTTACAAAGGTGGATGATATATTTTCAAGGGAATACTATGTTGGGTTTGAGGATGACTTAGTAAATACCATATTTCCTAGTTTTGGTGGCTCTTGTCTTTCTCTCTCTCTCCTATATATTATTATCTATATAGAAGCCAATTTTTAGAATTTTAATAAGTTTTAACCTGATTTGTGGAAAGGAAATTCTCATAAAAACACTTTTACTTTCCTAGTTTGAATGAATAATACTAAATTCATGCCTCCTTAAAGCTTGCATGTAGTTATTTGCATAGGTTGTTAATCAATGACAGTGATAGTATACACTTACTTTTATTTTATCATTCCTCCTTATCTATTTAAAGGTGTTATATTATCCTTAAAATTTTCATAGTGTGATCTAATTATATTGTATGTATGGCAAGTGTGATCTCTTTAGTGTCCTTGAGAGATCTATTTAACAGTCTACCTTAGATTATGCATTAAGCTGAGCCTTTATGTGAAACATTGATGTTTGGAGGATTTAATTTAAGAATTATAATCAGTTTTATGTTATTTTTCAATATTATTAGTGCATAATACATAATTATAGGACACATTTTGGTGTATCTCCCTAGTTATATAGGTTTTCCTTTCAGTTTACCTTCTTCTCTTTTCCCTTGCAAGCTGGTAGAGTAGAATAGAGATTTTAACATATACATCAAGGGGAATTATCCCTTATAATATAGAGATTAAATCCACCTATTAGGCTACCCACAACTTAGGATTGTCCCCATATTAATTTAGACTATGAAGGCCTAAAACTACCATCATAAGGGTGCAAGTCTAGTAGTCAATAGTAAGAGCCTTAAAAATGTGTGTGTATGTGTGAAAAATAGAAAATAATACACTCCTATTAAAATCAATTTTTTTTGAAAAACAAAAGTCAAATTCCACATCTCTCTCCCTTCTCTAATATTTATTTTTCAACTCTCACATCCTACTAGTTGTGTGGGGTTAACACTGGGGGGAGATATCCTTACTCGACTACATCCAACCTTTGGTTATGAGCCCATGTGTCTTCTTATTTACATGATACTAAGTGTAGGGGGTCACAGAGAAAAGAAAAAATTAAAATAAATACTAGATTAGAAAGTATGCAAACAAAAATTTCTATAAAAGTCCTACCTATATGTTTATGTTGAAAAGGGCAAGTTTATCCTATTTATTGATCCTATCAAGGCTAGTTATCTCTAGATGAAGCCAATAAAATTAGTGTTTTATGAGTTTATCAAGAAGTATATTTCCCCTTTTCTTGTAAGGATTAGGTCACCTTCTATTTTTTTTGAAGTTTTGATTTGTAGTTTCCATTTTCATCATTTCATTTATATATCATATTCCCTTTATTGCAAATTTAAAGTCACATGTTGTGAAAACGAAGTAACTAGGTCATCCCCTACAAAAAAACTATTAGCTCATTCATAAATTCATATATGTTCATCACATTACATCATATGCATACATTTTTTCCAACATATATAATAATTTTACATAAAAATTAATCAAAACATAGATATACATGGTATATCATCACATGCCTAATCATATAAATACATAAATTGAAACTCATAAATGGGAAACCCATAAAACATGAATAAAAACTCACCAAGATAAATTATATTATCTATATATATCAATATAATCCACCTCCATAGAGGATAAGTATGTCTCTAACTATCAATATATATATATATATATATATATATGCTAGTATGAGTCTCATATGTAAATAAATGGTACTAAGACCTTGTCCTCCGCTTGTGAGATGGCCTTGATGCTGAAGTATGTCATTGGTTGTGGTTCTTTCGCCATGTCCCCTCCTATCTCTTAGCTTGAGGAAGACTAACCCCCTCTACTAATCAGGGCATCAGTCAGGGCATATACCCAAACCTTTGACTGAGTATATCTCATGTAGAAACTATAATTCTCCACCCTTTGCTTGGTAAGAGTCACAAAATAATGATACATTGGGACAAAAACATCAACATGAATTTCTATTAGGATATGTAATCTAAGATTCTCTAGTAGCTGATCTCTATTCTGATCGGTCCCAAGATAAAAAAATGTTGATCAGGGTGTCCTTGATCATGGTCCTATAAGTTATCAAGGTATTTTAAAATATAGAGGGAAATATAAACATCATATCTATTCATATGAAAATCAACTAAATAATCAAACTAAAACATGATATAAGTAAGAAGTTAAAATGCATAAATTAACAAGTTTACCTGGGTCATCCTCATGTCAATCTAGGTTGGAGTCATCATTTAAGCCTCCTCCTCATCTTTGTCAACCTCTTCATCTATCTCAATATAATATAGACCCTCTCCATCTCCACCCACATGCTACTGTTAATATACAAGATCTTATTGTGGTAGTGGTGTTAGGGTTGGGGATACTATTACTTACCTATTGAATATGGTACTATCCACATGATTACCACCCCATGTACTAGTGAGTGCCATGCAAATAATCATAATCTCCATATTCACACCTCTTACATGCCTTTGTATATAATTTTTGGTAATGGGATGTTACCCGTATATGGTATGCCAAACTATTGGGGTACCCTGTCTACTAGGTGCACCTCTATTTACAAGAGTTTATCTAGCACATATGTGGCCCCTTCTATTACCATGAGATAAAACCCCTCCCAATACCAATACCCAATTATCACCTAGTCTAACATAACTGCTAAGTCAACTACTATCAAAGTCTTGACTACATGGGGAAATGCCTGAAATGGTGATACATATGTCCATCGTGTGACCCTAATGGCCCTAAAATCTTTAAATGCCACTCCCATATGATAAGGAATCATATTCTCATAGATCTAGCTCATGAGGAGCTTGGGATGGTTGATGGAGAGGGCTCCCATATATGTGATGTCATAACAGTCCTTATATTTATGGGCCAAGATATCCTAGTCTCAAAAGAAATGAGTTCTTCTCTCCTTGATCTTATAGATGATCAGGGACTAGTTGTATAAGATTTTGTTAGTCCCCTTATCTCCCACTACTTGGAAGGTAAAGATAATGATAATCCCCTTCCATAGGTTGGGGATTATTGATCCTTCAACCTCAAAAATCTTGACTCTATATTTTGTACCCATGTCAAGCATATTAGTGTTGTTGAATTTCTCTACCCCTTATGTCTGCCTTACTCATGGCCTCCCAAAGGTCCACTAATAGATCAGTCATTGACATACTAGTAATATGGTACATGTCCATAAGAGTGATAGTCCACTCTCTTAGGGATTAAGGGAACATGAAAGTGTTTTGGTCAACATACCAGTAAGTAAGCAGGTTGCATAGTATCATGCTAGAGGTAGGCATGATTCCCACCTATGTAATCAATAAGATTCCAACTCAGTCTAGTATCACCAACTCATCTACAATGAGTAGGGCCATGATGCAAGGGAGCCACTCTTGATCCACATATCTTATATATTGAATGCGACTACCATGCCATATACAAAGCATCATAAGTTATCCCTTCCCCTTTTACTTAGATATAAATTAGACTTAGGAGATTTTTCCTCCCACCTTTATAGAACCACCCCTTTTGTAGGTGGTGATTACATAACCACCCTAGATTCTTACATAACCACCTCAAGTGGTTCAAACTTTAATGGAAATGATATAACCATTACTCATGTAGAAGTTACATCACTACCCAAACCATAACAAGTAGTGGTTATGACATTACCATGATGGTTGCATTAATATTGGTCTATTGAGAGTGATGGTTATGCCTTGATGTGATGATTTTGGCTATTAGCCACATCTAGGTTGAAACCCACACATTTTATCTTGAAATCAACCAAAACCTTAAAATTTTAGGCATTCTTATTCTATTTACCCCCCATAAACATTCCTACACTATTTTTTCAATTTTCACATAGTTTTTTGTGATTTTTAGCCAAAAATTCAAAATTGGGGTAAAAGAGAAAAAAATAAAAAAATAAATTTGTCCCTACCTTTCTCCTCCTACCATTGGTACATTTACAATCCTTTCTTTATGCTTGTCTTATTAGCCACTTCCTAAATCAATTCCATGAATTTCAACCTAGAGATCAAAATTTCTCAAAATGCAATTGGAACAAATGAATTCTATTTTGGGCTAATTTTTGAATATATAGGCCTCTCAACTAGATATTTGGGTTTAAAAACTTTATATTTTTGGAAAATTATCTTATTAAAGATAATTTTTCATTTTTAAATCATATTATTAATGAATTTCATGATTTATGTTCAAAACCTAATTTTTTTGATGATTCTTTATTCCTCATAGCATGTTTCTATGGTTTTATAGGTATGTGACAACTTGACATTAAATTCAGTCCCTCGATGGGATGATTCATGTTGCATGGAGTCTTATCTATATTTATTATTCCACTAAGGTAAGCAAGGAAAATATCTCTAACCCTCTCTTTCCATTCCATACACCACTACTCAGGATTGCACCTTCTTCAACTCATGATAAAGAGTCTTCTTGAGGGGGAAATATGTATGCACCTAAAAATTATATAGTGTAATATTTATAATATGATTTAATGATCTCTAAATTACACTCAAGTTGGTTCTTTCTGATGTTATAGTCCCTAATTTCTCCTTATTTATCCTAGACCCTTCCAAACCTCTTTTGTTGAAATTTTATCATTTTCTTGGCTCAATTTTAGACCCTTTATAAGCAAGATGAAACCACCCTATTCAGAAATGAAACCACCCTTGTTCATTATAAAACTACCCTAAAAATAATAAAAACACTATAATAGTTTCAAAAACTATCTTGATGGAACCATCATTGATGGGGTGGTTTCATCATAATTGAGGGCAATTTTGTAATCTCATGGAGTGGTTTTTTCATGGAATGTGATAATTTCATAACCATCACTTGGAATAGGGGCAATTCTATCATTATTTGTTCATGTGTTGCTTTTAGCTTTCATAACTAGAGTTATCACATATTTTTCATATTTCTCTTCATGTTTCTTGATTTTTCACCTCATGACTACCCAGATCACTCCCAATTGAGTTTTGATCACTGTCCATCCTGTCTAAATCTAACTTTTGATTGAATAATAATTCAAATCACCCTTGCAAACTCCATGCTTTTCCTACAAGTATCTCAATTTTAGATCCAAAAATTTATATTAAATATCAATGTTTGAAGATGGTTACAACCACATCATACTTGCTATTGATTTTAAGCTCCATCCTTGATTGTTTTCATGATAGAATTCACAATTGTAGATAAGGGAAGTATTTGAATTAGCAACTAGTTCAGTGTAACTAGTGTACTAACTAGTCATAATTCGCTAATCTCTTATTTGGAGTTGTGTCCTTCTTCATTATCCTTCTTTTACTATCGCTATCATGATTAGTTAGAGAGCTATTATAACCTTGTTTGAGTAGAGGAGCTAACATGTTGAGGAAAAAATCAAATATAATACATCTCTTAATTCTAGTTGGTCTCACCTTGATCAGGTTGGGGGTTTCTAGTTTTAGTTTTGTTTGTTTATTTAATAGATTATAACAGCTTACTTTCTTTCCATTCACTAAATTATATTTAACTTAAAAAATGCAATAGATAAGAAAATAAATACCTCTTTATCTCCTCTTGCATAAAAAATAATAGTTTTTTCCTTCTTGTTTGCATCTATATATTATATCTCTTGAAAACATGTAATTTTGCATCCAAGCATTAGGTAAATTTCAAAAAAAAACTAGTAATTTTCAACTTTGAATCAGTCCATTTTAAATTTTGAAATAAGATTTTTATTCACAAACAATCAAACACACAAGCACATAGAAACCTTAGAAAGACATAGGCCAATAAAAGGAGTTATCTTAGCATTGATTTTATTTATTTGTAGGAGATAGTTATTTAACCCTAAATTGAGATGGGTCAATGTAGTATAGGATTAAAAACATAGAAATGAAAAAACACAAGGGTGATAAATAGATCTATAGTAGGTTAATTAGTTACAAACTTAGATTTATAGTATTTTGAATTTAAATATTGATATATGATAAAAAATAGTAAGTAAAACTATTGATTGATATAACAATGAAATGAAAATAAGAATACTTAGCGGGTTTACTATTCACATGAAAATTTAATAAGGAACGGGTCAGAAACATACTAGACCAGTGCCCTAGATTAGTCATCAAATTATGGAAATTTGACCTTTGTAGCCTCAAACACATATGTTGACCTCAGAAAGTTACATCGACACTTACTTCTAACTTAGAAATAGGTGTCTAGTATAAAATACCTACTAGGTTTAGATGTGACCACTTGGGATATATTGGGTTATGTGTCACCTTCACTCTGGTGTGGTCAAATATGGATCATGGATTGTTTCTCCTTGTTAATTAGAAAAACCCTACTTATTAATCTTCATAATGGATATGGGAAAAATAGGTAAGCGGGATCATAGTGTTGATCAAACCTCAAATACCCTTCTATCAATGGGTTATGCCTACATAGCCACTACTCTGAAGAGGGATTCAAAGTGATGTATTTCTCCCTTATGTGCTAGTTTTTTGTGTGTAGATGAATGTAATATGTGGAAAGTAAGTATGACACTGACCTAACTTATAAATTGGAAAATATGACTCATAGAGTGCTCCTTGTGTCCTTTAGACCTATAAATGTCTTGTACCTATGACTACTATGAAAACATGAGAAAATAAGGAATATTTTACTCACTTAAATTCTTGATTGAATAATTTTTGTAAGTTGCCTTGTGAGTTGTTAGGTATATGTTAGGTGGGGAATGAATGAGGGATGATATTATATATAAACCAATCCATTTTTTAAATATCTAAAATTAAAGCACTTAGGTAAACCATGGGTATATGTTTCATTTTTAAATTTCATGACTTTTGGGACTAGACACTTACATTGGAATAAGACACTAGCGTCGAGATAAGAGTCTGATTGGGATGCAAGTGGTTGGGAAGTTGGAAAATAGGCACATGTCCCAAACTTGTAGAGACAAGATAATTAGTTCTAAAGTATCATGAGCATGATATAAGGCTTGGGTCATTATAATAACACTAGTCAGACTAAGATATAAGTAATTTGACATAGAAAAATAGTGCATGTGGGCATTTTAGCAATGAGAAGGTCTAGAAGTTGAAGGTACATCCATGATATGTATTTTTAAAGTGTACAAAATTGAGGGGATATATAATTGAGATTTAGTGTCTACAATAATAATTTTTTTTTAAACTTTGAAAATAAGAAAATCAAAATTTATATCTTCACTTGTAGTTTATATAAAAACTTTCAAACTTAGTGTGCATTCATTTAAAGCACCAAAAATTAGTTCTTATCTTGTATAAAAAAAATAATCTCTAAATACTTGGTAGTCTCACTATTTAGGATCTAAATAAAAATTTGTATTTGCTTTAGGTTAGAAAAATATTAGTTTGCATAATAGTTTCATTCATTCATAATTTGAATAAATATACATATATATAAAGTTTATTTAACTCACATATAGGAAAGGAAAAAATTATTTAGCTCGCATATAGAAAAGACAAAAATTAACACTTGCATTATATATATATATATATATATATATATATATATATATATATTTCATTTAGCTCACATATAGGAAAGGCAAAAATTAACACTTGCATTATTATATATATATATATATATATATATATATATATATATATATATTTCATTTAGCTCACATATAGGAAAGGCAAAAATTAACACTTGCATTATTTTATATATATATCATTTAGCTCACATATAGGAAAGGCAAAAATTAACACTTGCATTATTATGCTAGATTTAATTTTCTTAGTATTGCATACATTAAAGAGTGATAGAAAAATACAAAAAAAGGATGAAATCTATCTCTTTCATTTTAATTACATTTATTCATTGCACTTTACTTTCAGTCATTTATTTTTAATAATTAGTTTATCTTTCTTTCATTTAGTCAAAACATTTTAAAACCTCCAAAAAGTAATCAAAGACTTGTCTAGATGAGCATGTGCATAAAAAAATCTTGCTTCTAATAGAACATTTTTTTTTTTATCACATACCATCCTCAAAACAAGCTCTTGAATTACCTTTCCTCTTTGATGACACTCCCAAAGTGTCCTTATCTCCATCGAATAAGCCTTTTCCTTATATTTAGAGCACCCATTCCTAACATCAATATTCAATTTGATATTCATATTTAGCTTAAGAGAATTTTTTTTCATTCCAAAACTATCCCACACCTCATTGTCAACTCTCTCAATACTCTATAAGATCAAGAGAAGATTATTGATCTACACATCATCATTATTCCCCAAAACCAAGAGTGTCAATATAATGTTATCTTCACCTAATCACCCATTCCCCCATTTTTATTTTCTCCTCTAGGACTAGCCTCATCATATATCATTCACATTTGTGTATGACATTGGCAAGGCATAGCTAACCTAGTAAAGTTTATCATAGTCTCTAAGTTATTTAGCCTAACCACCCTTACATCACCATTCTTAGAATTGATCATTAGCTTTGGTTCTTTGTCATTATCGACACTAAGGGACCTTGGAGTTCTATCTCTACCTAGTTGGATGATCTCAATGAGTAATATGACACAAAATAACTCTTTTAGTACCAACTCGAGCATACTTATTTACCCATAATTATAAACCCCATTACACCAAATAATTAACCTAATCTTTAGTTCTACCCATCATCTATCCACTACATCATTTATCTCGATCAGGCCTTAAGATGTCAAGTGTATAGGTTAGTATGTGATTTATATGTGCATATAAGCATGAGAAAAGTACAATCCCAAAATCAATGCCTCATATTCTATGATATTATTTGTACAAAAACCCACATTTCCCATTTTGATATACATCTAAACAAATGAGGTTTTGGCATGATAAAATTTAATAGATCAACCTTGGTGATAAATTGAGTATCATTATTAATCATGTAGTGTTGAATATTTTGCATAGTAAATACAAGAGCCAAACATGGTTTTTTTATTATAGTGTAATTTTTATCATAATAAAAAATGTGAAAATAATATAATGTATGGCTCATTATTTATGATTATCATCATACTGTGCTAGTAAAGTGCCTATTGCATGATCTATATTAGAAATGTATAAGAGTGGTCTATCTAGTATCAGAGGCATGAGAATCAATGGATTCAAAAATATATTATTTGATTGCCTTCAAACTATATTGATATTTTATGTTCCATTCAATATTTATATATATTTTTGAGGAATATTGTAAAATGTTGTCTTAACTGCTAATTGAACTACAAAGTGACATGTTTCCTGAATTTCACCTTGTAAATACTAGAGTTGATTCAAAATGTGAGGTGAAGGCATATAAATAATAACTTTGAAATTTTTAGGATCAAATTCAATACCTTATTGTGATATAATAAACCTTAACAATTTTCTTGATGTTATGTTAAAAACACACTTCTTTAGATTTAGACATATGTTATAATATTATAATCACTAAAATATCTATCATAAATCAATTACATGATCCTATCACTATTTTTATTTGGTAATTAAATAATCCACATAATACTCTATTGTATTATTTGTGATATCATGAAAAATATGTGTCATGGATCATTGATATTTAGATCCAATATTTATTAAACCAAAATTCATCACTATATAACAAAAAGGTACCCCATGGTGTGATAAATGATGTTTTCTCTTAATATTCATCATATTTTTTGATTTTTTCATAATGAGTGAATCCATCCATGATGATAAAATCTCATATCTTGTGGTGGAATCCAAATCCTATCAATGTTGGATAGTGGGAAATCATATAAGACAAGCCTTATTTAAATCTCTAGATTCTAAATAACATCAAGTTTTTCAATTAGGATTTACTACCAACATGATATTAAATATACATTTTGGATAGGCTATAAGTTGAATGAAAATTTCATTGAGTACTAT
The DNA here is from genome assembly GCA_037957365.1 of Torreya grandis. Lineage (NCBI taxonomy): Eukaryota > Viridiplantae > Streptophyta > Pinopsida > Cupressales > Taxaceae > Torreya > Torreya grandis. Next base: position 186,917 of record JARHVA010001942.1, on the reverse strand, counting down.
TTAAATCTCTTCCTTAACTAGTAATGCAAATTTTGGATGCATTTTTTGTAATTTATGCTTGACTTGTTTAGCATATGGGTAAAGTGTTATTTGATGGACTACAATTGAAGGATCAATGTTTCACATATTAGAGTATCTGAAAGAAAATATATCAAGGAAATAATTTAATGATTGCCTAATTGATTTATCCTTATTTTTTAAAAATACAGTAGCCAAAAGTATAGTTCTTAGATATATATTTATTTCATTATTAAATTTGACTATATCCTCATTTATAAATGTGGATCTATTTTTGACATAAGGTGTATTAGGAATTGTATTAAAACCATCAATTTCAATAATCCTATGAAAATTTAGTATTTCCAAAATATGCATGATATTTATGGAATGATGAAACTTATTCTTATGATATAATGGAGGGTGGACCTCATCTGCTTCTACATATTCTAGCAAAGACTTGTCACTAGAAAATTCATCCAGTGTTAAAAGTTCTAATGAGACGGTATCATAAATAATATCTATATATAAAATTGATAATGTGGATACATGATTTACTAACTATTTATCTTACTATATGGATTTTCAAAAAGCTACATGTCAATGTGTAGATGTAACTAAATTTGAATTTCATGAATGATCTATGTAATGAAGGCCTTATTTACCTTTATGTGTAGATGCCTCAATGTGATTAAAAATTCCCATTGAATGATTTCAAATTACATATCATTTACAACCCATATTACATAAATATTTTAATCCAAAATAATATTTATTATCATTTGTATTATTGGATGAAGATACACCCTGTGTGACTGTAGGCATCATAGTAGAACTATGAATAATAGAGTGTACCAATGTATGATAGAGAATTCCATATGAGGGACATAATTATGTGTAGATTTTATTACTTGACAATAATTAAATGGTTTATTATCTTTAAGACATGTATATATATATATATATATATATATACATATATTTATATGTATAGGTATATGTACACACACACACACACACACACACACACACACACACACACACACACACACACACACACACACACACACACACACACACACACACACACACACACACACACACACACACACACACACACACACACACACACACACCACCCTTGGTAACTAAACTTCAAACATGTATGTAAAGTGGAAGGGGCAACTTGCAATCATGAATCTAAGGCCTTATAAGCAAAATTTTATAATTAAGATCATTGGGCAGAACTTGACATGTAATAGAGATAGTTATAAGACATAATTTGAAATTCAATATTATTTGACCCAATAATTTATGAGGAATATTATAAAAGCCTATAATATTCATATCTAAATAATCTAAATTTTTAGCACTTATATTAAATATTTTAAGAAAATAAATGTTACAACCAAACCACTATCAACTAAAATGTGCTTAACACCCATGTCATCAATTTTGAGCTGAATTTATAAAGGTAAATATTGATTAATGGTAGGTTATGGTGGTATATATTAATTTTAAAAATATATAGACTCTTCTGTCCATTATAATGTGTTAATGATGGAAGTGACATAATTTGGTTTGACATTTTATGGAACAATGGTATCACTAATGCTACATATAAAATATATTTGTACATATATGATTGTTTTAGAACTCTAAAATGAAAATTTTATTATTATATTATTAAGATAATTTATAAAATTAAACCATTGAGTTCCTTCATATTTCCACACATGATGGGGCTCCTAACCTCTATTAGTGATAATAACATGAACCACATGATCTACTGTAATCCTAGGGAAAATAGTAGAGGCTAAATAGTAGCTGAGGTAGTTTATAGGTCCAGGGGAAGGAGGAATGAAAGGGATTAGATTTTATCTCTACCATATAGTAGTAACAAGTAGTAACTAAAACTTAACCATGTGAAAATAAGCATCATAAGACTATTTATTATTAATGTCTTGCCTGTATTGAATTTTATCTTTGTGATTAAATTATGCGTGAATGGAATTACATGTATCTTAAATATTTTACATATTACAGGTAAGCTATATGTAACTAACATTGAAAAACTTTTAATTAATAAATAATAAATATATTTAGTCATTATGATCATGATTAATAGGAAAATTAAAAAATTTGATACCCTAACAAAAATGCTAAAAATACAAGGAAACCCAAAGGGAATCTAACATTTTGAAATATTAAACCATAAGTGGGTTCATCAATTTGTTTCATAAAATTTTGGATTAGAGAATGAAACTAATATAATTTATAAGAACTACTACATAAATTAGAATGCATAAAACAAGTATAAATTAAGCATTTTTGATTTGGAACTTGCTAAATATAGAAATATGTTAAATGGGAAAAGAACAAAGGAAAATTACTTAGTTGGAAATAACAAAATTTGGGACCATGAATGCAACTTTAAAACTAACTACATAGGTTTGAGAGGTCATTGTGAATCAAGAACAAGGATTCACTTGGATCTAGGATAAGGTCATACTATCTATATTAGGTCACATTATGCTAGTGTCATTAGGGCTGATATTCAGTAAGGTTTTTGACCTCTATGTAAAAATGGGTATGTGGTCCTTTACCTATGACACTTGTGTGCATGATCAGATATGTGAGATTCATGTAGAAGCCAATGTATGTTTTATTTTCACTTGGAACCCTAGCTTAATATAAAAATAAAAAATAAATTGAAAAAAGGGGTTAGTGGATGAAGTTGGGTTTGACCTCTATACCCCCTATGTTGAATGCTACCTATAATACTTTGAGAAGGGATAAAATTCCATGTATTTCTCCCATGCTATGATTATGTGTGTTAAATACTAGAGTAATGATAGATGCTAGTGTAATCCTGGTGTAATTATGTGCTTCAACAATGACATGTGACCTTTGAGGTGTATGCAAACTTAGCTCAGGGCTATTAGGGCTATACAGACATAGAATTAGGAATAATATATGCTTTCCTCTCAATGTATAGTTAGAATCCACTAGTGAGAAAATGGTTGAAAAATGTGTCTTCATAGTGATATTTTGATAAATTACTTGAATGAGACTTATGAAATATGTGAGATAACCCATCGGGTGAATTTGAATGTGAGAGAATAGTCATTGTTTAGCAGGAGGATGTATTTGATGAATTTAGACACTGTCGACAAGTGTGATAGACTTGAAGGAGTATCCTTATCTTAGGAGAAGATACAACTATACTAGAAGTGTAGATCAATGATAGTGAGTTTACACTACTTGGAATGGTGAATAGAATATTCAAAATCATAATTTTATTGGAGATAGGTGTCATCTGGACACTATTGACAAGTGTGATAGATTTGAAGGAGTATCCTTATCTTAGGAGAAGATACAACTATACTAGAAGTGTATATCAATGATAGTGAGTTTACACTACTTGGAATGGTGAATAGAATATTCAAAATCATAATTTTATTGGAGATAGGTGTCATCTGCATAGAAATAAAAGAATAATGGCTTAGAGAAATTGAATTGTGCATGAGCTAAGTGTGTAAAAGTATTGGTCACAAGTACATTGTTTTATAAATACAATATTAATTTATGTGTCTACAAATTTTCACATTAAAAATATTTAAAAAATACCAAAAAATTCAAAATATTCAAAAAAAAAAAAAATGGGACATGATCATGACATGATTAATAGATTAAAATATTTACATATGTTATAAATCACATGTTTGGTAAATATCATATTAATTCATGCACACATACATTTCATGATATATAAGTTCATTGTAGGACATACATGTCACACATGGAAATATAAATGTCTAATTTTTCTCTAACATGTTATTCCACATGTTTGACTATCATAGGTTATATCTTTATATGACCACTTTACCTATTTGAGCTACATATATTAATTATACTTGTCTTTCTAATTGCTCATATATTTTACAAATTTTCATGTATATGCTATTTTTATAGGATATAGCATTAATACATATAGATGGTGTAGACTAGTCTTTACTTGTACTACACTTAATTTATGTTATCAATCTGTTACATGTTAAGATAATTTATGTTTGTCTACTACGTGTGGCCATTACCCTTGTTTGATGAGAAATTTATGTTTTTTTTTTTGTGATGGATTTTTTTGATGTGACCTCTTTATGTCCCTTGTTTGAGACATCTTTATGTCCTTTACATGTGGTCATTGGCCTAAATTTTTGTGACATTTTTCTGTCCTTTACATGTGGCCCTTGGCCTTATTTTTTGTGACATATTTATGTACCTTTTATGTGGAACTTGGAATTATGTGTGAGAATAACTATTGATCTTGATGAACTTGATGACATTGAGTGGTTCCAAGATCCACATAATGCCCTTTTACTATGTAGTCTTATTTAATTAGTTTTTTAGTGATGGTTTCTACTATGAGATTCACTAATACATCTATCTAGGAATACCATTTATATGCCCTATATTACATATGTCACATATAATCCTTGATTGACATATAAATTACTTTTATGATATACTCTCCACATGTTCATATGATTGCATATGATGTTATCTTTACACATGATATGATACAATTAAATCTTCTTTGGAGATGAGTAAATTATATGACACATCCCTCATTTTAAAAGGGGGCATTATAGTGGGCTTGTCATAGAGACATAAGCCTCCATGAACATAAAATGATATTAAAGTACACATTTAAGAAATTCAAGATGGTTTAAATATCAGATGAGTTCAGTTACGTAATAGATATTGGCATATAAATACAAATAATTGGGGAATATGCCACACACATGAAATTAATTTATAGAGACATGAATATAGATTAATGCACACTTGGGTGCATGTGCATGTTCATAAAGGAATAAAAATTATAGTTTTCCATATATACATATATTTAAGATTTAGGGTTTTATCTTTATCATATAGATGCACAAATTTATATATCATTTGGTATAGATTCAAGGGGTATAATACTTGTTCATGCACATATACACACATTTAGATTCATGAGCCATGATATTAGTTCATGCACATATACAACATTACAATTTATGAGGTGAATGAAAAAAAATGTCATTCCAATTAACACTCATTGAAATTAAGGTAATGATGGGGAAAGGAACATTTTCCATTCTCTTTTGATCATGTATTTATTCTAGATTAAGAAAAACTATACAATTACCTATGATGTTATGATGGTATCATGAACATTGTTCATTGCCTTTTGACTAGGGATTTGTTTTATATGGATAAAACTTGAGATAACATGAGCAAAACTATAAAATTAAATCTATAATCCATGTGCAATGGTCAATTCATGATTTTATGGGTAATGTACATTGATGTTCAATAATGCTCAACAACCATGGAAATAATTTTAGTGAGCCAATCATATGGTTCCCCATTTATTTTTTGAGTATATATTTGGCTTATTACATTGTGTACTTCTCCCTAGATTTATGAGGGTTGGGGTATGTTGCCTTCCCAACCCAAGGGCCTACATAGTTACACAAATTTGGAACATAGTCACTCAAAGTTTCCATGTGATTTAGTAAGCAAACACAAGTCCTCTAATGCTTCAAGAAATAAGCATCATCTCCAACAATTTGAAAGGGAAACATGGTTTTCACCAACACATTTTTTTTAATTAACTTGTAGAATTAGAGATTTATATTAATTACCTTTATGCATATATTTACCTTTTACTCTAGAAATTTCATTACTAGAATAAAATGGGGACATTTGTAGATAATAAAATATGGTATTAAGTACTTGAAAATGACAAGCTTGACATGCATTTACCATGAATGACTTGTGTGCATAAATATGGTCCTAACGCACCATTATCTCACACCTACATGATACCTTATGATTTTGGTCCTTATATTATGATTTTTACACCTACAAGAACCTCATTGTTGTTTCAAACCTGCTTACTATCCTAAAAAAACATATCCAAAATTTCACTTCATTCTTATTGCTCAAGGGTTGGTAATGTCACATTGGGTCACTATTACCAGTTGATATTGTCTTGAGCTTGATGATATCAATTCCATCCCAACAATGAGTACTTTTTAAAATCAAATCTATCTTTAGTGTTAGCCCATTTTTCTAATGTGTTGATGACATTGTAAATTACCCAATTAGACTTGAAAATATATAACATAATGCCTCACTTAATATGGGACTTGGAACTTATATGATACACATATATACACTACTACACATTGATACAATATGCCATATTATTCTCAATTTATGAATTACTCACTAGGAGTAGTCACAAGCCAAGTTTAAATCATACTAAAGCTAACTCAAAGTAAGCATTGTCATATATCAAATCCAAATCAATAGTTGAATTTTAATAAAAAAGGGTAAAATTACATAATCACATTAGATATGATAATTGTGTGGCCTAATTTCCCTCCTTAGAGTATCATATACATAGGTATTGGTCAATCATTAGTTAGAGGTGATTGGGGTTAGCTCAGTTTATTACACTTTCTTTTCCTCACAAACACACCTAAGGTTTCAACATGAAAGAGGGAAATTTATGGAGTTACATGCATCATCATCATACATAAAAAGGTTTCAAAGATACACAAAGGTGACCATATGATCACATACCCTCTTTTTCACATAGGTCATTATTGACTAGCACATGTAAATATCAATAATTGATACTAACCTAGATTTGATGGAACTAAACCATTATAGATAGTAACATAATTATTGAACCAAATGAATCACATAACAATTTTAGTTTGTTTTCCACCATAGTTGATATAGACCCAAATTTAACAAAACTAACCCTATGCCAATAGAAACATAGTTCTTAAACTACATGAATCACATGCTTGCTTTAGTCTATTTTTCATTATCAAAATATAGTCATCATTAGACTGTTAGTTAGGAAAGCTAAGTACTCATTCCTTTGTTGTACTTAACATTTACCACTTTTGAAATCATTGAAACCAATTTAAATATTTTATAGTCATATGTATACTTGAATGCCATATCTATCAATCTAAATTACATTTCAAGTTTCTATCCTAATAGATTTATAAAAACCGAATTGGGGTAAAACATGAACATGAAACATAGGGGGAATGTAAAATGTGGAATGTCTAGTGTAAGTAGTATGAGGAGTGTGTGTATTATCAATGATTTCAATTCCTCATCCCATATATTCATTTTGAATAATAATGATTGAATATGTGTGCCTTATTTATACATCTCTTATTAACCAAAAAATGAATACAAAACTAGGCACATAAGCTTTCATGGGAAAACATAAACATGTAATATGGATATAAAGATTTTCACTAAATTATGACATAAATACCTAATTACAATTAAAAAGGCTAAATAATATGTAAAATACATTAATTAAAACCTAATTAATTAATACCAAGTCCAGAAGTAGGAAAAAATCAAAGTGTTTAGGCTTATCTAATTTTTAAGTGAGATTGAATGATAATCGTTAGAACTTGACAGTGGAAATGTCACCAAAAATGACATAAATATGTCCTAGAATTTTTTTGATAAACAAGGAAGTTTCCCTTGAATTTATTTTACTCTTATAATAGTTTACAAAGTGTTTTGGATGCTTTAAATCAAATTCAGTCATGTATAAAACAACTTTATAACTATGTTTTCTTCATATTGATCTCTAGAAACCTCTCTTAGATTAATGCACTTTCAATTCAATCACTTGAAAAACATATTTCTTCTTTATGCCCTAATTATGAAAAAATATCTAAAAACTTTAGGAAAATATAATATTTTTTTGGGGCTTGTGTTACACTAAAGAATAGTTGAAATATATATCTATTTTTTTAGGCCGCAACAAACCATAATAATTATATTAGTTCCAATAACATGAAAATTAATGTCTTATGGTGTGTGTCTGAACATAAACTTGCATGATTAAATGAATACTCTAATGATTGCTTGATTTAATTTAAAATGATTGCAAGTGCTCAATAATTTATCTATGAAATGATCAATATATTTATTTATTACTTATTGTGCTTTTCACCTAAATGACTTAGAATGCACATATATTTATAGAAAAATTGAATTCAAATTATAACCCTATTAGCGCCCAAACCGACATCCAACTATCAAAAGCGTGTAAAAGACAAAACAAGTATCATATGGGAAAGAGTTATAAGGGACCACATCAATAGGACCAAGAGCATCGTAACACTCTATATAATGTACACAATGTTGGGATGATTTGGATATAAAACTTGACATGGGGAATGGGTTAGGAGAGAGATGGTAACATCTGGAGGGTGTTGGGAGAAGGTGCAAGGATTATCAAAAGTAAATAAATGCACCAAGAACATCTAATTTTGACTAATAGTTGACAATTACACAAACATCCTAAAATCATGCAAGTTAATCATCAATAAATACATAGGGTCCATTTTTAAGTTTCTAAAATTTTTCCCATTTTGATGTGTGTGGAGACACATGATTTTGATACAAGTCTTTTAGTTGTAATGATTTTATCCTTTTTTATACATTTGGATCATTAATGTATATTATTAGCACATTTCCATTTACATTGGACACCTCATAGTCTTTTATTAACATCATTTGCTCACCGTTACTCCTATAAACTCAGAAACATTTCTTTCTTGAGATTTTTTCACCTTGAGTTGAATAAGAACAATAAAAGAGTAGTCTAACCACTGTTAGAACATCTAATTTTGGTCATGTCATTTATGGGTCCTTTGTTCCATCTTCCTGTTTCCTTAGGCCTTTATGATTAACTTCCTTACTTCTAAATTATTAGCTTGCAAGAAAATATGTCCCTAATTTCAATTTAAAATGCCTATATACACACATGTACCCTAATATGTTTCATAATATATTATGATCATATCAAACACACATTTACCCTAATATGTTTCATAATATATTATGATCATATAAAATGATATAAAAGTATTATCCAAGAGATCACATATATTCTGTATTTTGTCTATTATTTCATACTTATACCAAAATAAACATATTACATTAGTGAAAAATAATATAGATCTCACCCTAGTTTCATCTTAAATCTTGTATCATAGGGATAAGAGATGGGATTATCATATACATAAAATTGAATGTTGACATTCATGAATGTTAATTATTATTATTGAAAAAATAACCTATCATAAATTAGGTAGTGGGATGACTAAGGGAGGGCCTTTTAATAATAAACCAATTTTTTATGTCTTAACAAGTGTGGACTTGAGCTCTAGTGAAGGAGAAAGAATCCTTACCTCTATATTCATCAATTCCATTATTGAAGAGAGGTTTATGGATATCATTTACTAACATAAGGTTTTAAGTAGTTTCAAGGTAATTAGACATGTGCAACCATTATTACAATAGACTTACATTGTCAATATGATTATTACCATTATAGGGGTCTAATACTAGTCTTATCACTATCTAAAAACACCATCTAATTTTTGTATGCTCTTTTACTATATTTTAGAACAACATTTTCACTACTTATAATGTCTATCATAAATCAGGTGAGTCATAAATAAAGTACACATATCTTAACCCTACTGTCAATAATGAATCATTCTAGGTAATTTCATTTATCTTATATTATTTACCCTAGGTAGTAAAGTAGATTTTTGTTTATTGTATTTAGACCAGATCTACCTTACCCCCATTTTATTATGGCTGGTATATTGTTTTGAACACTTATGCATTGTATACCATAAACATTTTGATGAAATTGACTCCCCCTATACTCTAACCTTAGGGTTTCATGTCATTTTCCCCTCTATGGACTAATTTTCATGTGTTTTCAAACTTTATTTCATTAGGTTTGTGATTTCTTATTATGATATTATTATCCCTAGATCCTTACATATTCTCTATATTTCTATATTATTCCATTTAAGAAAGTCATATCTAATAAACCTATTAGGCAAATTGATATTGAGTGGTAAACATATTAATTTGGTTCAAATTCCTTTCCTTTTTATTAGTTCTTGCTTAAAAAATGAAATTGAAATTTTTGACGAAATACATGCTCCTTATGTTGATACACATGGAATTGATAATGCAGATGTTACAAACATAATTGATGAAAACATAAATGATGTAAATGTAGATTATTGTGATGCCAATGATTATATTAAAAAAATTACTTATATTATTAAGATTTGTGCACATGAGATAACTTTATTTGAAAATTATCTTTCATTGTCTCCTAAAGAAATAAATGCAATGATTTATGTGGCTAGAGAAGAACAAAATAAGACAAATTAGCTAAAGAATTTGTATATGAGGAAATCCATGTTGCAGCTAATAATGAACCCATGAATGCTTTTATTTAACCTAGTATATGATCTCCTTTCATATTATAAAAAGTATCTATTAATACTATTACTTATGCTCTTGTACCTCTACCTATTTTTCTACACATGTTACTATTATATTCCTTCACAACTTGGTCTTAATGAGTCTATTATGGTTTTTACTTCTATGAATTTTTTACAATACACTATTTTAGTCAAAGTTTTTATAAGAATAATAGAGTGTATATACCTACATGTGTTACTTATCCTACATCTTTATATGTACTCCTTTAACAAACTATTCAAAACATGCAAACATAAATTCAACAACTTTCCTAAAGATATTAAAAATTGAGTCACATAGTTAAGTCTCATGATAAATTATTCAATTAGTAAGATCATGAGGTCCTTATATAACATTTTCCTATGGATTCATTGTACCTAAGTTTGAATTATTTAAGGATAAGGTGATCCTTCATGTCATATCAAAAATTTAAATGCTTATGATTTTGACTTTACACAAAATGATAGATTTTTTAGTAAGATATTTCCTAAAAGTCTCATGGATTATGCCTTGGATTGGTTTTATGCCCTACCATAGGGATTCATGCATTAATTAAATTATTTTGTTGATATTTTCTTCACTTATTTTTAAATTAAAATTAACTAAAAGGTCACGTTTTCAAAAATAACACAACTTAAAGAAGGACCTAATAAACCAATTAGTGAGAATATGCTATTCAAAATAATGTTTACAAATATATCTCACCAATTATTTGATAGTGAATTAAAATTATTATCTCTCAAAGTTTACTTCAACCTATTAAGGACAAAGTGATTTTTAACAGCTATCAATCTTTCAAATAATGTTTTCATATGGTTAGGAACTATGAAATCAAACTTATAGAGACCAACATGCTTAAATATATGGACCAGTGACCCTACCTCTAGTGGACCTAAATGTAAACACATAAATTTGGAATTAGACACTTGGAAACATCAAATTTGACCTATATTTAACATACTTGACTTGTGCATACATATTTGACACTTACTCACATTCTCTCCTATCTATTTATCTATCTATGAACTTGGCCAACTTAATTTTCTATCATTGATACTCAAGATCTCTTAATATTTGCCATAAAGTTCTATAATAATGATCATACTATCACCATATTCTAGATCAAAGTGATTTTACCTTCTCAGATAGTGTATGTAATAGTCAGAGGCTCATAATTATCAACAATGTCCATCAATGATGGTAGTGTCTATGGACACATAAATTAACATTTAAGCTAAAATAATGCACTTGTGACCACCATTTTTACACACTTAGCTCATGATTTTTTCCAAGATATTTTGACCACTTCATTTTCCATGTGGATGCCCCATTATTCTAAGTAAAAAAATACCCTAAAATGTCCCTATTCCTCATTAAAAATAGTTTAATCTCACACATAGATTGTTCCTAATACCCATATCAACTACTTGTGCTCCTTGGACAACAATGACCTAATTGGAGAGCAATGCAGTAATCTCTTGTCTAGATCCACCACTCTTGTCTCCTTGAAAAATAATGACTAATTTCCAAAATTTAAATTTATGAAAGGGTTGGCCTACAAGTTTATCAAGCTCCATCCAAAGGAATTTAAAAAATACCACTATAAAGCCACACTTTAAATCATTTGCACACAAGAGACTTCCACACTAAAAAATGCTTGAATTATAATTTCAAGTTAAGAGGAAATTTACTATTTATCCTAATTCTAATTACATATAGCACTAATATCCTTGAGATAAAGTTTAAATACACTTAAAACGTCATAAGTCATAATTGAAACACTTAATCACACCAGGATTTCACCAACATCTAGCAATTTACACTAGTATTTCACACACACCACTTTAATATGGGATAAATACATGGATTTTGATCTATATTTAGACTATTTGTATGTAGACAACACTCAATATAATGGGTGTTGAGGTCAAGGAAAACTTAAACTGGTAAACCTTTTTTACTCAGTGATTGCATTCATATTCTTATGTCACTGAGATAGTGTTTTCAAGTGAAAATAAGTTACATAATGGTTTTTGAATTGGATCAAAATCTATCACACAGTCTAGAAAACACATAGGTGAAGGAGAACCTACCCCAAAAATTTCATATCTTTGCTACCTGTTAGACACTAAAACTCCCTAGGGAAAATAACACACTACTCTACTATCCTAAATAAAATGCTCTTATCTAGAGTTTTTACCAACTTCTATTCCAAGTATTCACTCAATAAACATTGTCTCCTTGCTATTTTTAATTTTAGAAATAATATGTATCTTAGTTTTCTAGCTAAGATTATGTTTTATTTTATAATTTCCATATTTAGTATATTTCTAGATCTAATAAGTTCTAAATTAGGTTCTATCATTTATTAAATATTTATAGCATTCTAATTTTGCACAATAATTTATCTAATTAGGGTTTAAAATTATCCTAGTTCCCAAAATTTGATAAAATAAATTGGTGAACCTACTTATTTCTGTACATCGCTTACTCCTAAGTTGTCATATTACTAGGGTTTACATTTCTTCTTGGCCCTACCTACCTTATATTTTTAACATTTCATAAATTTAATATTAGTAAGTAATTGAAACCCCATAATCAATCTTTTTTAATGGATTCTTATATTTGTTTATTCCTCCTCATTCACATGAGGATGCCTCCACAAATATTGATGATGCATGAAATATAATATCTGACAAGGTCTTGATCATTCACATGCAATATCTTCAAAATCAAATACAAGACTTGAAATCTTCAAATAAGGGTTTATTCTTAGCATGGGTTTGGATTAAAATATTTACAAAATATGGTATATATAAATAATATACTAGATAAAAAATCACAAGGTACTATAAAAACATCTATTTAAACATGCAAACAAGGATTATGATATACACCCAACTCTAAAGATATAATTTCCAACTAATGTTTTCATATAAATTTCATCAAAACAATGGCATAAATTCAAAGTGATTCCCTTTAAAAAAATAATAAACTATATAGGTAATCTCTATAATGTTTGTGAAAAAATTCCAAACTATTTATACAAGTGCAAGTTATAAAAACTTTGATTAAAAGAGCTATGGTTGATAATTATTCCAATGAAAATATCTACAATATCCCATTTTTTCATAAATTTGTGGTTGATATGAATACCATACAAGCATAAAATATAGTTATTAATTCATCAGATCAAGTGTTATGGCCATCAATTATAACTATTTCACTGAATATCACATTATGGCCTAGGACAATACCCATGGTATTTCAAGTCAAAACTCATTTTATAGCTTATAATTTGATCTTGGTTTACATTGGATAAGGGACATGGGGGTAGTCAATTTTCTAGTACACACGTCTTAAATCTATATATGATGGATATATATGTACATAGCCAACATATACTATCCCATTCAAACACTTGGACACACTACAATATGATCTTGTACATAATGAGAAAACACATCATAAAAAATAGTTTTAAAAAAAATCAATTCCTTCAGGAAGATGTTTCATATCTTTATGAAAACATCCTTTTAGGATTTTGTAAAAAATAATACAATGCAATCTCATATATCTTTTTCTCCCATTAAATATGTCTATGTGAGTAAGCGTCTTCCAATGGGATTTGACCAAATTTTTTTTTGTGACTTGCATAGAGCACAAGGGAATACTACTAACATATGTATCATTTTTAGGCACAAGATTAAGAATTTGATAGATACAAACATCATTCCCATAGGCACATTTATTTAATAAACAAACACTATTACATTAAATGATCTATATGATAGTACTATATAACATACACAAAATATTACATGGTATCCTCATATAGATAGGGATATATAGATGATTAAATATATATTTCTATGATAGACTAGTCTTTTACACTTGAAAAATATATATCAAGGCTCTACCCTTGAATTTGACCTTCTTTTCATCTAAAAGGATCGCATTCACCACCTCATCGGGTTTAATTAATTATTTCTTAATCCAAACCTAGCTATTCTGATTATATAGATCACATGTAACCATAAAATTCCTAAAATTTGATATGTATCCTTCACTGTCAGTTACAAAACCTCAAAAACTTTCCTCCATCCTATATAATTTTTAGTACATGAAAATAACATCGACAATATTATCCCTACTCTAACACAAGTATCATTACCCTATAGACACTCAAATTTTAAAATATTTTGACATATATTGGTCAACCTAAGAACATCATTAACCCTTTTGTGAGGACAATTTCAAAAGATGTACTATATATATAGGTTAAATCCTACTCATTATTCATTTACAAAAGACATCAAATAATAACGTCTCAAGCTTAGACATACTACTAAATTTCAAAGCACATAACTAAGTTATTCTACCTTATATATTCCTATTTGCATATCAATCATTGGATAAATCATAATACATGTCTAAAGCACTAAAAAATATTCTATGAGCCATTTTTTTCAAGTTATAAGATATATCATTACATTCACTCACATATAAAATTATACACTATTATTCACACACATACCAACACATAGGGGAGAAATACATAATTATGAGGCCTTCTTTTAAGTATTGACTATGTAGGCAACATTGATTGATAGAGGGTTATTTGAGGTTAGATCGACACCATGAGCTCATTAACCCATTTTCTAGTAAGGTAACCTATCCTAAAGTGAGAGATAAGGTTTGAGATATAAATAGTGATATAGAGCCTATGCACAAGATCTAAATACATCAAATGAAATGTGACAAAAAACCCATAAAGACCTAAGTGGTTTCATCTCGATACAATGAAAATTCTGTACATGATAATTATGTTGAGATTAAGATAGTAACGTTGACACAAGTGTCCAAGAAGCTAAAAAGAATATTTACACAATCTGATGACTGGTTCTTAAACATCAAACAACTTGTTGTCACACTTGTATGTCTCAGATCTATCTAAGCATCATTGCATAATCTAAGTATTGTTTCTTCTTCATGATTACACAATCAAAATATTGTTTGACATTGTACTTTATATATTTAATATTTTTCATAATTCAAAATTGAAATTGAATATCATAAATTGGATTATTTAATTGGCCTACTTTTAGGAATAATTTACTTCACTCTTGAATATTATATTCCTCATAACCCTTATCCCAAAAAGGGATAAATAATATACAAGAACATATTATAGTTGTAGATATGTGATAAAATCCTACATAGGCATATTATTCAAAATACATCATGCCCTCTTTTGATCTTGTACCTATAGATTATGAGTCCCTTTTATGAATCATTATGTAGTTCTTTCTCATTATTTATTTTCTATTTTATATATGACATTTTTTAAAAAAAAATTCAAAAAATTAAAAATTATAAAAAAGTTCAAAAGCAGGACCTAATGCATATGTTTAGTTCACATACATAAGTTAATTTGTATACCAATTATTCAATACTTATTTTTATCTAGTTTCATATAATATGTGCTTCACAAGTGTAGACGAGTGAATTTAGAGCATATAGGTTGACATTTATATAATAAGTTATAGAATATTTCACTGCTTTAGACTCAAAAACTATAAACAAACAAAAGCACCATATTTAGATAGGAATTCCCTGTGTTGTTGTCCTATTCACCAATCTTGTCCCAATGAGAATGAGACATAAATTATTAGATTCAAACTAGACACATGCCTCTTATAGCTTGTAAATACACCAACAAGCTCATTGGGGCATATTATACACAAGTTTCATCCATATTTGGCTATCCCTTATTATTCATACCATAGTACTTTACATTGCATAAAATTTATTGATATTGATCCCTTCCTCACACATTGATATCCTTCTAGTTACCTAAGTTACTACATATATTAGTGTTACAAACTTATTATGTTAATCAACTACATGTATTTATGCATACTTTTCATGTTTTTTTCTTACTTCATATCTTGGGTGTATTCTTTGTTTAACTTATAAACATTTAAAAATGTCCATGTGTGTGTCTCTAAGCCTTAATTTTATGTAAGTGAAGTTTTAACATGACCCTTGTATGTGTTCCATTGGTCTTCTTTTGTATGTTTTGTGTGATTTATGTGTACTCTTTGTTTGAGTGCATCATGTTGTGATAATTGTTTACTCAATTTGCTTAGTTTATGATGCCATCATGGACATAATGCATCTTCTTAGTGCTTATATTCTATGATGGATATAATATATCTCTCCCTAAGTAGATATTTTTAGCTGTTAGTACTCAATTTTGACCACTTATTTGTGTGCCTATTCTCTAACATATATCTTGACAATATCACTACATATGCTTCTTTCTCCATGCATATCACATTACTAATATGCTCAATTTTTAGATATGATGATGTCATGATACTCCATGTTTTCACTATTAATCAAATTTTCATATTATACATAACATCTATCACATAATTTTTTTTTGAGTTAAGTTATTGTGCAAGCTCAATAACTCCCCTCAAAGGAGGGGGCATGCATAGTGGATTGTATTAGAGACTAAGCCCCTAAAATACAATGCAAATGATTTTTATATATATTACACACACTAAATCACATAACACACCCATAAATTAATTATAGAATCAATTTGGATAAAATAACTCCATTCAAAAATGAGCGTACCCTTCTTTTATCTTAGTACTTAGAAGACAATCAATTTTAGAATTTTTTAGATTCTCAAGTAATATAAAATAGCTAGCAATAGGTTTAGAGTCTTGATTTATAGAAAGTACTTAGGTTTGTCTCAGATATTGAATAGTTTGGGGGCATCATGCATGAAATGTGTTCTAATTTAGCACATATGCTTTTGCTTAGAATTTTAGCTTATATTACTTAGTCTTAGAATCCATATATACTAGATATCATATTTAGGGCATGTGCATAGAATATGACTTCATCCTTGATTATGTTGCAATATTTTCATAGATAAAAAATATAAATATTTTTTATGATCCAAACTATATACACCATACCTATATTATACAAAATTTTGTCACCAATTTTGCACCAATGAGCCTTATTTTGTCTATAGTGGTTGGTTCACCCTTTATGCCCCAATTTTTGCACCAAAACAATCTATTGGAATTTATACAAGGATTGCAAACTAATTCACTAATTTAGGTATGCAATTATGGAGTCAAACACACCTTGAGTTCTTAAGCACACTCTCTTATTGTTGGTGTAATATTTATATATTTACACCTTTTATTTAAGTTTTACTTAATTAATTCAACTTTATTTAACTTTTATGACTTAATTTATTATTCACATCTCCTAGGATTAGATTAGGATAAATGGCACTCATAGTTTTACCACTTAATCTCTCTTATTCATATGAAGGTTATTGCACACATGTCTATTGCATAGTCAAAATCCAATTTGGACTACAAATTTTGATTTTGTTATATATAGACAACTTCTATTTGTAAGTTGTAAGCTAGTTGATAATCAATTTATTCATTTAGTTCATTTGAAATAACTTATTTTATTATTGATTTTTGGTTGCAATAATTTTTAGCTTCTATGGAATGAATCATAACTATGGAGATATAATCTTGAATGTTTGTCTAATCTATCATGGTATAAGATCTAGGTTCTTCTAGTTTGAGTTGTGTATTTATATAGTTTTCATCAATTTAGCATTCTTACACTACTCCCTAGGCCTCTACTTAAGTCTTTTTGCTAACCCACATTCTAGGTTTTCAAAATAACCATCTAGGTTTATTATGTTTATGACAAAATTATTGAATTGAGGCATTTTTCATAATTTTTTTATTTAGATTTTTTTTTTTGGGATGCATGCCACTATTTTTCATGAATAGTACTTTAAAAAATACACATGGAAAAAATTAGATTTTTTTGTGATTCTAGTAAATTTTTATGATTTTTTGAATGTTTTGATTCATAGGACAAACAAGGAGTAGCAAAGAAGACAATACATTTTTCTATAATAACACAGTCAATTTTTATATCATTGGATTATTCACATCAAGAGATTTACAAAAAGCCTTGGTTTTGGAAATATGGAGCACCAAGGCACCCATGATAGAAAATTTGGAAGGTTTCATTTCATGAAAGGGTAACTATTATAGTGATTATTTTGGGTGGCACCACCCATTTCCACCACTACCACCATGTGGACATAAGCACCACCACTACCCCCTATTCAACACTCAAATTAGCTATAAAAGTGAGTGAAATATTAACTTGTTCATATATGTACCCACACATCATTTTTGGTGCATTAGTTATTACCATAGGTTTAGGGGTTGAATCTACCTACAACACTCCTTTAAGAAATTTGTGGGATTTATTTCATTTAAAAAAATACTTAGCACTCAAATTAAAGTTGATTATGGTGTGATGGTTGGTAAAGAATTTTAAAATATCATACTTTGTTATATGTTTGAGGGTAAATTCATACCTAATACATATTATTGAAAAATATATTTTTCACAAGGCCTAAGTGCCCATGTGACTAGCTACTCAAGTTTTTAGCTCCCAAGGGTCCACCCCTCACCAATGCAATTCTATTTTGTAGTGGTCAATTTCAAAGGATCATATATTTTGATCCAAGAGGCCTAGGAGGGTGATTTGTTTTTCACTCTTATTTTTTGAAGATATTTACAATGGTAGGGTCTATTTATCATTTTAGGAGACCATGTTTTTCATAAATCATAGTTTTTTAAAAAATTACCAACTTTCCCTATTTTTTAATTCTTTAAATAGTCATATCTTTTGATCTGTTTGTTGGGTCAACTTTCTATTTTATTCAAAAGTACATGATTTTTCATGTTATTTGTAACAATGAGTTCATATTTTTTAGTTTATATACCAGGAATTTATTATTAATAATGTTTTGTAATTTAGTACCTATAAAATTCTATATAGCTTTGATGAATTGCATCAAGAAATGTGCAATTCACTCACTTATAAAGTGCCAAAAGAAATTATTTTTGGGTCCACATATTGTCATTTTATTCACATTATTTTATGAAGTGCCATGGGGGGTTTGTTGTGTTTCTTCCATAGCCTCATATACCTTTATGCATGTGTGCCTTATTTTGCACACCCTTTTCCTAGTTACAAGTACTAAATATGGCATATTGGGCATTATTTGATCCTGGGTGCTCTTTTTCATTGCTCAACAGTGCTCCCTTATTTTTAAGCTATTATCTCATTTATATTCCCTATCTTCAATAGATAGATAGTCTCCTTATTTAAGCTATTTTGGTGTATATAATGTCTTCCTTTTTCTCATTTGGTGTTTTTTGGGATATATTATATTTGCACTTAATTATAAATTGTCATAAGGGGTTTTATTTTTATAGCATAATCTACCTTCATGTGTGACTACTTTTTTGGTGTACCCTTTTTAATTTTAGTTGCTAGTCTCCCCCATCACCATTAGGGGCTCACTATTTAATAGATCATTTTTTTAATTATTCAACACATTGAAAATTAGTTCATCTCATTTTAGTGTGCTTTTAATAGCATATCTAAATTTTGTCATTGTTTAATGTTTGAGTAGTAAATTTAGACCACTCATACAAACATTTTCATCCTGTCCACCCATTTAACAATATGTGTGTGTGTGATTAAATACTAATATAGGTGTTGAGCATCCCTTGCATCTACTTCAGGTAGTTGATGGAATTCTTGGTGTACTCTTTTTTACTTTAGACACTTCATTTGGTAGTATTGTCATTCGACATGCCTAACATATGTTTTTAGTGATTGAATAGTGGATTGGGACTACTTATGTAGTTTTGAGTTCTTCATCATCTATCCATTCTTATTTCACTACTTTCACACTCTTCAATGATGGATTTCATCCCATTTAGTGCTTTTTGAGTGATGGATTTCATTTCATCCAATTTAGATTTATAAAGATTATTTAAGTGGGAGCTTATTTCATTGAGCATGGTATTTTATACCTCTCATATCTCTTTTAGGGTGGAGCTTTTTCTACATATTTTCTCTTTTTCTTTGCTTATAAGAGAATATTTTGTACATGGATACCTTATCAGGCTTAGTTATTGGGGCCTATTTTTAGCCTCATTTATTTTTAGTTACACTTCCCTAAGTATAAATTAAGGTATGGTATTAGTGAAATATTTATATATTTGCACCTTTTATTTAAGTTTTACTTAGTTAATTTAGCTTTATTTACCTTTTTTGGCTTAATCTACTATACACACCTCCTAGGCTTAGATTAGAATAAGTGGCAGTCATAATTAAACCACTACATCTCTGATGTGCCTATTCATATGAGGTGGTTGCATACATGTATATTTCATAGTCAAAAGATAATTTTGACTACAACTCTTACTTTTTATATATATAGACAACTTCTATTTGTATGGTGTAAGCTAGTTGATAATCAATTTATTTGTTTGGTTCATTTGAAATAACTTATTTTACTATTGCTTATTTCCTGTAGTAACTTATAGCTTCTATAGATAGAGTCATAACTATGGATATATAATCCTAAATGTTTGTCTTCTCTTTCACCTATCAATGAGGATTGGGTAATGCATATTCTAATTCAAGTTTTTCAATGCAAATGAAATCTTTAAGGGTCATACCCTCTACAATCACCATTTTTACACTAGAAAAACACAATGGTTCATGTACCTAATGATATGTATTCATTATTTGTTATTAGATATATGACTTTATTATCTTTACTTCTTGATTTTAATCTTAAGTAGGGATAATTTTATACATGTTTCATTACAAGTTCACGTGAAGCATAATTCAATATTGTGGCCTATATTTAGGACTACACTTTATAGGCAAGTTTATGGACACTTTTATTTTTCCTCTTGTAATTTCAATTTGATGCATTAATAGAACAAAAAGGGACAAAAGGTAGACACATAAATTAACATTTAAACTAAAATAATGCACTTATGACCACCCTTTTTACACACTTCACTCATGACTTATTCCAAGGCCTTTTGACCATTTTATTTCATTTTCCACGTAGATGACCCATTATTTTAAGCAAACCAATGACCCCATAATATCCCTATTCCTCATGTAAAAGAGTTTAGTCTCACACATAAACTATTCCTAGTACTTAGATTATATATTTATGATCCTTAGACAATATCACCCTAGTTAGACAATATCACATGGATCTCTTGTCCAGATCCACCAATCTTGTCCTATTGATAAATAACAACTAATTTCTAAAATTTAAATTCATTAAAGGGTTGATTCATAGGTTTAGTAATCCCCATATAAACATATTTAAAAAATACCACTATAAAGCATCATTTCAAACCATTTTACACACAAGATACTTCCATGTTAAAAAACACCAAAATTATAATTGCATATTGAGAGTAAATTCCATATTCCTCCCAGTTATGATTACATACATCCATAGTAACCTTGATATAAAGTCTAAATACACTTTCAAGGTCAAAATTCATGATTGAAGCACTTAATTACACCATGATTACACCAACATCTAACATTATACACTAGTATTTCACACACACCACTATAACATGGGAGAACTAGATGGAGTTTGATCCCTCTTTAAAGTATTTATATGTAGGTATCACTCAACATAAGGGTTGCTAAGGTCAAAAAAAACATCAATCACTAACCCCTATTTACTCTATGATTTCATTCATCATATTATGTCATTGATCTAGGGTTTTTAACTAAAAATAAGTTATATAGTGGGTTTGTTTTAATCAAATTGTAAGCTCCCTCACAATCCAAAGAAAACACAAGTGAAGGAAAACCTACCCCAAATTTTTTATATCTCTACTACCTTCTAGACACTAATGCTCCCTAGGGACAACATCACACTGCTCTATTATCCAATTACAATTCTAACACAGTCTCCTAGTCAATTTCAGGTATAGAAACAACCTCTGTATTAGTTTTCTAACTAAGTTTATGTTTCCATTTGTACTTTAAATATTTAGTATATTTACAAATTTAATAAGTTCTAAATCAGCTTGTGTCAATTATTACATATCTATATCATTCTAGTTTTTCACAATAATTTGTCTAATTAGGGTCTAACATTCTCTTAGTTACCTAAATTTTGACAAAACAATGTCCTAAAAATACCAATAAATATTTTACATATTTAAATCTCTCTTGGGAATAAAAACATACATGTTTCACATGTCAATTATGGTGGGGGGGGAGAATCTGAAAGATTCATATATATACAAGATAATCCTAAGGTATTATTCACTTGGTTCCTAATTGGAAATTACATTAATAATCACTTACACATTGATATATATATATATATATATATATATATATTTACACATCCTTGAGACATTATCCAAAAGCATCCAAATACTGAAAAATTCAAAGGCACAATCCTAAAACCAATCCTGAATATAAAACACAAGGTCAAAGTTACATGTTGTCAAGTGTAAAAAACAAAATAATTGCATTGCATTCTAATTGATCATGATTGTGCAAACATAAACATAGATAAGAGAACTGCATGTGATTTGATCCCTCTCTAGAGTATTAAAATGTAGGTAACACTCAACCAATCGATAGGGAGTGGTTGTGGTTATCTAACATATCTTTTACCCATTATTTAAAATCAAACAAGTGTCAAAGTGGAGAAAGGGTTTAAAGGCAAAGGGAGACAAAATAAAAATTTATACATGTGACTAAGGTCAATAAATCGCATAGAAATCATCTTAACAATCATGCATAGTTATTTTTTATAGAATAGATTAGAAGATATACACAAAGATAGTTATGATAAATAGTGGATGGATCTAATTGCCATAAGTGTCTAAGAATTCATTGGCATAATCTTGATAGATTATAACTATTATTTTCCTAAGCCAAGTAGTCACATGTCCATTTCAAAATATTTTACGTGGCTATATACCAATAGTGAGAAATATAGAATAAAATATCAACTAAGTGCCTTCACTCTCTGTCATTTATATATTTAATAAATGTAATCAATGTATATTAAATAATTCATATAATTTATATTATATCTTATGTAATTTTATTTTAATAGTTTTGGCCAATTTGAATATTAATAGTGTGCCCTTTATTGGTTATAATTCAAATTCAAACCAATCCCTTAGGTTAGCCTAACTTTTTACATGTTGTTTATAGAGGGAAATTACCCAAAGAGTATCATATATATACATATAAATCCCAAGTCTATTCCTATCTATAAATCATCTAGAACTCACCTAGAAATCTATTTGCATAATGAAGAATACATATGAACATCTTTGAGGAACTACCCTAAAGTATAAAAATCTATGAAATATTTAAAAGAAGAACCACTAATCTAAGTTTGAATACTATTGAAAGGTCAAAATCATATATTATAAAGTGTCTAAAGCCACATACAAGTTACATAAATTATATAATATCATAATTAAGAACAAACTTAGTTAGCTGGGAGAACTGCATGTGGTTTAATCCCTCTTTTGATCCCTCTTCAGAGTTTAGAACATAAGAAATGCTCAACCACTCAATGAGTGATGGTTGTGGCTATCCAATCCATTTTTTAAACCCCTTTTTATAAGAAAAGAAAGTTTTGAAATTAGAACTAGAGTTTTAATGTGAAAGAAAACAAAATTGGATCTATGCACATGACTGAACCTCTGATATTGTATAATAATCCTCTTAACAAGCATGCATAGAAACTGTTGACCAAATTCGACCCTCTAGGTCAAATTGAGATCCCTATAGGTAAAAAATTGAGTTTTATATGTTTTTAGGGGTCTAATATTATGTCATAATGGGTATTATATGTCTTTTGATGTTATTCCATATCACGTTATCCTTGGTCATTAGTCATATTAACTAATATATCATTTTGAGTCATTTAAAGGTCATAAGGAGTATTAAATGAGTTGTAAAAAATCCTTGGGAAGTGTGAAGGTGTAAAAAGGGTGATTTAACATGACATGTGTCCTATTATTCCTTAAATAAACTATTCATAATTGAAAGTGATAGGTTCTTCAGAAGAAAGAGTAGTTTTCTTGGGAAAAGGGAAGAGTTTGACACTTGTACATCCCATAAGGGAGTGCGCCACATAGGATAAGGTCATGAGATGACTATTAATATTCCTAATATCAATTCACATTATTTAAGTACTCTATAAGTTTTAAAATTGAGCTAAAAATATTTTGCTTCTTCTTCACCCTTTTGGACACACAAAACTAGTCAATAGGTTTATGCTTGGTACAGATAGTTGGAGAACTTCTAGGTAAAACGCATTTGGGAGGTGAAATTAAAATAAAAAAATTAATTTAAATAAAAATATTTTTAATAATGGTATATTGTGATTTGTGAACCATCCTAATTAAGTTAACTATGTTTTTCTACTTGATAATATGTGCACCATGCAAGTTTTGATCTTCTTTAGATGATTTCATACAATCCAATTACTAAGATTGGTTCTAAATGATGTTGAATATATTATATCATGTTATTAATTATTTTTTTCACATTTGGAAAGGATTTTATAACTCAAACAACTCACTTTTTAGGAGGGTGTTGAGATTGAACTTGCATTCAAATTCCATGATTTGCAAAAAGCCTTTTTATTTGCAAGGGATTTGATATGATGTAATATGGTTTTTAAATAATTTAAATGGTAATGGTAATGTCCTTATTAAAAATTTTAAATCTCCAAGGTGAGTATCATTGAGGTCAAAATCCATTGGCATGTATAGTCATCTCGTAGCTCATCCTCAATCTCAGTCATGATTTGTAAAAGTTATGAAATACATTCATGGAGGAGTCATTATAGTCTCAAGGTGTTGAGTAGGATATTGGAGCATGAAAAAATATGATAAACCCAAGTTACACCATATAAATCATGAGAAGATAGTCAACACAATAACTCATAGTTTCTTACCATTAATGCACATATATAGGGGTCCTAATGAAGAATCTCACGTTTAGGATGAGTTTTTGAGATAAGAAATGTAATTGATAGTAGGGAGAGTCTATTTGGAATTATTTAAGAAGATTAAAACTAATTTGAATCTCATAAACCATGTGTTATACCAACTTACCCATATTCATTGACTAAATGTGCAAAAGTCTAACTACACGTGGCTTAATAGAGAATCAGAGGTGTCATGAGAAATGTTGAACCATAAGATAAAACATTTATTGAAGTATTAATATGTTTTATATATCATAAAAAACTTGTGTGAGGTATCAAGTTGGAAAATTGAAGTGGATAATACCTTCAAAACATAATCTGATAGTGTTCACGGCTTCTTTCCCTGAAAGCTCAAAATAAAGGTTTAGGCTACTTGGTGAAGGTCATATAATAGAGTTGCATTGGTTTTTAAGATATAAAAGTGCACTTATCTTTAATTTTCCATAAGTATATCACTTTTAAAGAGGTGGAGGTTAGATGATAAATGGAGGGTGCTTGTTAAGTGGTTCAAAGTTGCATTCTTATGCTCTAAAAATAGGTAGTGGAACTTACAGGTCTGAGTCCAAAAGAGACATTTTTTCACCCAAGGTTGAAAACTAGACCTTGAATCCATGGTTATAGGGTTATATATTTTGAAGAGAACAATTATGATCTATGGGTAATTTGAGGGGATGATACATAGTTTTTAAGACCCTATAGACAACCACAAGTTCCCTTCTCTTGAAAACATTCACATATATTTGACTGTAGTGTATATAGTCTATGACCCAAGCTTAGTCATGAAGTTTGAACCAGTTAGGAAAATGACTTAAAAACCCCCCAAATTTATTCCTAAGATATAAAAGAGTCTCCATGGAATATATATTACAAGTTCAAGGATAAAAACCACCTACATGACTCCATACAGTCAATTGTATGTGATTGTAGGGTGGCAGTAGCTGAGATAGGGTGCCTAAGTGATGGTTTAGGATACCCAAGGTAAAAAAATGGGTCAAAATAAATTTTATATGATAATGGAAGATTAAATAAAGGTATTTAAGCATTTAATTCAAGCTAAAACTTGAAGGAGATCTACAGGAGTCACTTTTAGGAAAAGAAACATAGAATACATAGTCTTGACTAGGTAGTAGTATGAGGGACTTATGAGAGTTTAGAGGTATGAATGAAGGTTAAAAAACATTAATAAAAATTATAAAAAATTCATGAAACAATAATTATGGAAATTTAATATAGAAAAGGTCTTAAATAATGCATAACATAGTCCATGTGTTGAAACCCTACACAGTCTGCCTACATACAATTTGTCTTGGATTTTTGAATGAAATGGAAACTCAAATCATAAGGATAAAGGATGAATTTTGGTTCATAGAGTCTTTAAAACCTTAGTAAGCCCATAAAACATTAATTTTATTTTAGAGAATAGGGGAAGTGCTGTCTATTTTGTCTCAGACAAAGGGCACTTCCCTCAAGCATAAACCCTATAGTCTTGACAAAAGGAGATAGAAGGGTGGGATAGAAGTTTCTTGGACATTAATTAAAGGTTTGTAAAAATTAAAATATGAATAACCAATAAAAAAATTATGGAACTAAATAGGCTGCTCCAAAACTTAAGGTTGTAGTCAAGTCTAGTAGGGCAAGGTTTTGGCCTAATGACCAAATGAAAGGTAATTTTAATTTATCAATGTAGGTGGAAATTTTAACTTGTTAAATAATTTTTGTGGGATAATTTTAGATATGTTAAATCTTATGAAATTTATATAATTACAATTAGATGGCCTAGAACACAAGGGTTGTAGGCAGACTTATTGGGCATGGTTAGGCTTAAAGCCAAATGGAGAACCATTTTCACTTCTATCATGAGATATGATTTATAACCTATTATAGCATGTGTATAAGGTAATTTTAGATGTGAAAAAGTCTCAATAATGTATAATAATTAAAATGAGGTAATATTTTGGAGACAACTTAGACCTATGCAAAGTGGAAAAATAAGCTTGATAGGCCAAGTTAAAGTGCACATCTCCCTTGAGGTTGTGAATTGGAATCTAAGAATTTTGGAGAAGTTGATGGAGGTCTTGAAATCTGATCTAGTGGGATTTTTTGGTAGTTATAATGTCTAACCTTTATGAATAATGTTTAAGAGGGTAAAATATGCTTAAACCTTTACAAACCCTAGTTATTGACCAGATGGAGGAAATAGAGATGGAAAGCTATTCTAATGAACTACTTTGTAAATGAAAGTTATTTAAAATTGTATAGGACTCTTTAAATCTCATTAACATAATTTTGAGTTTTATAGAATTGTATGGATGGAGTATAAAAGAGGGTATTTTTGAATTTTTTGTGTGTTGTGCAAGTTATAGGAGGTCCCAAGAGATGCCAATAATATGGAAGGGAAGATTAGGACTTAAGATAAATATACATGTAAATTTAATGCATTTGAAAAACTTATAAGTTCTTCAACCAACTACTTCATCTTAGTTAATCAAAACTAACATAGTGACCAAGCTAGTGAGAAGGGTGAAAAACTTCAAGTGAGCTGATTTTAAGGTGTGACTAATGCATCTAATGCCATGGAGGGTCTTGAAAATTGTCATCCACTCCCTTGTATGAATTTTCATTGAAAACTAATGATTTTTAGAATCCAAATGTGAAAGTTGTGTGGAAGAGGAGTTTTCCTAGATTATAGATGGTGATGGCTCATTCCCAAATGATTCCAAATGACTAGGACTACAAACAATGCATGGAGAGGCATGTATGAAATAATTCCCTCTAAATCCAATAATCAAACCTATCCCTAGTTAGTTTTGAAATTTTCAAATAGAGGTGAATAATGAAGGTAGTTTTCTAAGGTAACAAAGGAAATTTCATGCCACTTTTCATGAGTTTCATGACTTAGATGGACACTTGTACTCTTGACCTTGCCTAGTTCATTTAAAATCTTCTCTTCATGCATATGTAACTCCTTTGTTCAACTTTACAAGTGTCCTTATGACCTTTGTACTTCTTTTTCTCACTTCTTCTCAAGTTCTATGAGAACTAACCACTTTTGCCTTTGTAAACTATGCTCTACTTGAGTATGGTGAAGCCTTGATCATTTGTATACCATTTGATCAATAAATACTACTAGTTTTACCTCTTCTATGACTATTATTAGTGTGTTCATTTGTAATGTTTAATTTTGCATAAGTGAGAACTCTTGTTTCCTTAGCATTATCATCTCATTCTCTCACCTATTTTTAATTTGAAAGATTCATATTTTAGGTCATATGAAGTGTCTTATGAGGTGTTAAGGTTTAGTGAGTTAGCCTATTCAAATAATTCCATTTTAGGCCTCTTGTATAGTCCTCCTAGTATATACATTTACGACAACCTTCATAATTAAATACTAATGTGAGAAGATTCAAATTAGAAAAGTGTATATTTAGTTAGTCTTTTGGTTTCATGTATAACATGCAGCTAGTTAGTAGCCATTAATCAATTTGGTGTATCACCTCCCTTAGAATAGTTTTATTTTAGTTTTCTCTCTCCCTTTTCCCTCACAAATTTTAGGTGTAGTAGTGATCCAAAGTGGTACATCAAGGGAGCTAGCCCTATCTAGAGATTCACCTTATTCTTAGACTCACCCATAGTCTATAGGTATTTTAATTGTGCCACTTAGATGAGGAGAACTGGGACATCTCCTTAAAGGGTGAAAATCCAAGTGACAATAGTTTTTGTCATGTCTGATGGGACTCTTAGTCTAAGAAGTTGAAAGATTTTTGGTGTTGTATTTTAACATATGAGCCTTTGGAGGCATTTATCTAAACATAAATGATGACTCCAAGATTACATCAGTTGGTCATACAACCTAGGTATTCTTTTTAAATATTGTTGATGATCATTTCTTATGTTATTGCTTTTGAATTAAGTTCTATGGATGAATTTAATGTTGAGTATTATTTTATACAAGTTGGTGAGGTTTATCAAGCCTATGGAATTATTTATCAATGTTGTTATGATCCTTATCAACCCCAAAATGGTCTTTATTAGGCTAGGTATGAGTTGTATCATCCTTACAATGAGCCTTCTCCATATCTTACTCCTAGTCAACCTAGTCACTTCTCAAGTCAGTCGATTTCAACCTTTAAGCAAACTCTTTTGGTCTATGAGAAGTATATGTTAGATATTAACACACTAAGGGGACATGGTCAAGATTTTATTATTCACTTGATTCATAATATGAGAGATGAATTAGATATAGTTAAAATATAGTGGGCACCTATTAAGAGAACTAATTAAAAAAGTCTCACAAGTGAGATGCTAGATGTGAGTGGCCTAGTTTCAACCTTAGAAGTTAGGCTAAACATTCATGATAAGCAACATCACAAAACTTATCAACCTTCATATCCACTTACCCAAGATTTATATTATTCCTAATTGACCCCTATTCATGAGGTCAATCAAGCTTATCAAATCCATCTTTTTCCCAATCAGCTAGAAAAGAGAGTTGGGAAGACAAACCCTATTTTTGACGTAAACTTTGATAGGTACATTGAGATAGACAATATGAAAATAAATCATTCCATATTAGCAATAAAATAAGTGTAATTGAAGCCCTCATTTCCCTCTCTCATTACATCCCCACCTCAAGAAGAGACCTCAAATATGAGATTCCAAGTTGGAGATAAGGTGGAGAATCCAAGCCTAAGGAGATTCCAAGTTTATTGAATACTTCATCCACTCATCAAGTTACATCACTACCTCAAGAAGATAATCATAATCATAGTATCCTAAGCTAGAATAAGGTAGTATAATCATGGGGAAATATATAAGATAGAAGCTTAAATAAAGAGTGTGAAGTTGAGAAAGAACTTGATCCTATGCAAGTCCCTCCCACCCTTCCTCAAAAGACTCCTTGTCTTCCATGTTATCCCTATTGTACTCCTCATCCTCATGAATATTCCTATGACATTCAAGAGAGACTTTTACAAGAGAGCCTAGCCAAGCAAATTGAAGAGCTAGAGTTGAGAATGAAATTGCTAACTCAAGGTGTGATGGAAGGTTTAGAGCCCAAAGAAGATCCTATACCTAAACACACCCCGTATAACCTCTCTCAAGAGAGTGATCAAGTTGGATTAAATTTAATTGAAGTTATTTTAAAGTGGAAAGAAGATAAATAAGATATTTTATCCCAAGGTCTACTTACCCTTCTTCAAGAGCTTCTAAAAGAATCCCCTATAATTCATTCTCAATCTGATTTTGAGTCCTATGTTCCACCTCCACCAACTAGTTCATCTTGTCCTAACCCTATCACCCTTTGCCTTGATGTAACTATGGTGTGGGAACCTAAAGATGAGAATTTTGTTGAAGAAAATTAAAAATTCTTGCTTGAAGAAAGTGTAACTCCTTGGTAGCCTCATTGGGCTAAGTCACCTAATTTCAAGATACCTATTATTGGCATCACCAAGAAGGAGAAGGATATTGATGATCTTACAACTCTTGAGAAGAAATACCAGATTATGATAGTTGAGATACAATTTTAGAGCCCTCAAGAGGCCCTAAGTGCTGAAGAAGAGGTGAGTCCTCTTGTTTGGTTGACAATGAAGAATGCATTCATTGTGTCAAAGAAGAAATCTTAGATGAAGTCCTTTTAGATTATAAAGAAGAGTATAGATAATATTATCTTGTTTTTACCCTTTATGATTCTGATCAAAAATAAGATGAGGACTTGTGTAAGTAATTTAAAAACATTTAAAATGAGTTTGAATCTCTCAAGGGGTCTACAAATTTTTTGGAGTTGATTAAAAGTGATGGTAAACAAGATGACATTTTTCAAAATGTCATAGATGAGCAAGAGAAAAGTTCACATAAGCCTTTGGAGGTCAAGAAAAGATTTTACTAGCCTCAATCTTCCAAGGAATAAGAAACCACTCCTCTTGAAGCCATGCCTACCAAGGAGAGACAAGTTGATCATGAGTTGAAGAGTGGGAAACAATATGAGGTATGTGTACATGGCCAAGAGGAATAAATTTACATTTGAAACCTATTTGAAGATGGTTTTCTTGAGAGCATAACAAGTGAAGCGCCAAGAAATAGGTCTAATTTATCAAGTATTAGATAAAAAGAGAAACATGCTTGGTGTTATGATTCATTTCATCAAGAAGATGATTCAAGAAACTTTCCTTTTGATCATGGAAAGGAGGAATGTTTAGTTTCTAGTTGTTCATAGTTGTTTTTTTTCTAATTTCCCTAAGTGCTTTGAGCACATGTGTGTCTTGTTAATGTGTTTGTTTTTCTTTGTGTGTGTCCTTTATTTTATGTAGTTGAGGTAGACAATTGGTCTTGTCTTGATCTATCTTGTGGTTAATGGTCAAAGGTCTCCTTATTTTGTTTTAGACTCCATATGGCTCCATAAGTCTAATGGACTAATAAGGCTACTAGTCTAATTAGTATAGTAGGCATACTACCCCTATGAGTCACTAATTTTTTGACAAAATTTAACCCTATAGATCATATTAGAACAATATAGGTAAAAAAATGAGTTTTAGATGTTTTTATGGGTCTAATATTATGTCATAGGGGGTATGATATGTCTTTTGATGTTATTCCATATCACATTAGCCTTAGTTATTAGCCATATTAGCCAATACATCATTTTGAAGGCCATAAAGGAGAATTAAATGAGTTATACAACCTCCTTGGGAAGTGTGAAGGTGTAAAAAGGTTTATTTCACATGACATGCATCCTATTATGCCTTAAATCAACTATTAATAACTAAAAGTGATAGGTTCTTCAAAAGAAAGAGTAATTTTCTTAGGAAAAGAGAAGAGTTTGGCACTTTTACAACCCATAAGGGAGTGTGACACATGGGATAAGGTCATGAGATGACTATTCATATTCCTTATATCCACTTACATAATTTAAGTACTCTATAAGTGTCAAAATTGAGCTAAAACCATTTTGCTCCTTCTTTAACCTTCTAGACACATAGAGCTAGTTAGCAGGTTTATGCTTGATATGGATAGTTGGATAACTTCCAAGTAAAACATATTTTTAAGGTGAAAGTAAAATTAGATAGATTAATATTTTTAATAATGGTGTCCTATGATTTATGAACCATCCTCATGAAGTTGATTATGTTTTTTTACTTCCTAATATATGCACCTTGTAGGTTTTGCTGTTGTTTGGATGATTACTTAAAATAAAATTAATAATATTGGTTAAAAATGATGTTTAATCCCTTAGATAATTTTAACCATTATTATTTTCACATTTTGAAAGGATTTGATATCTCAGACAACTCATTTTGTAGGAGGGTGCTGCGATTGAACTTGCATTCAAATTCCACCATTTATAGAAAGCCTCTTTCTATACAAGGGATTTGGTATGATGTATTATGGTGTATAATATCCAAGGTGAGTATCATTGAGGTCACAGTCCATTAGCATGTATAGTTAGCTCTTAACTCATCCTTAATCTTAGTCATGATTTGTAAAAGCTATGAAATACATTCATGGATGAGTCATTATAGTCTCAAGGTTTTGAGTAATCTATTTGATCATGAAAAAATATGATAAACCCAAATGACACCATAGAAATCATGAGAAGATAGTCTACACAGTCACTCATAGTTTCCTACCATTAATGCACATATATAAGGGTCCTCATAAAGAATCTCATGTTTAAGAGGAGTTTTTGAGCTAAAAAATTTCATTGATATTAGGGAGAGTATATTTGGAATTATTGAGGAAGATAAAAAATCATGTTAATCTCACAAACCATGTTTTATACCAACTTACCCATCTTCACTGACCGAATGTGCAAAAGTCCACCTATAGGTGGCTTAACAGAGAATCAGAGGTGTCATGAGAAGTGTTAAACCATGAGATGAGACCTTTATTTAAGGATTAATATGTTTTATATATCATGAAAAACTTATGTGAGGTGTTAAGTTATAAAATTGAAGTGGATACTACCTTTAAATCATGAGCTAACAATGTTCAGGGCTTCTTTCCCTGAAAGCACAGAACAAAGGTCTATGCCATTTGGTAAAGGTCATATGATATAGTTACATTGGTTTCTAAGATCTATAGGTGAAATTGTCTTCAATATTCCATTGAATTCTATCACTTTTCAAGATATTGAGGATAGATGATAAAGGGAGGGTGGTTGTTAGGTGGTCCAAAGCTGCATTCTTATGCTTTAAAAACAGACAGTGAAACCTACAGGTCTGATTCCAAAAGAGACATTTTTTCACCCAAGGTTGTAAATTAGACCTTACCTCCATATTTAGAGGTTTATATATGTTTAAGATAACAATTATGATCTACAAATAATTTGATGGGAGGATACATAGTTTTTAAGACCCTATAGACACCTACAATGTCCTTTCTCTTGAAAACATTCATATACAATTGAATGTAGATGTATACAGTCTATGACTCAAGATTAGTCATGAAGTCTCAACCAGTTAGGATAATGAATGTCAAATACATAAAATTTATTCCTAATATCTCAAATTCTCCATGAAATATATATCATAAGTTTAAAGATAAAATCCACCTATAAGACTCTGTGCAGTCAATTATAGTTGACTATAGGGTGGTAGTGACTAAGATAGGGTGCCTAAGTGATAGTCTAGGCTACCCAAGGTGAAAAAATGGGTCCAAATAATTTTTATATGATCATAGAATCTTCAAGAAAGGTATTTAAGCATTGAATTAAAGATAAAAATTGAAATAGATCTACATGAGTCACTTTTGGGAAAGGAAATACAAAATACACAGTCTTGACCAAGGAGCAACACGAGGGACTTATGAGAGGTTGGAGGTATGAATGAAGGTTATAAAACCTTAATAAAAATTATAAAAACCTCATGACACAATAATTATGGAAAATTAATTGAGAAAAGGGTTCAAATGATTCATAAAATGGGCCATGTCTTAAAACCCTGCACAATCTACCTACATAAAGTCTGTCTTGGATTTTGAATGAATTGGAATTCAAATCATAAGGCCAAAGGATTAATTTTGGTCTAGATAGTATTTAAAATGTTATTAATCCCATAAAACATTAAAATTATCTTAGATAATATGGGAAGTACCCTCTATTTTGTCTCAGATAGAAGGCACTTCCCTCATACATAAACCCTATAGTCTTGATAAAAGAAGATAGAAGGTTGGGACAAAAGTTGTTTGAACCTTAAGGATAGGTTTTGAAAGTTTAAAAAAACCAAGGAAAACATGAATAACCAAATAAAATAAGGATGTAACTACATAGGGTGATCTAAACCTTAAGGTTGCAGTCAAGTCTAGTTGGGCAAGGCTTTGGCCTAGTACCCAAATGAAAATTCATTTTCATTTATAGTGTAGGTGGAAATTATAAATTATTAAAAAATGTTTGTGGGATAATTATATAGGTGTTAAATCTTATGTAATTTAGATAATTCCAATTATATGGGCTATAACACAAGTGTTTCAAGCAGGCTTATTGGGCATGGTTAGGCCTAAAGCCAAATGGAGAACCCTTTTCACTTCTATCATGAGATAATATTTAAAAACTATTGGATCATGTGTATAAGGTAATTTTAGATGTTTAAAAGTCTAAATAATGTAGAGGAATCATAATGAGGTCATATTTTGGCTCAAAGACAACTCAGACCTATGTAAAGTGGAAGAAAAAGATTGATAGGCCAAGTTGAAGTGCTCACATCTCCCTTGAGGCTGTGCATGGGAATATAAGAAGTTTTGAGAATTTTATGGAGGCCTTGAACTATGATATAGTGGGATTTTTTGGTATTTCTAATGTCTAACTTTTATGAACAATGCTTAAGAGGGTAAAACAGGCTTAAACCCTTGCAAACCTTGGTTATTAACCTAATGGAGAAAATGGAGATGGAAAGATATTCTAATGACCTATTTTGAACATGAGAGTTCTTAAAAATTTTATTTTTATATTCGAATATACTTCCCATCCTTTTAATTTGTACGAAACTATACAAATGGAGTACAAAATAGGGTATTTTTGACTATTTAATGTGTTGTATAGGTTATATGAGGTTATAAGAGATTAAAATCACATGAAAGGGAATAATAAGACTTAATATAACTCCAAATATCAATTTAATGACTTGGAAAAACTCCTAAGTGCCTCAACTACCTAATTTAACTCAGCCAGTCAAAACTAGTATAGTGACCAAGTGAGTGAGAAGGGTGGAAAACTTTAAGTGAGCTAATTTTAAGGTGTGCCTGATGCCTTTAAGGACATGGAGGGTATTGAAAAGTGTCATACACTCCATTTTACTAATTTTAATATAAAATTGATGCTTTTTGGAAGCTAAATGTGTAAGGTGTGTGGAAGAGTAGTTTTCTTAGACTACAGATGGTGATGGCTCATTCCCAGATGTTTTAAGATGATCAAGACTACAACTAATACATGGAGAGGAATGAATAAAATTATTACCTCTCATTCCAATCATTAGACCTATCCCTAGTTAGTTTTGGGATGTTCAAATAGAGGTGAATAATGAAGGTAGTTTTCTTAGCCAGTAAAGGGAATTTCATGCCACTTTTCATGAGTTTCATGACTTAGATGGACACTTATAGTTCCTCAAATTACATGGTTAGTTTCACATATTCTCCTCATGAATATTTAACTCCTTTAATAATATTGATAAGTGTCATTGTGACTTTTGGACTTCTTTTTTCACTTATCTCTCAAGTTCTATAAGAACTAGCCATTTTGGCCTTTGTAAACTATGCTCCACCTGAGTATGGTGATGCCCTAATTATTTGCATACCATTTGATCAATAAAGACTACTAGTTTTACATCTTATATAACTATTCTTAGTGTTTTCACTTGGAATGTTTGATTTTTCATAAGTTATGAATCTTATTTCTTTAGCATGATTGTCTCATTCTCTCACCTATTTGTAGTTTGAAATATTTTTCTTGTAGGTCATGTGAAGTGTCTTATGAGGTGTCAAGGTTTAATGAGTTAGCCTACTCAAATAGTGTCATTTTAGGCCTCTTTTCTAGTCCTCCTATCCTATACATTTGTCACAATCTTCACAATGAAAAATTGATGTGAGAAGATTCATATTAGAAAAGTGTATGTTTAGTTAGTCTCTTGGTTTCATGTGTAACATGCAGATGGTTAGTAGTCATCAATAAATTTGGAGTATCTCCTCTCTTAGGATAGTTTTATTTCAATTATTTATCACTCTTTTCCTTGAAAAATTTATGGTGTAGTAGTGATCCAAAGTGTTACATCAAGGGAGCTAGCCCTATCTAGAGATTCAAGTCATTTTTAGACTCACCCACAGTATAGAGGTGTTTCAATTGTGCCACTTAGATGAGCAGAGATGAGACCTATCCTCAAAGGGTGAAAATACAAGTGAAAAAAATATCTAGCATGAAACATAATAAAAAAACATAAAGGACATTTATAGTGAGAAATAAACCATTTTTTCCACAATAGGTATCTATGGATTATCGAATCTATGCAAGTAAGTCTTGACAGTCATTCTCCTAAACTAAATGACCACAAATTACTTTCAAAGAGTTGCTGATAATTGTATACTATTACTAACTGGAAAAAAAATAAAAAATCTAAGTACCTTATCCTATTAGTAATTTATATAAATATCAAGTGTAATCAATATATCTTACTCTACTTTTTACATTTACATTTATGTAATTTAAACATATCTTATACAATCTAAATTATTCAAAATTTAACTTGTTTAGATAAGTAAATCCAAAATAATATAAAACATATTGGTAAACTAGACATTAATTTGATCATGGAAAACATTAGGTTATCTTAGGGTTTAATCCCACCTTATTAAGGTTTTATATTTCTACATTAAGGTTTCATATCTGATATCTAATTTCTTACATCTCACATAGTCATAATGGAAAACACAATTGATGTTTATGGTAATAAAAAGGGATAATTGAGTGTATCCCTTTTTATTTACTTCTATATTTTGAACAAAAACTTTTGTAGGTACAAACCAAGAAGAATGTGCTCCCCCTCTATCAAGCATTGATATTTCTCTTGTACTTACATGCTAAAAACTAAGACCCTACACTCAATCTAGTCTCTTAATTCAAAAGGTAAAAGTCCTCCTTTTCTTTGATAGTTGGGGATAAGAAGGATGGGAATATAAAGAAACCCATATCCTAATTTGAAAAACATTTATATGCATCTACCTTATAGTTAAACATTAAATATCCACTACTTAGTATGGTCTCCACCAAAGAGAAAAATTAGCCAAATAAGGAGGAAAACTGACTCTCCTTTCTCGATATGGAACATGTGAAGGGGAAGGAAATAAGAGCATAAAATATGGTGGAGGTAAGTGATGATCCTTAATATCCAAGAAAAGACCTTGATGATTGAATTAGTTATAACAAAAATAAAATATATAAAGTTATCATTGATGATATAAATAAAGGATCACTTTATTGGGAAAATATATTTTATGACATAAAATCTTGATCAAAAGGTTATTGTTGGAAAATGAAAATATTAGAGACACTATGCTGAAGATGCTAAGGGTTTTAAATATGGAAGGAATTATTGAAAATAATGAGGTTAATTCTCAATTTTTTGTGTAATATTTGAGCAATAAGGTAGATGAGTTGGAGGTTAAGATTAACCATATTGACATGAAAACCAGTAAAACAAAGGAGGGCATGAAAAAACTTATTCAATCAAGTAAAGTATCTATAAAAAAGTTATTCCATGATTATCAATATTATGAATTACATCCTTGGTGAGAATAATGAGGAGCAATTAAGTGTTAGAACTAGTAAAATATTGAATAAGCAGAATAAGAGGAAGAAACCTCAAAGAAATATTTCTAGTTAGGATAAGACCAAAGATGTCATTGAGTTTTTAGAGGAAGAGTTTGAGATGGATAAGTCCTTAATGAAAATGGTAGACACTTAAATATTTGATTGTTGTTGCATTGATGTATTTTTGTTTTTCATTTGTTTTAGTTTTCTATTTGTTGATGGTTTTGGCCATTCTTATCTATTCAAGATTCTGATACCCTAGATTATTTGTTTCTATTATTTATTATGGTGATAATTTATTATATATTTATATCTCTTTGTACAAGGGTTGGGACCCTCTAAAAACCCATTTTTACCAATAATAACAAAAATAAAGGAGATGATTACCCTAGTTTTCATGATAGATTTAATGATGTTGATATATGATAATTAACTTAACATCTTAAAATGAATTCACACCTACTTGATGCATTGTTGCATATAATGAGATGAAATATAATGGAATGATAAGGTTATCACATTTGAGGAAAAATATGTGCCCTTAAATAATACAAATTTACCTTTTAGAGGTACCAACTCTATAATTGATGTTTAAACCACTACTACTATTGCTACTATTTCTATATCTACACATATGGTTACACATGTGATGCCCACCCATTCTATGGGGGAAACATAATAATTTACTTATATTTATATGCCAATCCATACATATAATAATTTTGTGCCTCCTAGGATGGTTACTCATGTGACACCATAAATTGATACATAGTCTTCTATGCCTACACCTAAAATCCTTCAATGAAATATCATTGATATTTAATCCAAAGTTTCCTAATTGGAACATAATTCAGCTAGTGGTCCATTCTAATCATTGTCAAGTATTATTAAATAACACATTGAATTATAATATTTCATCATATCCCTTGCATATATGATTTTTTTCACCTAAGATTAAATTATATGATGGTAAAGGTGATTGAAAACACCACCTTCAAGTATTTCATGTAGCATGTTTGTACTATACATCTAATGACAAGTTGTTGATTAATTTATTTACATGGAGTCTTAAGGAATATGCATTATGATGGTTATATGATCTTAGAATCTAATTAGTCTTGGCTTCAATTCTTTCATTGATCAATTATTAACACACTTTTCAATCAACATAAATGAGAACATGTCCTATACTTAGAGTAAAAAAAATCAAGCAATGACCTAATAAACCCATTAATGATTAGTGATTAATTATAAGACTATGCTCTCTAAGATGACAAATCCTATCACTGATAATGATTTTTAAGACACATTTAAGACTTTATTGACATACTACATGAATATTTTATGTTTAAATATTTTCAATCTTTTGATGACTTGTGCCATATGATAGAACATTATGAAGTTAAACTCCTTGCTATGAATAAGATCAATTATTTGTCTAATTATCCAAATATTTCTATTAAAAAAATTCAATTTAAACCAAAATTCAAATCCAAATAAAGTGATACTAAGAATGAGGCAAAATTCGTATTTAATATAGTATCATAACCTACTTATCAACTTATCCTATCGATTCTTTGAAGGAGGTAGTTTACACAATTACTAGAATATCCCCATAAGATACTATCAAAGTTACTTGAATGAAATATTATATCTATCTAGGTACCATATAAGGGATTAAATGATAATGCATATTGAAACTATCATAGATGTGCAAGGCATTCAACTAATAGATGCATCAATTTTCAACATAAGATTCAATATTTGTAGGATAACAATGTTATCAAGGTTAATGATATTAATACATATATAAATGATTCAAAGACATAACCTAATGGGAATATGAAGTTAAAAACATTTTGAAATCCCTTTCTAGATCATGTAAAATGAAAGACCAATACTAAGCTTGAAGTGGATATGAGTTATAATGCACGCCCTCCTCTAACTTATTATGATTCTAGAGTAGAAGAGGAACATCATCTTAATAGTATTATTGGTACATTTAAGAGTACACAAGTACATAGACCTATTTTCATATTCATGATCATGATATTTTTTATGATGATTATTTTTATGAACCATTATTTATGTGTGCCTACAATAAATCATAACTTATACACAATGTCATGGTGTAAAATGGGTCAAGTAATTTTTTCCCTTATGATGCTACTTACTAGTCTCAATCACACACAGAAGGACTTAATGGGTAAAAAAGATATACTAAAAGTATTCAATGGAAATAGAAAAACCCCTATTGGAAGAATTTTGCTACCACTTAGGCATGGGACAATAATAGTTTTGATTTTATTATAGGTTCTACCTATTACGAGGGCATTCAACATGTTATCAATACATCTTTGGATACATAAGATGTATGCAATACCATATTTAGTATACCAATGGGTGAAGTACATATATATATATATATATATATATATATATATATATATATATATATGGTGGTTACACTTCCAGTTATGCCATATGAGTATCATATTTAGCCAGATACATTTAGCTAGAATGTTACACCATAACCCATTATAAAACATGTACAAGTTCATTCTACATAGGTAGTCCAAATAAAAGTAATTACTATTCCTACAATAATAATACTTCAACATCCATTACATCTGATCTCTATTGGAGTTAAAAAACCATCAACCAATCCATAACATCCTAAGCTAATTATACACATTACTTAATGTGTGAGCATAGACACGTTCTAATAGTATATAACTGAATTCATAAGATATTATTATTTATATAACTACATATCATACACATGATCATATGGTCTATGATGACCAT
This sequence comes from Torreya grandis, assembly GCA_037957365.1. Taxonomy (NCBI): domain Eukaryota; kingdom Viridiplantae; phylum Streptophyta; class Pinopsida; order Cupressales; family Taxaceae; genus Torreya; species Torreya grandis. Next base: position 145,971 of record JARHVA010001942.1, on the reverse strand, counting down.
GATGGATATAAAATAACATGAGACCACTTCTTAGATTATGATATAGATATGTGTTACTAATCACTTAAGATAGGTAACATTCACCATGATTTACTTAGGATCTACAAGTAAGCATCCCATTTATGGGATAAGTAGTTACAAGGAACATAAATCAAATTAAAAAAATATGAAAAAAATAAAAATATTCATAAAATAAAAAAAATCAAAATATTCAAAACATAAAAAATATGGACATATGAATGACATGTGTTGCTAGTTTACATGAATCATTTATTATTCATCATATACATGGTAGATTAGATATACATATTTTTGTGCACATGTATTTTATGGTATACATAAGTTATTTTCAAGACATATAGGTTATATATGACACACAAATTCAAATATGGAACATTCCTTACCCCAGAGGCTACCTTTTCTATAATGGGGGCATGCCTGCATTAAGGACATCTTGATATAATTTACATGTTGCATATTTATATCACCATTCCATTGATCATATTTAGCTACTTAAATTGATTACAAAAAATTTCTCTTATGTACTACTTAGAGTTCTATATTTTATAGATACGATACTTTTATATTTGTGATGATGAAATGAATTGATTGTGTATATTAGTATTGATTATTTTATACATGTTTGATGTTGTTACTTGTTACATGTTGTGATCCTTGATTGTGTATTACATTGTGTGACTATTAATCTATGTGACATTAAATATTATTTGTATGAACCTTACTCTACATGACATCAATTATTCTCTATGTGACTCTTACTCTATCTATCATTGTGTATTATCTTTCCTATTTCTATGATTGATTGTATTATCATGTTCATGACAATGTGTGCTATGTGTCAACACATTTAGGATTGTATACTAATCTTGTGATGTCATGATTCATATCATGCATTTTTATACTTGTGTGTGATGTCATGATTCATATCATGAATCTTCTATGTGGTTATTACTCAATGATTATATGATCATTACTATGCTCACTATTAATAAGTGTCACATTGTTATATCTGCTTGACATGACTCTTGTATGCCTTAGGATACATGTTTCATATATGCTTTAATGATTTAATATTTTTATAATAACACAATCTAATCATGTTAGCACATGCCTTACGTGTGTACACATTTTTATAAATAACATGTTGTATATAACTACTTTATATTGAGATGAATGATTCATAGGATATATACCTAACTTCTAAAGGGGGGAATACACAGTGGGATTTTTATAGAGATTCAAGCCTTCACAGATATATAATTCATATTTTGGAACAAATTGGCTCAAATTGATTCATATTTTGGCACATATTGATTCATAATTGATGTAGATTGGGATAAAATTGATAAAAATTATGGGCATACATGTAATATATGTGAGATATTCTATAAGTATTATGAGTGAGAGTTCATAGATATGATGAATTAGAATGTATATGTTATTGGATTGAGTGACATATTTTGTCATTTCATACTCAAACATACTCTTATTTAATTAGAATTACTTGGGAAGACTTAGGCATACACATATTGAATCTAATATTTGTATGTAGAAGATGATTCATACTACTCAGATTTACTTAGGTTTAGTTATATCTAATTATATTTACTCAAATTTATTAGACCCTATTTTGTGTTCATTCTTAGAAAATTATAATTAGTGCAACTGAGGTTTTGCATAACCCATCTTTATAAGAATTTATTTATCTCAAATGATGTTTGGGGAATTTATCTTGTCAAACCATGGTTTTAAAACCAACATATCCTTGGGGCATAACAACCCCCTTCTATAATGACTTCATAGGATAGTTTTGTTTGCATACATACATGTCAATTTTTTTCTAGGATTTTTAGGTTTTTAATATTTTGATGATTACTTCAGATTTTATATCATAACTAGACACTAATTTTTATATGTTTCATTTTAGGTTATACATGGATAAAGGTCTATACTTAGGACATACCTAAAGACACCCACTATTGTTATACTCAGGTACCAAATTTATTACTTTATCCTTTTAATCTAGCATTTTCAATACTAAACTAAAATAGGGGAATTTATAGACATACAAATTTGGTATTAAACACTTAATAATGTTAGATATGACTAAACCTTAAAATGCATGAATTTTTCATACACATATGAATCTTTCTCACATTCCCTCCTAAACATTCACTTACATCTAGGATTTCCTTATTGATTTGATATCATTCACATACAGGGTCTCCATAGTATGCACCTAAATAGTTCATTATCCTAATAATTTTTTTTAATGATACCAAATAATTATTTCCTATATCTTATATGTTTCTATTAACAATAAGATAGATCTATTTACTGGAGTTGTCCACCTATGTTGGATCCATCCATATGAATTTTAATGGCTATAATTGAATTTAAACCCTTCCCTTAGGTTGGTCCACACATTTTTCATGTGGTTTACAAAGGTAATTAACATAAAGAGTCTCCTATATATACACATCAAGATTAAGCCTATTCTTATCTTGAAAAAATCTAGTATTCACCTAGAAATCTACTTGAACACCAAGGAATACATCTACACATCCTGAAATAACTAATCCAAATCATCAAAATATGGAAAATAATCAAATGAATAACAACTGAGACAAGTATAAATACTATATCAAGGTCAAAACCACAATTTTTCAAATGTCAAAAGCCACACATAAAATACTTACATTCTAGCATATCACTATTAAGCAAACACATAATAAGGAATGGGAACTACATGTAGTTTGAGCACTCTTCAAAGTATTGGAATGTATGAAATTATAAAATATTAGTGGGGGGTGGTTGGGGATATCTAACCCATTTTTTATAACCATTTTTTATAGGTAAAAAAAGTGTTAAAAATGGATCCAAGGTTTCAATTCCATGGAGAACAAATTTGGATTTGTGTACAAGACCAAACCTTTGATATTGCATAGGAACCCTATTAATAGGTATGCATATTAAAATAACATGAAATATACTGAAATAAACATATACGATGTTTTTATTAGGAAATAAATGAATTTGGATATCTTAGGCATTTGCATATTACCATAGCTAACTACATAATTTATAAGAGTCATTCTCATAATCCAAGTGACCATAGATACATTTTAGAGCATTGATGACAACTGTACACTATCATATACTATAAAAAAAACAAAAAAAACTAAGTACACTATCCTATTATTCATTTATATTAATAGAAAACATAGTATATCAATATTACTCTACCTTTTACATTCATATCTATATAATTTAGACATATATTATACAATCTGAATTATTCAAAAGTTTTAGATTGTTTACATAACTAAATATAAATAATATAAAACATTGTTCTTTCTTTAAATGTTTTTAGTCTTTCTCATTGGTTCTAAAATTAGGTTATTTTATTTTGAAATGAGTTTAAGATAGGGTGATCCCTTGTCACCTTATCTCTTCATCTTGATGGCATAAGCTCTAGGAAGAATTTTTAATAAATCTAGGTCTAATGGATGTTTGAGAGGTTTGAAAATTTCTCCTAATATCTCCACTTATCATAAAATTTCATAGACAACACCTTAATTTTGGGGGAGGATACAATACAAAAAGTGAAACTCATAAAAAAGCTCTTTTTAGATTATGTTGAAGTTTTGGGCCAATGCATTAAGTTAGATAAAATTGTTATGTTGTTCCCTAGTCAACAAAGGATAACTACTATATTGAACCATGATATTAAAATTTTACTATTTACCTATCTAGTCATGCCTCTCTTCAAAGGTAGAATGGATATTAACTATTAAAATCCCCTTATCAAAATTGGTAGGCTGGAAATGTTGCCTTCTTTCCCAAACTAGAAAATTACAGCTCTTAAAGAGTTCCTTACAAAGTCTTCCCATCTATCTAATGTCTTTATTTAAGGTCCTAAGGAAAATATTAGAAATAATTGAGTAGATACAAAAAATATATTTCACTTGGTGTCCTTAGATAGTGTCTATTTATTGAAATCCTTTAGAGGCTTGGGCTTGAGAAAAATAAAACTATAAATAAATCTCTTCTTGCTAGACTGGAGTATAGATTCCTAAAGGAGGTTGAATTATGGACAAAAATGTTTCAATCTAAGTATTTAGAGAATAGAGAGGACATTCCCTTCATCACCATGAAATCAACCCCTCTTAAATTTTCTTTTTGGAATAATCTTACTAAAAATAAAACCTAAAATGGAAAAGAGGTGTAGATGGAATGTTGGGGATGGGAATAAGACATTATTTTTGGAGGATAATTGGATTATTAGTGAGAATTTGAGTGATACCAAAATAGGGAAAGATCTATCTCCTTAAATTACCAACATTTTAGGGGAAATAGTTAGTGATTATGTGTAAGTAATTGAGGAAATAAAATTGTGGATCAATCTGACTAGATACTCTTCCAATCAAGTTGAGTTAAAGGGCCTCTATTCTATCTAGGGTATGTTATTCAAGTTTTGAATTTGATGAATCCTAAGAGAAGATGAATTGGTTTGGATATTTTTTTATGATGGGGATTACAATGTTAAGTATGGTTACCTTTTTAAATTTAATCCAATCTTAGATGGCTTCTTATGGGGGATTATTTATAATAATGATCTCATTCCCAAATTTAACCTTTTATTTTGGTTAGCTACCAAAAACAAGATTTTATTTTTTGATAACCTTGCATGGAGAGGCTTCATCCTACCTAATAGATGTGTATTTTGTGAATTTGAAGCTAACCTTTTCATGAGCTATCCCTTCTCTATTAATATATTTTAACACTTCCTTTTTAAGTTTGGTATTTGTTGGGTTAGGTTTAACTCCCTTTTTGATTTCATCAACTTATGGGGGAGCTATTTCTATTATACAACTCTTAAATTGATGTGGGATATGTTTCTCCCCCAGTTTTATTGGGGTGTTTAGAAAGAGATAAACTATCAGATATTTTAGAATAAGAAAAGATATTATAGCAAACTTATCTCTTATATATCAAGTGATATCAAGTAAATTTATCCTCCATCAAAAGAGTTGATATGGATAAGGTTATTAAGGAAGAGGAAGCTATTGCACAAAATGAAGAGATCATCATCCCAAAACTAGTCATTAAAGATCCTATTAAAGTGGACAAAAATATTGTTAAATGGAACAAACCTAATGTTCCCTAGGTTAAACTCAAATTTTATGGGGTTATGAAACATAATCTTGGAAAAGGAAGGGGAGGTGATATTAGAGGTAGTAATGAATAACTTATAATAGATTTCATGGGGCCTTTGGGAGTCTATACAAACTATGTGGCATAAGTAATTGTAGGTTTATGGGGTATTTAGTGGTAAATGAAAATAACATTAAACTATTGATTATTTAAGGAGACTCCTAAAACATCATCAATTATCTTAAATAAATTTCTGAACCTAGCTAGCCATCAAGAATTTGATTATTTAAGCTCTTTATATCATGTAGAGTCTCAAGGATATTTCCATAAATCATGTGTTTAGGGAAGGTAACAAATAAGTAGATTGGTTTTCCAATTGGGGAGTGTAGAGCAAAGGTATTTTCAAGGTACATAAGCCTTTATTCAACCTTATAATTAATACTTAAGGTTTATCAACTAGCTAAATTATATTATGAAGGGAGGTTTATTTCTTTCTTATAGGGATTATCTCACAGTCACTATTATTTACACCTTTTTTAGCATCATTAGGGTGTTTAATATCTCTCACTCACTATTATTTATGCCTTTTCAAGCATCATTAGAGTGTTTAATGAATACTTTTTTGGGAATATGACTTCTAATCATGGATAGATAGGGATGGAGATACTAATATGTGTGAAAACCTATCTACAACATTAATCAAGATGGATGTATTTAGAAATGTCACTAATTTTATGAAAATTAATGGTTTGAGTAGGCCTTCCATGCTTTCCATGAGTTTTTACGTTCATCCTACTTTGAGAAACATCCTCACTTTAAAAAGTGACAAAGAGAACAAAGCAAGCTATGAAAAATCCTTGTTTCAGGTGGAGAAGATGGGTGGTGAATGCCAAAGAGTTGAGCCCTCCTCTTGTAAATATGTCAAGTGGAATGCAATATTATAGAATATTTTGATAAATGGTGGCCTAAGTAATTTCATGTAGAAGATCAAGGGCCATGATCTTAGGATAATGTAAGACTTTACTAAAGAGTGAAAAAATATAATAATGAGTATGAAATGATTGTACATGGTGATCTTAAAATATTTAATATCTCAGGTGATGGAAATGGCCATAAAATGCCTAAAAATATTTAAGGATAGGGGGTAGAATAATTAGGAGATAAATTTATTCTTCAAATAGAATGATCAGATTCATGGATTAGAAGATGATAACCTCATGACTTTGTTTTTAGCACCATGGTGAGAAGTTTTTCTCCATATTATGAAGTATGTGACTATGGATGGTAGATTTAGAAAACTATTTATACCATTTTTCATTATTCAACCACTTTATACATATAAAACTCATGAGTATCCCATTATTTCTTATAAAATCCTTGGAGTCTTAAGTTTAATAATTTCAAAATGGGAGAACTGAGTCCCTTATTCACTAGTCACTCATTCTCTTGTTATTACAACATGAATAACATATTATTATACTCAAATTCCTTATTCCAATTCTTCAAAAATCAAATATGGATATGGTGACCCCTAATTTTTCTCCTAAAAAAATAGTATCAAGATTATCCCCTCCTACTAATAGAGAGGAGGAAGTCCCTCCTAGGTTAGTCTCTTTGGAACTTGATCAATCATCAAAATAGGTAACGAGTCATGTATTAAACAAGATTAACCTTAGTGGTAAAGAGTTAAAGTATCCCTCTAAAGTTGAGACCCTTATTGCTATGCACACTTTGCCTAAATCCCCTACATGTATTCAACCATCACACTTTAGTGTCCTGGAGTTGGCTAGTGAAATATCAATATCTAAGGAACTAAAATTAGTTTCTAAGGGGAGAAAAGATAAATGGTGGATGAAATACCACACTAAGAGATTATAAAAATTGGAGAATTCCCTAAGGATCAAAATGGGTATCATGAAATGCCTCTTCAATGCAAATAATAAACTGAAGGAGGTTAGATATATACATGATAAATTGAGTAAGGAAGATATAAATGAATCCTAATATGATGTGGCCCAATGGGATTTTTTACAATATATTTTTAAAATTATAGAGGATATGGAGAAAAGTAATAAAACACTAGATAAATTTTATGTGGAATTGCAATCTATTAAGGAGAGAGTTGAATAGGTAATCTTGATAAAAAATCTATTATTAATAACTACATAGATTTTTAAAACCCTTTAGGAAAATATCAAGATGAAAAAAGATAAGGATATGAAAGAAAGACAAAATAAGAGGACCAAAGGTAAGAAATATAAGTAAGAGGTGAAGATAAAGGATTATGAATATGACTCATTTGAATATTAGATTTAAAACTTGATGGATGAGTGTGAAGCAATGGAGGGACTATGTGATCTTATAGGCCACTAGTCTTCTTATTTACAGGCCTTGAAAATTTTTGTTGAATTTGTTAGAGGTACAATACAATAAGAGGGGGGGGGGTGAATTAGTGATGGAAAAAAATAAAAGTAAATTTACATACACTTTTAAATACTTAAGAATTTAACTCAAACATTTAGGAAGCATATAAATCATTCATAGTAGTGAACAATGAACACAAATAAGATCACACACACAACACAAGATCTACGTGGTAAACCATCTTGGGGAATAAAACCCACTCACAATCTTGTAAAAAATTGGACTACTATCCTATAATATTATCACAAAAAAGTGATTGATAAGGTCCTTTTAATCAGGAACCTTGGTCAAGTCCTTCTAACCTAGAACCTTGATCAAGTGTTTCTGATCATAGGTATTTAATGAAACTCCATTTCATAAGGAGAAACTACCTTTAAGGAAGATCAAGTCCTTTAGACCCTTCCTGAGATGAACACTTCCACCTTAGAGCTAATGTTTTTAACACCTGGTGACTGACCTCTTGATTATCTAACAACTAAACAAACTCTCTATCTCAATAGGCCTTTCACATAGGCAAGTCACAAACTCTTTCATTCTTCACTCAAAATATCCTCATTTGCACACAAACATCTTCACATATCCAAAAACTATAAGAGGACTATCTTGAAATTAGGAACATGACCTATAGGTCATACACATAGTCAACCAACTATTATGATTATTAACTCCACCATCAGGCACACTGCCTATCCTTCCCTCGTATACACAAGGCTCTCTCCTATCTCTTGCATACAAGACTAGAACCCAACACATTTGGTTATACTATATATAGAGCAATCATGAACTAATCAAGATCACAATATTTATTTATCAGACAAAACACATGCCTTCATCCTCAAGGCATCACATATGGGTCACACTTAAGCACTACACCCTTTCATAATAGGCCTAAAGCACTTTTAGGTCATATAAAGACCTATTTATGTTTTTGACACTTATACAGTCAAATTAATAACATAATACCACTTAAAAATACATAATTCCACTCCTTATGTCCCATAAGACATCCTCAAAATATAATAGACACCTTAACTCACCTTTATATATGCTCAAACAAATAAAACAAAGACCTTATACACAGGAACACCATTAATGAACATAAAATCAACTTCTTAATCAATATTCATACTCAAGATAAATTGATCACACCTATAAAATACAATTTATCGAGCATCCCTATGGAGTCTACAACACTCTCCAAGAGCCAATTCACCATGAAACATTGAAACAACAACTATATGAGCTAGAATATCCTTCTAGGGTCACTTACAAAACATATACAAAAACACAATCAAATTTGGATATAAATAAATCTATCTATACACACTTTCATATGTTCAAATCCATAATGTGCTTTGAAGTCCTCTACATATTTTATTTTTACTACAATAGAAAATTTCTCTTCTATCAAAAGATATGGTCCAAAAACTAGACAATGGTATTTCCTTTATAAATTCAAAAATTCAAATAGAAATGGTCATAGTTAAACCTCAAAAATGTTGCTCACATCTTGTGTCATCTTAGATTCAGATTAAATATGCTCCATTGATCTTGATTGATCTTTAACATATAGACACCAATACTCAATCATTAAGCCTCTATCACTTTGACCACATCTCATGCAATCTATAAAATTTGACTCAATGTGCTCTATCGATCTCTATAGATCAACTAAGACTTTATCGATCAAAACTCACCATAAATCAATCTATACAAACACCTACTTGCTATTGGATCCTTATCCTATACCTTTTCTCATTTATTAAACATTATGCACCTATCTTTATCTCACTACTTCTTCAATTCTTGGAGCCATGTGCACCATGTATCTTGCTCAAGATTTAACACTTTAAAAAATGACTATGGGGACCATATCAATATGCCTGAGTAGCCATTTTTGATCCTTAATAACTTCTATGCTTCAATGCAGGATCTCAAATTTGGCCAGATGATCTCCTTACATAGGAGAATCCAACCATGTGACACACTACTCCTAGAACTCTTGCATTTGTGAGTTATAATACCATTAAAGTGACTTCTCATAAACTTCTATCACAAATCCAATCATGTAAAAATCTACCTAAGAGGCCAATTTTTCTCAATCATAACTTCTACTATGCTTTAGTAGATGATCTCAAATTTATCAAAAATGAACTAGGATTAAAATTGTATAAACCCATGTGATCAGTTTTTCATGACACCTTCACATGTGCATGATAAAACAGCATCAAAATGATTACTTAGCTCTTTCTAACACATTGTAAAATTGGCTATGGGAAAACATAGTCAAAATGCTTGGGAGCTTAACTTTGCACATCTATAAATTTTGACATGCTACATCACATGATCCAAAAATTATTAAAAATAAACTAGGTCAAAAAATGAACCAAACCCATATTATCACCTTCTCCTGAATTATCCAAACATGTGAGATATTATATCATCAAATTTATTACTTGACTCTTTCTAGCCATATTGCAAATTTGGCTATGGGAAAACATTGAAATCTATCATAGAAGCCAACTTTGTACCCTCATATCTTTGATCATGATTCAATGCATAAATTGAAATGTAGTATATAACAACTAGGGAATATTATGATCACAACCATATGACCAACTCCCCTTGACTCGTTCACATGTGGTAATGGTGACATCATCAAACTACCTACTCAAATTTTTTGCCACTAGACCTAAAGTGTCTAGATGAAAACTATGGATTTATACATGAATTCCACTTATGAAAATAATCTCTCAAAACATATATAACATCTTAGGGACCTATTTCACATGATCCAATAACCATACTCATCCCTGAACATCTCTATATAGACCAAAATTAAAGATTAACCAAGCCAACATAAAGCATACTAGAACAAGCACATTACACACTTTCTCATTATTGCTTGGCTATCAAATCACTTCATCCAATCAATAAGACACCTCCATGACATCATCATGAGATCACTATAAAATATCCAACAATCTCTCCCTTTGTCATTGATGTCAACAAACATCATATATAATAATATACAACTTACCTTTTTCTCCCTTTAAAAACTTTCTCCCCCTTTGACACAATGACAAAGTGGGAAAAATATAATCCTAAGGACATAAAAATACTATCATATAGGAAAATACCATCTTAAAAATATTATACAAACTCCCCCTTACTTTGAGCCTACCTATTCTTGTCTTGACAACATCCTTTTTGCTCTATGACAACCCTTACTTCAATGAAGCATAGAAACCAATGAATAAAAACACACAAAACACTAAAATCTAATATAAATTACCAAGAGACAATTGAGAGGTACCCCACTAAGATTTATGAGCAATTTCACCACTTTGAGCATCTTCAAATGCACACACCATTCATAACCACCACATAGGCTTACCAACATTCTTTATCAATAAAATTCCATGACCATCAACTGAGCATCATACCACTAAAAAATCAAAAAACATGTTCTAAACCAACTTTATAACTCACCTTGAATACATACATTCTTTGATCTTTTGGATAAACTAAACAAAATCATTCTTCTCCCCACTAGGCCAGTCTAGTCCTCTTGTAGCCCTACTTGAAACTGGTAGAGCCCACAAATTTTAGTAGATAAAACTTCAAGACCTAAGACTTCATATCTTGGATAATTATCATATTCCCCCTTAATCATACCAATTTTAATCACCATGATCATCCTCTGCAACAAACTTCCTTCATAAAACTACTAACTAATTAACCCTCCATTTTGATATAAATAAGAATAATTTGAGAAAAATAAACCTTAAAATCTATATGAATCTTGATTTGACCACCCATTTATCCCATTATACATATTAATAACCCTCATAACTCAACTCATAATGTAAACCACTTTTTTAGCGAAGCCCAAAACCCTTGAATCTCAAAATAGATAAAGTCAAGACAACACTTTCTAGTCAACATCTACCTCTAAAACTTTGTATACACCTTCACATCATAAAAGTTCATAGATCATAATAGAATAAATTAAACATAAATTTCTATTTATAAAAACTACCTTGACAAACCACAAATTCACCTTGTCCATTTGGGAACCTTCAATTTGACCCTATAAACTTTTCCAATAGAAAAACACCATAGCAACACTTGGTTCTTCACTTGAAAGGAGTGTCTTAAGAAGAATATATAAAGACACCCTCTATACCTCAATGCTCTAAAATAAATAAAAAACCTCATCTTCCTCTTATTCCTTGCTCAAATGATACTTATAGTTTTTATTCTTCTTTGGCTTTAGAGAAATAACTTCTTCAACTACTACACCATTCTCCTTTTCTTCTATGATTGGATTATCAATAGATGGAGGAAACATAGATTCATGACTTACCTATTCATCTAAATAATCTTCATTGTAAATTATATTCTCATCACTAGGAACTTTTTCAACAATAGCAAGATGTTCAATTGGATCTATACATACCTCAGAACTAGCTTCAACTAGTACCTTGGGCTTCCTCTTGAGCTTAGTCTCTTCATTATCAATATGAGAAGACAATGAGACTAGTTGATACTCTACAAATTTAGAATCATTATCCACCATATCAAATAGATTACTTAGACCTATAGTCTCATCATGATTCATACTTACCACCTTTAGTTTCCATGTATTAACTTGTGTTGTTTTTTGTACTCTAAGAACCTGATAAAACTTATTTTTTCTTGTAGGCCTTTGCTTGTAAAATATAGAAATGTGACCTCTCTATTCATAATTTAATCACACCAAAGTTTTTTCAAAAACCTCTTTATTTATTTCCATATTTGGAAAATATCTTGCAATGTGTCATAGTTCATAAAAACTATAACACTCAATATCTCTTGAAGGAAACTTAGCTTGTCTTGCCTTAAGTGGAAAACATTTTGTAAAGTGTCCAACATCATGAAACTTGAGGCACTCAATCTTGCTTACACTTTTTGACTGATGAACCCCATCATAGTTCTAAGCAAATTCATTCTTAGCAGGTCTTCTACATTCTCTATCTCTATACCCAAACTGATTACAAGTATACCAGTAACCATAAAAATTTTCATACCTCATGACATTTAGTTGTCTAATTTGATTAATATTTATTTTTCTATCACCTTCATTCCTTATCTAATGATTTGTATTCAAATTTTAATCCACCTTATTCACATTAGTCTTGATCTTGTCTTGAGTTGCAGTCTCTGGTTCTTCTTTGTATCCAAGACCAGTCTTATCACTTGCATGCTTTTGATAATTTAGAATGTTATCTAAATCTCTTGAGATTTTTTCAAATATCAGAAATGAAATTAACTTACTAGATACCTTCTTTAACTTAGATTTTAATGACTCATTTTTAACTACATACCTTACACATTCATCTTCTTTGGATTTTAAGCTTGTAGACATTATTTCCAATTGACAACTGAGATGTTTGACCATATCTTCATACTCCTTCGCATACTCATCCATTCTTGCCTCAAACACATTGAATTTTTCCTCAAATTCCTTGAGTTTACATTTCATCTTCTTATTTATCTTATTCTTAATCTTCAATTTTTCATGAGCATTAGACAATCTAGTCTCATAGTCTACCTCATCTTCATCATCATCTAAATCACTCTAAGTAGACACATTTTGATGTGAGAAAATTCCTTTATCATCCATGAATAGAGCTTCATCCTCACTAGAACCATCATAGTCATGATCATATTCTGAGACACTATCTTCACTCTCTTGTTATGAGTTACAAACTTCTTTGGTGTATAGACCCTTCTTGTCCTTGAAGTACTTCTTCTTGTTATCAAACCTTATGATTCCATTTTTGTTTTTATCAGACCTAAAATATCTCTTTGTATCATCATAACCTTGATCATGATCTTTAGCATCATCCTTCTTATACTTATGAGGGCACTCATTATCAAAATGTCCTATCTCATCATAGTTAAAGCATTTGAGGGGTATCTTACATTTATACTTGCCTGAACCTATTTTCAATTTACTTGAAATCAAAACAATTAGTTCATCCTCATCTATATCAAGAATGTCATCCTATTTGAGTTTTGTCTACATTTTAATTTTTAATTTTCCTTCTTTATTTAGAGGTATGTCAACATTATTCCTCATCTCATAGGCAGTAAGGGTGCCATGTAATTGATCCATCTTCAATTGAGTAAGATCATGAATCTCTTCTATAATAGATAATTTTAGATCAAACTTGGGGGATAAAGACCTTAATAACTTTTGAACAACAATAATATATTCAAGGTTCTCTCTAAGACCCATGATGATGTTCATAAACTCATCAAATTTCTACCAAAAGGATGACATAATATATTCTTCATTTATCTTGAGACTTTCAAATTGCCTTCTATGAGTCTAAAACTTAGCAAGCTTAACCTTTAAATCTCCTTCAAAAATATTACTCAATTTATCCCATATTTCCTTATAATATGTACAATTAATTACTTTGGTGAAATCAATTTTTGTAAGACCACAAGTGATGGCATTCATTACATTAGATTTGTTATCAAACAACTTCTTGTCTGCAACACTAGATGGAGGAATAATGGGAACAACATAACCATCCACAAAAGATTACCATATATCAAACCCTAGGGACATAATGTATGTCCTCATCCTGATACTTCAAAAAGAATAATTAGATAAATTGGACATTGGTGATTTCTTAGTAGAGAAACCACCTTGCACATTCTTACTAGGCATTGCACCTTGGATCACCTTCAAGCTATTAAGATTTTACCAAAAGACCTTGCTTTGATACCAATTTTTAGAGGTACAATCCACTAAGGGGGGTGGGGTGAATCAGAGGTGGAAAATAATCCAAATTAATTTCTAGACCCTTACAAATACTCAAGTATTCAATTCAAATATTCATGAATCATACAAATAATTCATAGTAGTGAACAATGAACATAAGCAAGATCACATACACAACACAAGATCTATGTGGGAAACCCTCTTTGGAAATAAAACCCAATCTCAAGCCTAAAAACACTTAGACTAATATCCTATAAGATGATCACAAATAAGATACTAATCAAGTTCTTCTAATCAGGAACCTTTGGTCAAGTCCTTTTGATCATAGGTCTTTAGTGAAACTCTGTTTCATAAGGATCAACTACCCATTAGGAATATCAAGTCCTTTAGACACTCCTTGATATGAATACTTCTGCCTTAGAGCTAATGTATTCAACACCTAATTATGGACCTATTTATTATGTAACAACTACATAAACTCTCTATCTCAAATAGGCCTTTAACATAGGCAAGTCACAAACTCTTTCCTTTTTCACTCAAACTATCCTCATTCTCACACTCAAAAATATTCACACATCTAAAAACTTCAAGATCACTATCTAGACATTAAGAACATGACTATAGGTCATACACATAGTCAACCAACTATTCTTCTCATTAACTCCACTAGCAACCACACTACCTATCCTTCCCTCACACACACAAGCCTTTCTCCTATCTCTTACATACAAGACTAGAACCCAACACATTTAGTTCCACTATATATAAATAAATAATGAATTAATCAAGATCAAAATGTTTATTTATCATCCACAATACATTCCTTCATCCTTAAGGCATCTCATATGGGTCACACTTAAGCATTGCCCCCTTTCACAATAGGCCTAAGTCATTTTTACATCCTATGGATACCTATTCAACTTTTTAACACTTATCTAATCAAATTAAGAAAATAAGACCACTTAAAAATACATAGGTCCACTCCTTATGTCCCTTAGGACATCCTCAAAATATAATAGACACCTCAGATCACCTCTATGTATGCTCAAACAACTCAAACAAAGACCTTATACATAGGAATACCATTAAAAATATACAATCAACTTATTAGGAAATTTTCATACTCAAGATAGTTTTATCACACCTCAAAAATACTCATATAACATCACCATGGAGTCTAAAACACTCCCCAAGAGCCAATTCACCATGAAACATCAAAACAACTATATGAGCTAGAATATCTTTCTAGGGTTAGTTGTAAAATATATACAAAAACATAGTCAACTTTAGATCTCAATAAATCTATTTATAGACACTTTCAGATCTTAAAATCCATATAGCTAGATCTACCTTGGAGCCCTCTATATATTTTATTTTTACTACAATAGCAAATTTATCTTCTATCAAAAGATATGGCCCAAAAACTAGAGACTGGTCTTTCCTTGGTAAATTCAAATATTCAAATAGCAATGGCCATAGTTAAACCTTAGAAACTTTTCTCACATCTCATGTCATCTTAGATTTAGATAAACTACACTCCGTTGATCTTGATTAATATTTAACACATAGGAACCAATGCTCAATTGTTAAACCTCTATCACTTTAACCACATCTCGTGCAATCTAAAAAATTTGACTCAATGCACTCCATCAATCTCTACAAATCGACTAGGACTTTATCGATCAATGCTCACCATCGATCAATCTATATGAAGACTCACTCACCATTGTATCCTTATCTTGTACCTTTTCTCAATCATTAAACATGCACTTGTACTCATCTCACTACTTATTAAATTCTTGGAGCCATGTGCGCCATTGATCTTGCTCAAGCTTTAACACTTTAAAAAATGACCAAGTATGGGACCTTATCTATATCCCTGAGTAACCATTTTTGATCTTTAATAACTTCTTTAGTGCTTCGATGTAGGATCTCAAATTTGGACTAGATGATTTCCTTACATAGGAAAATCCAACCATGTAACACACTACTCCTAAAACACTTATGCATGTTAGATATAATGCCATTAAAATGCCTTCTCATAAAATTTTGTCACAGAGCCAATCATGTCAAAATATACCTAAGAGGCCAACATTGCTCAAGCATAAGTTCTATGGTGCTTCAATAGATGATCTTAAATTTAGTTTAAATGAACTAGCATGAAAATTAAATAAAACCATATGATCAATTTCTATTGAAACCTTCACACATGAAAGATACAACACCATAAAAATGCTTTCTCGAATCTTTTTTCTACATTGTAAAATTGGCTAAGTATGGGAAAACACAGTCAAAATGCATGGGAGCTTAAATTTGCACATCCATAACTTTTGACACACTACATCGCATGATCTAAAAATGAGTGAAAATAAACTAGGTCCAAAACTAAATAAACCCATATAATCACCTTCTCCTAAATCATCCACACGTGAGAGATATTCTATCATCAAACTGCTTACTCGACTCTTTCTATCCATATTGCAAATTTGGTTATGGGAAAATAGTGAAATCTATTTTAGAAGCTAAGTTTTCACCCTCATATCTTTGACCACACTTCTATGCATGACTTGAGATCTGGATCATAATAACTAGGGACTAATATTATCACAACCATATGACCATTTACCCTTGACTCATTCACATGTGGTAATGGTGATGTCATCAAACTACGTACTTAGATTTTCTACTATAAGACCCAAAGTGTCTATATGAAAACTATGGATTATTAGATGAATTCCACTTATGCACATAAAATATCAAAGTATATATAACATATTGGGTACCTCTTTCACATGATCTAGTCACCATACTCATCCTTAAACATCTCTATATACACCAAAACTGAAGATCAACCAAGCCAACATAAAGCATACTAGAAAAAGCACATTGCACACTTTATCATTGTTACTTGGGATATAAAATCACTTCATCTACTCACCAATACACCTACATGACATGTGACATAAATGAAAAATCTCTAATATAATTTTCACTGATCATAGGTGTTTGTATTTATTTTATTTTATGGTAGTTCAACCTTGGTGGTTTTCTAACTAGGCCTCTTTCACATTTGTCTTGTTTTTTGTTTTACTCATGAGTTATATTTTTATTTTGATGTAACAAGGTTTTAAGACCTTCAAAACCCATAATTTGCCTTTGAAAAAAAATAATTATGGTTCGCTTAAGAAATAATTTCTAAGTAAGGAAAATACTAAGAAAGAAGCTCCAAGTAAGTTAATAAGAAGGAAGTTCCAAGTATGATAAATAACAAGAAGGAATCTTGAAAGAAGATAATTTATAAGTCAAATAATTTTATGATTCTTACAAACTCATAAGTGAATCAACCTATCTGATTTAATAGCTTCAAGGATCAATTGAATTCCATTTTACAAAACTTCGTAATAAGAAGTTGATGAAATTGCATCCTATTCACCATTACCCTACACAATGTTTAATGTGAATGGAGGAAAGATCATTTTGTAACTATCATCTTATAAATGAGAATTAAGATACAAATTTTTATGCATTGAAAATTTTATTGAACAAATTATGGGTAGGGTTGTTACTACATTTGAAAAATATAGATACATTCCCACAATATTGATGTCTCCATCTTATTCCACTTCATAATTTATGAATGTCATTATCCCCAACCATTCTTAAAAAGGAATCAATATTAATTCAAGATTTTATAGTATATGAACATATAAAATCTATTGTTTTTTATGACAAAAAATGTTGCAATGCTTACAAAATTGGCTTTCTTAAAGAATTAGGATATGATGACCATAAGTTACAACATACAAGCACTTATGAAGATGCAATAGGGCATGTTACTATATGGATTAGATACATTATTTTATGTTATGAATAATATTTCATAATTTAAAATGATACTTATAAAATCATGGTTAAGACAAATGGAACTTATAAAATTGGATAAGATTTATATGACTATTTCATTCGATTTTTCTAAGTTGGTTTGTTAACATATCAGAGATATACAAATTTTGAAAAGAAAAATCCTACTAATAAAATAGTTACATATTGAATCACACCCATATGGGTACCAGTGAAAACTAAACAAACTAAAAATCATGAAATTAAGAAAGGGGTTCACACCCTGACTTTAGATGAAGAGAAATAAATGAAAGAATCTCAATCTATTACCACTAATCTAATACATGTACAACTTCAATAGTGGTATCTAATACAAATACAATTGTTCTTTAGAGCTGAATTTTAGATGTACATCTATTGAGTCTACCTAATTTTGAGCTATATAAACTCAATCCACATAGAGTAGTGTGTGAAACAATATCCATTTAACAGACACAACTTGATAAAATAATTTTCTATAAACACTCACTTTATTCAATGACATTGAATTTAAGGACATAAGACATACTTACCATTTGAGTAAAATCAAAATAAATTTAATGAATCAATTAAAAAATATGGTGTAATTAGTTATATGCATTTGACTATAAATTTAGAGGATGATTGGAATGACACATCTAAATTATGAGATAAATATGATGATTACACATACAATAAGGGATGAACATATGCACATCTAATTGATGGGATCATTGGTTAGTATTTTACCATATTTGATTAAAAATCCATAATAAGATAGAAATTTATGTATCAATTCATATTGTATAATATTTTATAGTTAATAACTAATATAAATGTAAAATGAAAAAACTAATTTGACACGCACACTTATTTAATATATAAAGTACTAAAAGAGATAAGACACTTAGCAGTTTTTGATACTCTATTGATCTAAGATTGAAGGCAGGTGGTAGAAAAGGTAAGGAAGTGAAATATGAGCCACTCAAATCAAGAACTAGAGTTTTGGGCTCACCTAGACACTGACATTTGACTTTGATCACTATTTTTAGATGATATGTTTTAAACCTGATAGTTTAATATGTGTAAATATTCCTCTTTTATTTCATGACATGACACTAGGATTAATTATCTTATGTCTATATGTGTGATCTCAAGGTATAACTATACATACAATACTCAAAAACATGTATCCTTATCTTGAAACCTTTGGTCCATAATTGAAACTAGGTTTAGGCCTAAAAATGGTGGAAAATGAGGGTTGAGTTGAATAAAACCATTCCTCTTGAATGACTAAGTGCTTCCTGTATATATAATACTCCAAAGAGTAAATTCAAACTACATGATCTCTACCCATTAATTAAATGTGTACAATAATGCTCATTAAATGTATGCAACTTATAATCTACCTATCAATACTTTAAAAATGAAAAAAATGGCTTAGGCTTGAGGTGATTCAAACTTGGCTTAGACCCAATCATTGTGAGTGATGATAAATTTGGAAACAATAAGTCAATCCCTTTTAATGTGAAAGTATTTCATTATGCTTGATAAAGTAATTTATATATGGGTAATGGGCTTACACTATTTTATATTTATATGGGACTCTATGGGAAATTTCTCATGTCACCAACATGTGAAATGTATGGGTTGACTTGTAGGAATGATTTGAATTTGAGATGTGAATTTTGATAGGTATGTGATGAAACTAATAGGTTTGGATAATACTCAAATTTTGATACCATCTGAGATTAATAGTTTTGTCCAAGAGTCATGATTAATGATCAGATGATTTGGTGATGTATAAGTATGGTAATTAACTACTTTAACACACATTGAGGGAATTCCTATATGTGATCGATAGGAATTAGAGAGGATTGGACCCATGTAAAGCATGTGGGTGTGAGAGAATGGTGAATAAGATTCATATATGTACATACAAGTCATGAAGGGTGAATGCAGGTCAAAACTTAGATTTTTAAGTGTTTAATACTATATTTTAGTATCTACATGTGGTTTGAGTCCTCTTCAAAGTTTATAACATAGGAAATACTCAACCATTAAATGAGTGATGGTTGGGGTTATCCAACCCATCCTTTTAAACCCTTTTTTATAATTAAATAAAGTTTTAAAAGTGGAACTAGGGTTTCAAGGTGAAGGAAAACAAAATTGAATCCATGAATATAAATGAACCTCTGATATTGTCTAGGATTCCTTTTAACAAGCATGCATAACAACCTAGCATAGAACATAATGACAAAAACATAAAGGAAATTTTTATTGAGAAACAAACCATTATTGCCACAATAAATATCTATGAATTATCAGATTTATCCAAGCAAGTCTTGATAGTCATTCTCTTGAACTAAATGACCACAAATCAATTTTAAGGAATTACTGACAACTGTACACTATTACAAACTAGAACAAAATTAAAACAAGATAATTACCCTATCCTATTAGTTATTTATATAAATATCAAGTGCAATAAATCTATCTTACTCTACTTTTTTACATTTACATTTATGTAATTTAGACATCTGTTATACAATCTAAATTATTCAAAAGTTTAGCTTGTTTAGATAACAAAATCCAAAATAATATAAAATATATTAGTGAAATAGACATTAATTTGATCATGGAAAAAATTAGGCTCTCTTAGGGTTTAGTCACAACTTATTAGGGTTTTATATTTATATATTAAGGTTTCATATCTAATATCTAGTTTCTTGCCTCTCACATAGTCATAATGGAAAACATAATTGATATTGATGCTAATAAAAAGTGATAGTTGAATGTATCCCTTTTTATTTAATTCTATATTTATAAAAATATGTTTTTTAGGTGAAATAAAAGAAGAATGTTCTCCCCCTCCATCAAGCATTGATATTTATCTTGTACTTACATTCTAAAAACTAAGACCCTAAACTCAATCTAGTCTCTAAATTTAAAAATTAGAGGTCGTCCCTTGTTTTGATAGTTGGGGATAAGAAGGATGGGAATCCAAAGAAACCCTTATAGATTTGACAAACTTGTATATGCATATACCTCATAGGCAAAAATTAAATATCCACTACTTAGTATGGTCTCCACTAAAGAGAAAAAATGGCCAAATAAGGAGGAAGATCGACCCTCCTTTCTCGACATGGAATATGCAAAGGGGAAGGAAACAAGATCATAAAATATGGTGGAGTTAAGTTATGATCCTCAAGATCTGAAAGAGGACATTATTTATCTAATTAGTTATAAGAAAAATAAAATATCTAAATTCATCATTGATGATATACAAGAAAGATTCACTTTAGTGGAACAATATATTTGATGACATAAGAACTTGATCAAACTATTATTTTGGAAAATGAAAATATTAGAGACACTATGATAAAGATGTTGAAGGTTTTAAATATGGAATGAATGGTTTAAAATAATGAGTGGAATGCTCAATTTTTTTTGGAATATCTGAGCATTAAGGTAACTAAGTTGGAGGCTAGGATTAGCTATATCAACATGGAAACTAATAAAACAAAGGAAGGCATGAAAAAACTTATTCAATTAAGTAGAGTATCTATAAAAATTTATGCCATGAGTATTGATATGATGATATAAATCCTTTTTGAGAATAAAAAGGAGCAATTAAATGTTATAACTAGTAAAATATTGAATAAGTAGGACAAGGAGAAGTAACCTCAAGAAAATATTTCTATTTGGGATGAGACCAAAGATGTCATTGAGTTTTTTGAAGAAGAGTTTGAGATGGATAAGTCCCTATTGAAAATGGTAGACACTCAACTATTGGATTATTGTTTTATTGATGTCTTTTTGTCATTTCCTTATTTTAGTTCTCTATTTGTTGATTGTTTTGGTTGTTTTTATCTATTTAGGATTATGATACCCTAGATCATTTATTTTTATTATTTATCATGTTGTTATTTTGATATACATTTCTCTCTCTTTGTACAAAGGTTGGGCCCCTCTCAAAACCCATTTTTACCAATAAAAAAATAAAGGAGATGATTACTCTAATTTTCATGATAGATTTGATGATGTTGATATATGATAATTAACTCAACATATTAAAATGAATTCACACCTACTTGATGAATTTTTACATGTAATGCGATAAAATAGAATAAAATGCTAAGGTTATCACATGTGAGGAAAAAAATTAAATCTTCAATGATACTAATTTACCTTTTAGAGTTACTAACTCTACAATTGATGTTCAAACCACCACCACCACAACCACTACTATTCCTATATCTATACCTATGGTTACACATGTGATGCCCACCCATACTATGGGGGAAACATAATATTTTACTTATATTTATATTCCAATCCCTACATAGAATACTTTGTGCCTCCTATGATGGTTACTCATGTGACACCATCTATTGCTAAATAGTATTTTATGCTTACACCTCAAATCCTTATGAAAACTATCATTGATATTTATTAAAACTAAATTTTTCATTATCATAACATAATTCAGCTAGAGTAGGCCATTCTAATCATTTTCATGCATTACTAAATAACACAGTGACTTATAGAATTTCATATTATCCCTTGTTTATAGGATTTGTGGCACTTACATTATATTATGGTAAATGTGATTGAAAACAACACCTTCAATCCTTTCATGTAGCATGTTTGGAACATGTATCTAATGATAAGTTTTTGATTAATTATTTACATGGAGTCTTAAGCACTATGCCTTATGATGGTTCTATGATCTCTAAATCCAATCATTGTTTCCTTCAATTATTTCATTGGTCAATTATTAATACACTTTTCAATTTACATTAATGATAACATGTCCTATACTCAGAGTAAAAAAATCAAGTAATGGCCCAATGAACCCATCAATGATTAGTGCTTCATTAAAAAAATATGCTCTCTAAGATGAAAAATCATATGGCTGATAATGAGTTTCAAGACATATTCAATTAAGGATTTCTTGACCCACTACATGAGTCCTTTATGTTCAAACATTTTCAATATTTTGATGACTTATGACAAACAATCAAATATTTTGAAATTAAACTCCTTGCTATGAATAAGAGAAATTATGGGTCTAATTATCCAACTACTCCTGATAAAAAATTCAAATTAAATCATCATTAAAATCTAAATAAAATGATACTAAGAATGAGTAAAAATTCATATTTAATATAGTATCAATACTTACTTAACAACTTATCCTATTGATTTTTCAAAGGATGTAGTTTACAAATCTATTAAAATCTCCTCATAAGATACCATAAAATTTAATTGAATGCAATCTCATATCTACCTAGGTACAATATAAGGGATTAAATGATAATGCATATTAAAACTATCATATATGCATAGGACATTGGACTAATAAATGCATCAATATAAAACATAAGATTCAATATTTTTAAGATAACAATGTTATCAAGGTTAATGATATTAATAAATATATAAATCATTCAAAGACACAAACTAATGGGAATACGAAGTTGAAAACATTTTTCAATCCCTTTCCAAATCATGTAACATAAAAGACCAACACTAAACTTTAAGTGGATATGAGTTACAATGTACACCCTATTCTAAATTATTATGATTTTAGAATATAAGAGGAACATTCTCTAGATAGTATTATTGGTACACTCAAGAGTACACATGTACATATACCTACTATCACATTCATCACCATGAGATATTTTATGATGATTATTTTTATGCACTATTATTTATATGTGCCAACATTAACTCACAACTTATACACAATGTCATGGTGTATAGTGGGTCAAGTTAAAAAATTTGACTTATGACACTAATTACTAGTCTTGGTTACACACACAAGGATTTGATGGGTACAAAAAAAAATAGTGAAAGTATTGAATAAAAATAGAAAAACCCCTATTAGAAGCATTATTATACCACTTAGGGTTGGGCCAACAATATTTGCCATTTTATTCTTGTTTCTACCTACTACAAGGGCATTCAATATGTTATCAATATGTCTTTGAATATATAAGATATATGCAATAACATCTTTAGTATACTAATGGGTGAAGTAAGTATATATGTAGCAATGTATTTATTACACTTACATGTATGCCATATGAGTATCATTTTTAGCTAGAGACATTTAGTTAGAATGTTATAACACAAATGGTTATAAAACATATACATGTTCATTCTTTGTAGGTAGTCCAAATAAAAGTAATTAATGTTCCTAAAATATTAATAGTTCAATTTCGATTACATTAGATTTATATTCAAGTTCAAAAAGGACCACCCAATCCATAAAAACCTAAGATAATTATACACATTACTTCATGTGTTCCACATCAAACATAAACACATTTTCATACTATATAATTGAATCCATAGTATATTATTATTTTTATAACTACATAACATACACATGATCATATGGTCTATGATGACCATGATGGATATGACATAACATGAGATCACTTTTTATATTTCGATGTGTGTGTGTGTGTGTGTGTGTGTGTGTGTGTGTGTTATTACTCATCCATTATGGGTAACATTCACCATTATTTACCTATGATATACAAGTGATCATCCCATTGATGGGATCATTAGTTAAAATAAATATATAAATAAAATTCAAAAAAATGAATAAAATAAAAATATTCATAAAATACAAAAAATCAAAAGATTTAAAACATAAAAAAATAAGGACATATGAATGACATATGTTGATAGTTTACATGAATAATTTATGATTTATAATATACATGGTAGATTAGATATCCATATTTTTATGCAAATGCATTTCATGGTATACATAAGTTAGATGCAAGACATACAAATTATATATGATACAAAAATTCAAATGTAGAACATTCTTTAGTCCAGAGGCTAGCTTTCCTACAATGGGGGCATGCTTGAATTGGGGGCATATTGATATAATATACATGTTACATATTTATATCATCATTCCATTGACCAAATTTAGCTAATTACATTTATTACACATGGATTTCTCTTACACACTACTTAGAGTGCTGTATTCTATAGATATGATACTTTAATATGTGTGATGATGACATTAATTGACTTTGTAGATTAGTCTTGATTGTTTTATGCATGTTTGATGTTGTTACTTGTTACATGTTGTGATACTTGATTATGTATTACATTGTGTGACTATTATTCTATGTGACATTGACTATTATTTGTATGATTCTTACTCTGCATGGCAATGATTATTGTCTATGTGACGCTTATTATATCTATCATTATGTGTTATCTTTCATGTTTCTATGATTTATTATGTTTATCATGGCCGTGCCAATGTGTGTAATGTGTTGATACATTTAGTATTGTTTACTAAACTTGTGATGCCATGATTCATATCATTCAATTTTATAATTATGTGTATGCCATGATTCATATCATGAATCTTCTATGTGGTCATTACTCAATGATTCTATTATCATTACTATGTTAACTATTACTAAGTGTCTCATTATTATATCTACTTGACATGAAACTTGTATGCCTTAGGATACATATTTCATATATTCTCTAACAATTTAATATTTCTATAATAACCTAATCTAATCATGTTAGTAGATGCCTTACATGTTTACATATTATAATAAATAACATGGTGTATATAAATCCTTTATTTTGAGATAAGTGATTCATAGGACAAATCCCTAATTTATAAAGGGGGCATACACAGTGGGGTATTCATAGATATTCAAGCCTTCACATATATATAATTCATATTTTGTATAAATTGGCTCAAATTAATTAATATTTTGGCATATATTGATTCATAATTGATGTAGATTGGGTTAATATTGATAAAAATTAGGGGCATATATGCAATATATGTGAGACATTATACAAGGATTATGAGTGGGAGTTCATAGATAATATGATATTATGACATAGGTTATATGACTTAGAAGGCATATGCTATTAGATTGAGTGATATACTTTGTCATTCCATACTCAAACATACTCTTATTTACATAGAATTTCTTAGGAATACTTAGTCATACACATATTGAATCTAATAGTTGTATGTAATAGATGGTTAATACTAATCATATTTACTTATATTTGATAGATCTACTTAGATTTACTCAAATTTATTAGAACCTATTTTGGGTTCATTCTCAAAAAATTATGAGTAGTGCAGTTGAGGTTATACATAGCCCAACTTTCTAATAATTTATCTGTCTCAAATGAGGGTTGGGGCATCTATCTTCTTAACCAATGGTTTTAACATTGACATATACTTGGGGCATAACCACCTCCTTCTCCAATGACTTCTTAGGATAATTTGGTTTGCATACATACACATGTATTTATTTCTTGGTTTTTAAATTTATAATATTTTGATGATTACTTCATATTTTATATCATAAGTGTTCACTAATTTATATATGTTTCATTGTAGGTTATACATGGATTAAGGTCAATACTTATACATATCTAAATACACCAAATATTATTACACTCAGGTACCAAATTTATTACTTTATCCTTTTAATCTAGCATTTTCAATACTAAATTAAAAGAGGGGAATTTATAGACATATAAATTTGGTATTAAACACTTGAGAATACTAGATATTACTAAACCTTAACATGTATGAATTTTACATACATATATGATGCTTTTTCACAATCCCTCAAAGAAAATTAGTTATGTCTAGGCTTTATTTATTGATTTGATATCATTCACATACAAGGTCTCCCTAATATACACCTAAATAGTTCATTATAATTTTTTTTTGAATGATCCCAAATCATTTTTTCCTATATCCTAGACATTTCCAGTAATAATAAGATAGATCTAGTTATTGGAGTTGTCCACCTATGTTGGATCTATCCACATAAGTTTTAATGTCTATATTTCAAATCCAAACCCTTCTCTTAGGTTGGTACACACATTTTTAATATGAGTTACGTATGGAAATGATATAAAGAGTTTCCTATATATACAAATCAAGCCTAAGCCTATTCATATCTTGGAAAAATCTAGTATTCACCTAGAAATCTACTTACACATCCTTAAAGAACTAACCCAAATCATTAGAATATGAAAAATAATAAAAGGAATAATCACCAAGACAAGTATAAATATTATTTTAAGGTAAAAACCACAAATTTTCAAGTGTCAAAATCCACACATAAGATACTTACATTCTAACATATGACTATTGAGGACACACATAATTAGGTGGGAGAACTAAGTGGTTTGATCACTCTTCAGAGTATTGAAATGTAGGAAATTATAAACTACTTAGTGGGGGGTGGATGGGGATATCTAACCCATTTTGTCTAACCCTTTTATTTAGGTAAAAAAAGTATTAAAATAGAGCCATGGTTTCAAGTTGAAGGAGAACAAATCTAGATCTGCATACAAGACCAAACCTTTGATATTGAATAAGAACTCTAGTAATAGGTATGTATAAAAACATATAATTGAATATATTGGCATAAACATAGAGGATGTTTCTAGTAGGAAACATATTAATCTAACTATCTTAGGCATTTTCACATCACCAAATCTAACCAGGCAATTTTTAAGAGTCATTATCCTAATCGAAGTGATGATAGATGCATTTCAATGCATTGCTGATAACTATAAACTATCACACACTATAAAAAAAATAAAAAATATACGTAACCTATCCTATTATTCATTTATATAAATAGAAAACATAGTATATAAATATTACTCTACCTTTTACATTTATAACTACATAATTTAGACATATATTATATAATC
The DNA here is from genome assembly GCA_037957365.1 of Torreya grandis. Lineage (NCBI taxonomy): Eukaryota > Viridiplantae > Streptophyta > Pinopsida > Cupressales > Taxaceae > Torreya > Torreya grandis. The sequence continues at coordinate 117,974 of JARHVA010001942.1, read as the reverse complement.
TGATTTTTTCAAAAGTTTTAGCTTGTTTACATAACTAAATCTAAAGCAATAGGAAACATATAGTGATATATATTTGTATGATGGTATTGAATAAGAAGTATATCAAATTAATATTATAATTCAAGAGATTAGTTCTCCTTCCCATTACTTAAAGCCTACCACTAATCATTAAGTAGAATGAGAAGTTAAAATGAATTAACTAACATCTTATTACTGTTAGACTTCCAATTAAGAATGATTATACAATAAATACGATTATAGATGATATAAATTTTGATTCTCATGATGTTATGTATTTAAATGATGTTTCTAAAACTAATGAGTTTTCTAATGAATTGAAGTTTTATACTACTCCTTTAACAATGAAATGTGGTGATATTCATTATCTAGAAATGAATTATGATACTAATCCTTGTATGAAGTGTGACAATGGTTCTAAACCATATAATGATATATATATTGATATGGAATGTTATGAAGTCTCAAACCAATGTCATGATATTAATATTTTTAGTGAGTCTAATATACTTATGTTGAAGATCGGTGGTGAGATGAAACATCTAAATGAATCCTTCCAAACCATCATTATACCTACCAACCATATAATGTATATGATTCATGAAATAGGTGAGATTCAAAAGAATGTTGATACATTAACTTTAGAACATAATTAATATGATGTTTATTTTATGACACTTTCATATTGGGGCAACATATAATGTATAAAATACTCACTCAACCTTATACAAGAGAATTCACTATACCAAAATTCCACTTTTTTGATGGATATAGATATCCCCAAACCCATATTGTACACTTAAAGTCTTCTCTTAGATAATATTCAGACAATGGGGTGATATTAATTAAAAAAATTCATTAATAGGATAAGCCTTATGTTAGTTGCATAATTTACCTAGTGGATCTATATCTTTTTTCTTGAAACTACAATAGTCTTTTTTGTCTCAATTCATCAATAATAGGGGACTTAAGTCAACATTATAAAACATTAAAAAAATTTAAAAAGGTCAAAATAAATCAATAAATTATTAAATTTTAACATTAAAAAATATAATACATTGCTTTAAATATCAACCAACCTATTTACAAAAGTAATTCATCTTTAACAAGGTATTTTTATCTCCATTTAAGGAAAAATAACTCTATCATGCCTAAATTTATTTTGAGAAAATTTATTATGAAATCCTTCATTATGAAGGTGATATATTTTAATAAAAATATCTCTTTGATGATACTAAAAAAGTCAACAAATTCAAATCTTAACAATGCCACTGCACTCACAATTTCAAGTGTTAAAAATTAAAAAAATTCAAGTCTTAACAATTTCAAGTTTGAGGTTCCACGTATAAACTCTCAAATGGAGTATATCAAACAAGATAAGAGCATTGTGTTAAAATTTTGGATATTATTTTGAGGAGAATGAAACTATCAAGGAATGAACAATGTAATTTTTTATGAACCTTCTATATGGGGAAACCCATCCCGAGCTTAATAAGGAGGAAATATTCTTGATCATGTTCCATAGTATCATCAATCAAGCTAATAATATATTATTTTCTAGACCAACATTAGAAGAGGTGAAATTTGTGGTGATTTACATGGAGGGGAATAAAGCCATAGATCCCAATAGTTTTCGTCCTCTCTTCTTCCAGAGATTTTATGACATCATCTAGAGGGACGTAGTAGAGGTAGAAGAGTAATTTATTCATTTTGGGAAATTGATAATATAAATTAATAGAACTTTTCTCATTCTCATCTTGAAAAAAGTGGGGGGAAAATATTTGAAGGATTTCAAACCTATTAACATTTTAAACACTATTTACAAGATTTTTTCTAAACTATTGGCTATTATAATGCAAACCCTTCTTCCTAATTTGATATTGACCCATCAAGGGGAATTTATATTTGGGAGAAAAATTATAGACTTTGTGATGAATGTCCATAAAGGCCTTATTTCCATTAATAATTCCAACATAGTTTGTAGTCTCTTCAAAAATTATATGAACAAGGCATATGATAGAGTTTCATGGAGTTTCCTAGGGAATATTCTTGAGAGACTTGGGTTTCATCATAAGTTTAGGAAGATCCTTTCTTCTAGTATATCCACTCCTATGTTTTTAGTCTTTCTCACTATTTCTCCAACAAGGTTGTTTTATGTTGAAAATAACTTAATATAAGGTGATCCCCTGTTACCTTATCTCTTCATCTTTATAGAATAAGCTCTAGGAAGAAGTTTTGAGAAATCTAGGCCCAATGGAAGTTTGAGAGGTTTGAAAATTCCTCCTCATATCTCCATTTCTCATCAAATTTCATAGAAAACACCTTCATTTTTTGGGAGGTTGTAATATAAAAAGTGAAACTCATAAAAAGGGTCCTTTCAGAATATGCTAAAGTTTTGGTCTAATGCATTAAGTTGGATAAAAGTTTTTATGTTATTCCTTAGTTAACATAGGATAACTGCTATCTTGAACCGTGATATGAAAGTTTTACTAGTTACCTATCTATTCCTACCTCTATTCAAAGGTAGGGTGTATCTTAACTATTGTAATCCCCCAATCAAAATTGGTAGGCTATAAAGGTTACCTTATTTCCCAAATTGGAAAATTATAGCTCCTGAAGAGTTCCTTGCAAAGTCTTCCCATATTTCTAATGTATTTATTCAATGTCCCAAGGAAAATATTAGAAAGGATTGAGTATATCAAAAAAATATTTATTTAGGTAGGGTTGGAAGAGAAAAATAGATTTCACTTGGTGTCTTGGGATAGGGTCTATTTATTGAAATCCTTTGGAGGCTTAGGTTTGAGAAAAAAAAATTGTGAAAAAAGTTATTTGTGCTAAAATAGAGTGGATATTCCTAAAGTAAGATAAATTATGAACAAAAATGTTTCAAGCTTAGCATCTAGGGCATAGAGAAGACATTCCCTTTATCACCATGGAATCACCCCCTCCTAACTTTTCCTTTAGGAATAATCATGCCAAATTTAAAACCTAAAATGGAAAAGGGGTGTATATAGAAGGTGGGGGATGGGAATAATGTATTATTTTGGGTGGATACTTGGATCATTAGTGGGACTTTGAGAAAAACCAAACCTAGGAAAGCTCTAACTCCTAAAATTTCTAACATTTTTGGGTAAAGATTCAGTTATTATATGTAAGTAATTAAGGAAATAAATCATGGATCAATTTGACTAGATACTCTTCCAATAAATTTGAGTTAAAGGGCCCATTTTATATCTAGGATATGTTATTCGGGTTTTGAATTTGATAAATCCTAAAAGAAGATGAACTATATTGGGTAGTTTTTTAGGATGGGGATTATAATCTCAAGTATGATTACCCTGTGTAATTTAATCTAATCCCAAATGGCTTCCTTTGGGGGCCTCTTTGGAACAATGATATTATTCCCAAAGTTAACCTTTTATTCTAGTTAGCTACCCAAAACAAGATTTTATTTTTTATAACCTTTCCAGGAGAGGCTTCATCCTACCTAATAGATGTGCACTTTGTGAAGCTGAAGCTAAGTCTATCTTTTACCTTTTCATGAGTTATCCCTTCTATATTAAGATATTTGAACACTTCCTTTTGAATTTTGGTGTTTTTTGGGTTAGACCAAACTCCCTTTTTGATTTCATCAACTAATGGGTGAGCCCTTTATATTCTCCATATCTTAAATTAATTTGGAAAATATTTCTCCCATACTTTTATTAGGGTGTCTGGAAAGATATAAACTATTAGATATTTTAGAATAATAAAAGCTATTAGAGAAAAGTGCTCTCATATATATCGAGGGATATCAAGTAAATTTTTCATCCATCAAAAGAGTTGATATGGATAAGGTAATTAAAGAAGAGGAAGTTGTTTCCCAAAATTGAGAGATCATCATCCCTAGACTAGTCAATAAAGATCCTCTTAAAGTGGACAAACATGTTGTTAAATGGAACAAACCTAATGTTTCCTAGGTTAAACTCAAAATTTATGGGGTTCTGAAAGGTAATCCTAGAAAACAAGAGGAGAGGTGATATCATAAGTAGTAACAAAGAAATTATACCAAATTTTGTGGGCCCTTTGGGAGTTTAGACAAACCATGTGGTGGAAGTAAGTGTAGGTTTGTGGGGTATTTGGTGGTAAAGGAAATGAACATTAAATTATTGCTTACTAAAGGAAACTCCCAAAACATCATCAATTATCTTAAATAAACTTCCAAACCTAGCTAGACCATCAAGAATTTAATTGTTTAATATATTTATATCATGTAGAGTTTCAAGGATATTTTCATAAATCATGTGAATATGGAAGGTCATAAGGGATTATATTGGTTTGATAATTGGGGAGTGTAAATCCAAGGTCTTGTCAAGGTTATTTATCCTTCAATAAACCTTATCATTAATAGTGAAGATCTATCCACTAACTAAGTTATATTATCAAGGAAGTTTGGATTATCTCACATTCACTATTATTTATACCTTTTGTAACATCATTAGGGTGTTCAATGAATAATTTATTTGGAATATGAATTATAATCATGGAAAGATAGGGATGAGGATACTAATATGTGTGAACACATATCTACAATCATTAATCAAGATGGAGGTATTTATAAATGTCACCAATTTCATGAAAATTAATGATTTGAGTAGGCATTATATGCTTCTCATGAGATGTGACATTCATCCTAATTTGAGAAACATCATCACTTAAGCAAGTGACAAAGAGAATAAAGTAAGCTATGATAAATCCTTGTTTAATGTGGAGAACATGGGTGGTGAATTCCAAAGAGTTGAGCCCTCCTCTTGTAATATGTCAAGTGGAATGCAAACGTTTAATTTTTTTTTATAAAGGGTGACCTAAGTAGTTTCATGGAGAAGATCAAGGGCACTGATCCTAGGATAATATAAGACTTTACTAAAGTTTAGGATAATATAATAGTGAGTATGAAATGAGTTTACATGGTGATATTAAAATATTTAATATCTAAGGTGGTGAAAATGGCCATAGAAGGCCTCAAAATATTTAAGGATAGGGGGCATAATAATGAGGAGATAAATTTATTCTTCAAAGACAATAATTAGATTCATTCATTAGAAGATGACATCCTCATGACTTTATTTCCAACACCATAGATAGATGGTATATTTAAAAAATTATATTTATACCATTTTTCATTACTCAAACACTTTAGACATAAGAAACTCATGAGTATCCCATTATTTATTATACAATCCCTGGAGTCCTTGGTATTATAATTTCAAAATGGTATAATTGAGGCCCTCATTCACCAAGCACTCATTATCTTGTTGTTTCAACATGACTAACCTATTATTATACTAAAAACCCTTATTACCCTTCCTAAAAAATAAAATATAGGTATGGTGACTCCAAATTGTGCTCCTAAAAAGTCACTATCAAGATTCCCCCTCCTACTAATAGAGAGGAGGAAGTCCCTTCTAGGTTAGTATATTTGGAACTTGGTCAATACTCAAAATAGGTAGCGAGTCATGCCCTTAATAAAATTTAACTTAGTAGGACCCTAAAGTTGAGACCCCTATTACTATGCACATATCACCTAAATACCCTATAGACATTCAACCATCACACTTCAATATCCTAGAGTTTGTTAGTGAAAGCTCAATATCTAAGGAATTCAAATTAGTTTCTAAGGGGAAGAAAGATAAGGGTTATATGAAAGACCATATTGAGAGATTAGACAAACTTGAGAATGACCTAAGGATCAAAATGGGCATCATGAAATGCCTCTTGAATGAAAATAATAAAATAAAGAAGGGTAGATATCTAAAGGATAAATTGAGTAAGGAAGATAGAAATGAATCCCAATATGTGTGGCCCAATGGGATTTGTTCCAAGATATTTGTAAAATTAAAGAGGAAATGGAGAAAAGAGAAAAAGCACTGGAGAAATTTGTGGGGGAAGTGGAAGCTATTAAAGAAAGAGTTTAATAGGTAGTCTTGATAAACAAATATATTATTAAGAACCACACAAAGTTTCAAAACCTTTTAGGAAAACATTAAGATGAAAAAAGATAAGGATTTGCAAGAAAGGTCAAATAAAAGGACCAAAGTTAATAATTGGAAGGAGATGCAAATAAAGGATTATGAAGATGACTCCTTTAAATATTAGATTTAAAACCTAATGGATGAGTGGGAAGTGATTGAGGGACTATGTGATCTTGCAGGCCACTAGTACTCTTCTTTATGGGCCTTGAAATTTTTGGTTGAATTTTCATTGACTACAGGTGTCTATATTTTTATTGTTTTGTAGTGGTTAAGCCTTGGTGGTTTTTTGACTGGGACTATTTCACATATGTTTTGTTTCTTATTTTAGTTATGAGTTATATTTAAATTTTGATGTAATAAGGTTTTGAGACCTTTCAAAATCCATAATTGACCTTTGATAAAAAAATAATGATGATTCACTTAAGAAGTTCCAAGTAAATAAAATACTAAGAAAGAAGCTCCAAGTAAGGAAGTTAATAAGAAGGAAGTTCCAAGTATGATAACTAACAAGCAGGAAAATTGAAATGGGATAATTTATAAGTCAAAAAAGTCATGAATATTACTAATTTATAAGTGAATCAACCTATTCGATTTGATAGATTCAAAGATAAATGGAGTTCCATTTTACAAAATTACTTAATAAAAAATTGATGAAATTGAATCCTATTCACCATCACCCTACACATTGTTTAATGTGAGTACATAAAAGATCATTTTTTAACTATCATCATATCAATGGGAATTTCAATAAAAAATGTTATGCATTGAAAAATTAAATTGAATAAATTGTGGGTAGGGTTGTTACTACATTTGAAAAATATAGAAACATTTCCACAATATTGACATATCCATATTCTTGTACTTCAAAATTTGTAAATGTCATGTATCCCAAGCCATTCTTAAAAAGGAACCAATGGTCATTCAAGATTTTATAGAATATGAACATAGAAAAGGTATTATTTTTTATGACAATAAATGATACAATGTTTACACAATTGGATTTCTTAATGAATTAGGATACGATGACTGTAAGTTACACCATACACGCACTTATGAGGATGCAAAAGGGAATGTTACTATATCAGTTAGAGATATTATTTTATTTTATGCCTACTATTGAATAATTTAAAATGATACTTATAAAATCATGGTTAAGACAAATGGAAATTGTAAAATTGGATAAGGTTTATTTAACTATTTCATTTAATTTTTCCAATGTGGTTTGCTACCATATTAGAGATATAATTTTTTTTAAAAGAAGAATCCTACTAATAAAATGTTTAAATCTTGAATCAAACCCATATGGGTACCAAAACAAAGTAAACAAACTATAAATCAAGAAATTAATAAATGGGTGCACACCCTGAATTCATATGAAGAGAAATAAATAAAAGAATCCCAAATTATTACCACTAATCCAATACATGTAAAACTTAAAAAGTGGTATCTAATACAATTGAAAGTATTCCTTAGAGCTAAATTTCAGATTTACATATATCTAATATGCCTAATTTTTAGCTATATCAACTCACTCCACATAGAGTAGTGTGTGAATAATATCCATTTAGCAAACACAACTCATAAAAATGATTTTATAGAACAAATCTATTTATTTAATGACATAAAATGTAAGAACATAAGACATATCTACTAGGTGAGGAAAAGTAAAATAAACTCAATGAATCAATTAAAAAATATGGTGTAATTGGCTAGATGCATCTGACTATAAATTTAGAGGATGATTGGAATGCCACATCTAAATAATGGGATAAATATTATGATTACACATACAATAAGGGATGGACATATGTTCATCCGATTGATGGGATCATTAGTTAGTGTTTTACCCTATTTGGTTAAAAACCATGATAAAATAGAAACTAATGTATTAATTCATATTGTGGAATATGTTACAATTAAGCAATAATATACATGTAAAAATAAAAAAATGATCTAATATGTTACTTAATATATAAATTACTAAAAGAGATAAGACACTTAGCATTTTTATATACTGTATTGATATGAGATTGAAGGTAGGTAGTATAAAAGGTAGGGAAGTGAACTTCAAGCCACTTGATTCAAGAATTAGAGTTTTATGCTCACCTAAACACTAATGTTTGACTCTAATCACTATCATTAGATGCTATGTTAAACTTGAAAGGTTAGTATATGTAAATATTCCTATTTTATTTCATTACATACCATTGGGATTACTTCTCTTATGTTTATACATGCAATCTCAAGGTCTAACTATGCATATAATAATCAAAAACATGTCCCCTTATCTTGAAGCCTTTGGTCAACTATTAAAACTAGGTTTAGGCCTAAAAATAGGGGAACATATGGGTTGAGTTGACTAAAACCACTCCCCTTCAATTATTGAGTGCTGCATATATATCTAATACTCTAAAAATGGAAGTCAAACTACATGTAGCTCTACCCATTAAGTGAATGTGACAATAATGCTCCTTGAATGTATGCAACATGTAATCCACCTTTCAATACTTTAAAAATGAAAAAATTGGCTTGGGATTGAGGTGATTCAAACTTGGATGGTACCCACTCCTTGTGAGTGATGATAAAGTTGGAAATAATAAGGCAATGCCTTTTAATGTGTAAGTATTTCATTATGCTTGATAAAGTGCTTGCTATATGGGTGATAGGCTTACACTATTTTGTATTTATATGGGACTCTATGGGAAATTTATTATGTCACTAACATGTGAAATGTATGGGTTAACTTGTAGGAATGATTTTATTATGAAATGTGACTATTTCTATGTGTGGGATGAAACTATTAGGTTTGGTTAATACTCAAAATTTGGTACCATTTGAGACTGATGGTTTTGTCTAAGAGACATAAATAATGATATGATGATTTGGTGATGTATAAGTATGATAATTGAATAGTTTAACACATATTGGGGGAATTAATATAGGTTATTGATGGGAAATAGAGATGATTAGACCCATGGAAAACATGTGGGTGTGAGAGAATGGTGAATAAGAGTCATATATGTATGCACACATCATGAAGGGTAAAGGTAGGTCAAACATTATATTGCAAAGTGTTTAATACTATATTTTAGTATCTAAAAGTTCCCAATTTTATTATTGTATTAAAATTAAATGAAAATATTAAAATAAAATGATAAAGAGATGTACTTGAGTGTATACAACACACATTATCTTTGGTATATGCTCTAAATATGTAGTTTGATTCAAGAAAACCTGTAGTGAACATGTAGCAATAAATGTCCATGAAGTGAAATATGAAAAGTAATTAATTGAATATTAAAAATTAAGATAATATAAGGAATACACCCATAAGAGTTTGAACTATGTTTTCTTGTAACTTGTTTGAGATGATGATTCCTTTTTGAAGAATTAGAGAATTATGATTTACATTGAAGCACATGGAGAAAGGTTCCTATTGATGAAACCTTTGTATGATTAGGGGTGATCAAGTTTAAATTTGTGTAACTAAGGTAAATTCATGGGTTGGGAAATCAAATTCCCGAACCTCATTAAAATGGGAGTAGTGTCAAGGTTATTAATCATTCCAAAATCCTTAATAAAACTAAACCATGTAACCAATCTTGCACTAATATTGAAACCTCAATATGGAATGTGGGAGGTACATATATGGCTCACTAAGTAATTTCAAGTCCATTAATGGCCCTGAATCTTAATTGCATTACTCATTTAAACATGATTCAAATGATATAGATAGAATTATATATTCAAGGGTGATCACTACTACATACCATCGAGTATGTTTGAAACTAATTTTTTAATAGTGTTATGTACATTAAAAAGATTCATGCCCCACAAAATTGTGCCAATATGATATCAAATGTTATGAATTTTTATGCCATATGTAGTGTCAAATTTGAGAACTTGTATCTCATGATTCTTTAAATTTGTGCATATGCCAAAAGATGTATTTGAATATGTGAATATTTAAAAATATGTAACTCATATCTTTATAAATTGAGTACATATACATGGCATAATCCAAATACACACACACACACACACGCACGCGCACACACACACACACACACACACACACACACACACACACACACACACACACACACACACACACACACACACACACACACACACACACACACACACACACACACACACACACAAAATATGCCCCCCATCTGAGGTGAGGGATGTGGCCTACAAATCAATAATCTCAAATGAAAGAGTCAACTATATCATGTTATGTATAATATGTAATCATGTAGAATCATGCCAACATTTGGATAATATGTCATCATAGTAATGGATATCTCATTAAAACATGTATGAAACCTATGTAATGAAAGGTATGTAATCATAATGTCAAGATGTATATAAAAATTAAGTACACAATAGTAATCATCATTGATAGAAGTAATGAATAATACTATGTAGTAAAATGTACATGATATATATCATGACACCACACACAAATGGGGAGGTGTGTGATATGGACCACGACATCATAAACTCAAAAAAATTAAAAAGTTTAATACAATTAATAGACAACTTCATAGACATGACACACACAATAACACACTCAATTTCACATAATGGCCCTGATATTGAGTGTTATTACCAATGGCCATAACAATGGATAATAAATGTCACACATAAGGTTAATGGCCACAAATAAATGATACTAAATGTCATACACACAAGGCCAAGGGTCTCAAATAATAGATAATAAATTTTATATCCATAAGGCCAAAGGCCAAAAAATAAAATAAAATAATGAATAACATATTATGAAAGAGTAATAACATCAATGAAACATAAAACAAGTAAGCTAGTCTACACCATCCAAGTATGTCAATGTTATAACATAGTGAAGAATATATCCCTACAATATAGCATTTTATAGAGTCTAAGTAATAACAAGACGTGTAAGAAATCAATATAACTCAACATGGTAAAGAGTAAGGTAATAGAAGAATATAACTTATATTAATTTGACATGTGGAATAAGATGACCCCAACATCAACATGCCCCATGCATATAGGAAATTCAAACATATATGTATCCATGTATCATGTGTATATGTATGTCCTACATGTCACTCATGTATACCATTAAATACATGTGCATATGAAAATGGATATTTAATATACCAAAAATGTGATAAATAACATATGTAAATAATGCAAACTAACAATCATGTCATGCGTAGGTCTTGATTTTTTATGTTTGAAATATTTGAATGTTTTTGTGTTTTTGATTTTTTTGATATTTTAATAAGTATTTAAAATTTTAAATTCTAACCAATATATGAAATGTTCCCATTGACAACCTACACAATATATGTAATCTCTTGTTGAATTCCTTATTCTATCACCAATGGTAATCAAAAGCTTTTGTCTTATAGTAATAATTATAGTAATAATTTTATCTTCCTTCTTAAGAACCTCTTTCATAAGTACATTCTCTTGTTTAACCCATGTTTCTATTTATAATGTTTCTTTTTGTAACTTCTTGTTGTAACCTTTCTTGCTGTGACTTTTCTTGTTGTAACTTTTCTTGATGTGATCTTTCTTTTTCTAAATGTTCCTTATGTAACATTTATTTTTCCAATTGTTCATTTTGTAACATTTTTTTCCTAATTTTTCCTTTTGTAATTGTTACTTAGAATATATAATCATAGTTTGAGTAGGTTTTTAAACTATAAAAGGCTTGTTCAAATCTACTGGTGCTTCAATAATTATATCTAATGTAAGGTCACCCTTATGAATAAGTTATTGTGTAATGTTTTTCAAATCCCAACAATTATTTTTATGATGCACATGCATTATATGATAGGCAAACTAATATTTATATCTCCTTAAAATATGTGTAGAAGGAAAATTTATCAAAATTTGTTAAATATATGCCTTAAGATGTGTAGGAGGTAAACTTATCTTGTGTTAAAGTAAATGCCTTAGTATTTAACTAGAATTATTGGTATACTTATGCAATTTTATTGATTACTTAGTTGGAGATTATTGTTTCTACTTAACCAATATTTGAGATGAGATATGTTAAATCATATGATTTTAGATGGAGTTAGATATGTAATATACATTAATATATTTAGGATTTTGTCCATGTGAAATCTTAATTTCAAGTAATGTAACTAAAAATTAAATCTTGGATTTGATATTAGAATGACTATATGGAATGAATCATAGTAATAATATGACCTTGAATGGAATCATTAGACATATTAATACTCATAGGTTGAGCAGATTCAAAATACATAAAATATTTTATAGTCATATATACCTTAATATTAGGCTTAATTTATGTAGCCACATGATTTAAAAGGGGGTATAAAAATATTTTCAACTTTGCATTCTTGTTGTGTTGATCTTGATTTATTTGTAGGTGTGCTAAGCTCAATAATTTTATCATCAATAAGATATTGAATCTTATACCTTAGCACAAAACATCTATTTGTATAATGTCTCTTGTATCTATGGTAGTTCCAATATGTATTAGTGTTATGTCCTTAGGTAGTGGTATACTCATATCAACCTCAATTGGTGGAGGGACAAATATAAGATTACACTCTAGTGAATTTGGTAATATTATATGAGGAGGTTGAGGTAATAAATTTTTTTACCTACTTAGTGGAGTAGATAAAACAAGCTAATTGGGAGGTGTTGATACTACATTAAGTGTTATTTTTAATTCATTCTTATTATCATTTGATTTGAATTTATATCCTAGTTTAATTTTAAACTTTGTAATTATTGAATCTAGAGAATTAGTGACATTATTTAGGTTTTTTAAAGTCATGAGTTTAACCTCTCAAACTTTAACTAAATGACATAATTAATTGAATTATTTGCACCTATCAAACATAATAGACTCACAAAATATGGGAAATAATTTTTTTCTTAAATACATCTTGAAACTCATTAATAAGAAAAGTAATGATCATCTTAGATAGCATGGTCATGTAATGAACCACATAATTGGTGATAGGTTCATTGGCTCCTTGCTTTAGCATTACACTTTAGGCATATGATATTTTGGTCTTTGCTTAAGCATTACACTTTAGGTATATGATATTTTTCACTGATTTTTGATTGAAAAAAACACTAAAAATTATCATCAAAAGGATTAAATGCATAAATTTATTGGAAGAATAGATCATAGATCCATTTTAAAGCATAGGCCTTATGACTACATGGAAAAAATTAGTCAATAACTTATCATTACATGTATAGTCCAAACATACTATATGAAAGTCTTGAAAGTGATTTATTGGATCACCTTTAAACTCATATAAAGTATGGTTAGGTTTAAAAAATCATATAGGTAAAGATAAGTATAAATATCTTGTGGTAAAGTATTGTGTAACATAATATGTAAATACATTGAATGACTAGGTCTAGAAACACCTTACTCCAATTATGACACCTTAGCCTATAGAGCTAAAATAATATGCATAGGGGATTATGTAGTGGGAAATATTGATTATGTAACATGAATATTAATCATAAGATATGCATAGGTTGACTATGTAGGAATGGGTATGGTAATCTGATGGAAACCTTGTGTTGCCCCCACATGTTGTTGTTTATATTTGATATGCATATAAATACCTTCAAGAGAATTCATGGGAAGGAACATTATGATGATCTACACTTTTTAATAGATGACAAGTCACTCTAAATATTAGGATAGTGATAGTGTGGACCTCCATTATAGAGACACTATATCTATCACAACCTTGAGGCAAGACCAAATAAGGAACATATGAAAGTACTTGAGGCTCCACATTCATATTAGATGTATCCTCATTGATTTTAATGTTAATTTTATTATACACTAATGTTACCTATATCATTACATGATTAATCATTACATGATTATGAAATATATTACATATTTGAGGGCAAAAACATGTAATTATAATAATCATTACTTGAACTATAAAGTATACACTATGAATATCCATTATAGCCATCATATAATGTGAAAAATAAAGAACCAACCACTTGAATAAAAATGTGAGGATTTTTTGGAAATAAAAAGTATGTTTTCAATAAAAAATGTAGATAAATGAAACCCAAAAAATATTTGAAAATAAAAACATCCTTCACCATTTGGATGGCATTTACTATAAATAATAAATTTCCAATTCTAAAAAATACATGCAATATTTTGGTGAACAAAAACAAATTTTTAATCCACTCAATGTGACTAGAAAAAACCTTGGAGCATTTGAAAAAGAGACTAATTTTGATTCAAATATCATTCAAATAAATAATGACCCTAATAGATGAAACCTAGCATGAAACCCTAGTGAAAAATGGGAAAAAACATCTAATTTGCACCTATGAAATTATAAAAGATTCATAAATTAGGTCATAAAATCAAAACCTAAAGGACAAATATGGAACCCATAAAAAAAAGGATGAAACCCTAGGGAAAAACAAGGGATTTATAATATTCTTGGATAATAAGTGGTTTAATAGTATGTGTTACCCTATTTTTGGTTATGAACCTTAATAAGATAGAAACTAATGTATTAATTTAGATTGTATAATATGTTACAATTAATAAATAATTTGAATTTAATAGGTAGAAACTTATTTGACATTACACTTACTAAATATCTTAAGTACTAAAAGAGATAATATACTTAGTGGTTTTCAATACTTTGTAGGTTTGAGACTAAATGTAGGTGGTATGAAAGGAAATAAAGTGGACAGTGAGTCACTAAGATTAGGAACTAGAGTTATGGGTTCACTTGGATATGAACATATGATCCTAATTGCTGCCATAAAACACTATGTTTTGAACCTAAATATTCTATCTATGAAAATATTTCTCTTCTATTTTAGTACAAGTTATTGTGAATTCTTCTCTTATGTCTATATGTTTGATCTTGAGGTCTGACTCTACACACAATACCCAAAAATATGTCTCCTTCTATTGAAACGTTAGGTCCATTATTGAAATTAGGTTTGGACCTATATAATGGGGTGAAATGTGGTTTAATATGACCCTTACCACTCTTAATTTAATGTATGAGTGATGCCTACATATTCAATACTCTAAAGAGGGAAGTCAAACTTCATGTAGTTGTCCTCATTAGGTGAATGTGAGCAATAGTGCTCCTTGAATCTAGATTTTAAAACTTGGTTAACAATAACCTTGGCTGGGATTAAGGTGATTCAAAATTATCTAAGACTTGATCCTTGTGACTGATAATAAAATCATAAAGAATAGGGTAGAGCCTTTAAATTTGAAAGTGTTTGATTAGGTTTGATAAGTTCTTATTAGATGGGTAATATGTGTATACCTATTTTGTATTTATATGGAACTCTTTGGGTAATTTATCATGCTACCAACATGTGAAATGTATGGGTTGACCAATAAGAATGATTTAAATTTTAAATGTGATATTTTCTTGGCATGAGATGAAATTATCAGGTCTAATACTAGAATTTTAGTACTATATGAGATTAACAATTTTGTCTAGGAGACATGAATACTAATTTTATTATTTGGAGATGTCTAAGTATGATAGTTGATGGGTTTAGAATAGACGAGGAATTATTTTAGGTGAATTTTATCACTTAGAGAGGATCAAACCCATGGAAATCACATGAGTGTGAGATAATAGAGAATAAGAGTCATATATGTATGCACAAGCCATGTAGGGTGAAGGTAGGTTAAAATTGTCATTTTCAAGTGTCTAATCTCAAATTTTATTATCTATAGTTAGTATGAGAATAATTTAATTTAAAAATTACACACACACACACACACACACACACACACACGCGCGCGCGCGCGCGCGCGCGCACGCGCACACACACACACACATAAATCTCAAATATTTTAAAATATTTAAAAAATTCAAAATTAGGACCTATACATGACATGCTTTGCTAGTTTACAAGATTAATTGATGTTATTTTTCATATACATGGTAGATTACATATCCATTTTCTATGCACATTATTTTCACATTATGCATAAGTCAGATGTAGGACATAAAATACATATGATACATGGAATTATAGATGATGAACATTCCTTACACCCAAGAATCACCTTCCCACATTGGGCGCATCTTGGTACACTTTACAGGTTATATATGTTTATGACCATTCCATTGATCATATTGAGATACTTTAGTTATTTATACATTATTTTATATTGTGTATAATATTTAGGTTTATATATTTTATAAATTTTATAGTTATATATATATATATATACATATATATATATATACATATATATATATATACATATATATATATATATATATATATACATATATATACATACACACACACACACACACACACACACACACACACACACACACACACACACACACACACACACACACACACACACACACACACACACACACACACACACACACACACACATATTGCTGACATTAATTAATTATGTAGACAACATTGCTTTCTCTATGTGTGTTTGATTGTAATGAATTTTTATGTGGTGTGATCATTGATTATGAATTATATTATGTGATTATTTTTTTGTGTTACATTACATGTTATATGGACAAGAATTAATGAATTTTAAATTAAGTGATCTTGATGACTATTGAATTGAGTGCTATCTTGGGTGTTTTATGATTTTATTGATTGTGTGCCTTCATAGTATGTGTCATATGTGTTGAGGATCCTCTAGTCCATGTCATGGCCATCTTATGTTAGAGATGAGTCATGTCTTAAGTTCTTGTGTGTGTTGTGATCATGTCATTTTTTGCGTATATGTCTGCTTCTATGATGATTGTTAAGCTTGTGGTGTTATGATTTATATCAAACATTCTTCTATTGTGTTTGATTCCATGATTGCTATCATGCATCTTTCATTGGACTATTACCAAGTGTTTATTATTATAATGATTATTATTATAATTACTATTATTACATGATTAATTATTATATCTACTTGACATGACACTTGTATGCCTTGGGTTACATGTTTCTCATTCTCACAAATGATCCAATCTTTATATGATGACATATCTAATCATGGTATCAAGCATGATTTACATTTATGCATAGTTATAGTTTTCAATATAGTGGATGACTCTTGTTATAGTAGGTGTTTGATAATTTCTTGACAACATCTTGGTAGATTATGACAATATGTTTTTTGAGTAGTAGTCATAGAGCCATTTGAGAATATTTAGGTGGTTGTATATAGATAGTGAGCAATAAAAAATAAAATATCAGCTAAGTTTCTTCTCTCTTGGTAATTTATATATTTATTAAGTGTAATCAATCTCTATTAAGCAATTGAGATTTGTATAGTTTATACTATATCTTGTAAAATCTAAATTTCAATGGTTTAGGCCTATTTACATCTAATAAATCCAGAATAAGTTAAAACAATAAATATCAAGGAAAAAAATATTTCAAGGTTGATGATAATGATATTACTAATTTTCAAGATAAAAATGAGACTAAGAATATAGTTATTATGGAAACTCAACCACTTGATAGGTTGTCCTTTTGCCACAAGAGTGAAGACAATTTACATGGTTAGATGAGAGTCCTCACCATGTGCTTAAATAATTTCTTGTGTATAATATGATATATTTACCTACACAAAGTGAGTTTTATTATCTCAACCTTTACCTAATAATTATGATATTTTTAGACATATAAAATTATATTTGACACCTGGCTATGTCAGTTCTAACATATCTTGAGATACATTACTTATGTGTACACATAAGATTCTTATTGTTTTATATAATTTTGGATTTAGGTTATCTAAACAAGACACACCCATATAATATTTAGGATTGCACAATATGTAATAGACCACATATAAATATGAGTGTAACTAGTAGAGTTTTACTGATTTATTACATATTACTATTTATGGAAATGACCTAGAAGATAGGATACTTAGATTTTTTAGATTTTGTTATGGTCTATGAAAGAGTACAATAGTTATTAGAGGATTAAAATGGATATATGGTTTCTTATATGTAGAAACATAGTTTTTATACCTCCAAGGATGAATCTGGTGCTTCCTAGATGCTTGTGGTAGGGCATAACTATCTCCTAGTTATCACAAATGTTTACGATATTTATACAAGACTATGAAAATATATATCACTATGCATGTGCCTAAAAATTAATCTTGTGTATTTAGATACCTTTGATCTAAAACAAATATTTTTTTCTCCTTCTCCTTGATTTAAAACCCTAACTTTATTTTTGACACTAGGTTCACTTGAATAAATGGGTTAGTGGTATAAGTTGAGATGACCCAATCACTACTTGCTAAGTGGATGAGTAATTCCTATGCTCCAATAATTTAAAGAGGGTTAAAAACATATTTATTCTAGATAGTTGAGTTTGTGTAATTAGTGAAATATTAATATGCAATGCAATCTGAGTATGGATTTTAACACTTGAAATGGTATTTAACCTTAGCTTAGAGTGTACTCCTTTGAAGTGTTTTATATTTATAAGCTTTATTATAGTTATTCTCTATGTGAAAATTTAGTCTTAAGTGTAATACACGTGATTTATAGATAGGTGCTAGATATGAATAAGCTTGGGATTGATTTTTATAAATATATGTCTCTTTGGGTAATTTCCATCTACACTGACATGTGGAATAGATGGGTTGACCCATATCAAGGATTTTAATTTTGGAAAATAGTCATTAAAGGGCACATGGACAAATTTGGCATAGGTAGATGGATTTGACAAGCTAGATCCATTTAAGGAAGATAAAAAATGTCTAGGAAGTAGGAAACATTAATCTAAGATTAGGAGAATCTTAATATGATAATAAGTTATTCTAAAAAAGACTAGGGAAATCTTATGTAATAATAATGATAATTTGGGAAGGTTACGCCCATGTATGAGTGAATATATAAGACTGTCTTATGAATCAATGTGGACATATACCATTGTATATTTAGGCAAAGTAGAAGATACTTGGTGCCCAACTTGGTGCCCACTCAATGATATTGATTACAATCAAAAAGATATATTTTATATTTTAATTAATTTCCATTAGGAGTTTGAGATCATAAAATCACTTGTGAGAGGTTCCTTCGTGTAAGGATAATTTTTGAGATACCATTAGGGAAGAGATACAAAAGTGTCACCCAATATATCTAAACACTTTGTCCCTTGACTTGAAATATTTGTTGTTAGCTTTGTATAGATGCTTGACACTTGAGCTTAAATTATTGTTTTTGTCTCCACACTTTTGAGACCCATGCTAGGACTCAATGGATATTCACCAATATAAGAGAG
Organism: Torreya grandis; assembly: GCA_037957365.1. Lineage (NCBI taxonomy): Eukaryota > Viridiplantae > Streptophyta > Pinopsida > Cupressales > Taxaceae > Torreya > Torreya grandis. The sequence continues at coordinate 98,634 of JARHVA010001942.1, read as the reverse complement.
AAAATGAGGTTTGGTAAAGGCTTGGGGTAAAATGTCCATCATACTATTGGGAAGATAAGATGGCCAAGAGGGCCAAGTGGTCACTAGCTCATAAGTGAGCTATTGTGTGTTAAGACTATGTGTTCCCCCATCACCCTAGGCATATGAATCTTACCCTTGAGGAATTTAGAGAAATTCCTTAGGTTACATTGACTTTAATTCTTAAGACCAATAATATTGGTCATAAATATACCTTAGAGTGTTGTGTGGATGTGTAGTCAAAATGGGATTTTATAGGTTGAGTGAGAACCCATTTCAAGAAAACATATCCCCACCACTCAATTAGAGTGTGTTTTAGGTTTTCTTGATTTTCTATCACCACAAGTGGTGAAGTTAGTAATGAATTTGGATGCATTATTAGAGAGGATATCCTATTACCCTAAGTTTTTGACTCTTACCTTAAGAGTATTTCTAAGTAGAGTTTGGGATTTGTACCTCCTTAGGTCAAAAGGCTTGTGTGAATAGTCTGTAAAGGGTTACAAAAACCTTAGGGACATGCTTGATCTATATATGGTACCAAGATCCTCATTATGGTAAACATTGGTTTTTAATTAAAACCTATCCACATATTTATGAGTGTTGTATGATAATATCATCATCTTATGTGTGTGATCAATGATTCCAAAAAAAAGACCTTGTTGGGGAACCTCCTTTGGATCATGTTATTTGCACCTTCCTTTTGGTGAGTGATCTTTATCTCCTTTTTAGTAATGAGTTATGCCTTATTGGTAACCATGCAATGGATTTACAATTTATTAGAGTAAGGTGTCAGTGATGGCTGGATAAGAACATGTAGGCCTTTTTTGGTAATTGAAATTAAACCAAGATGTATGATTTTAGATAATAAAATATGTTTAAATGAAATTAAATAAAGTCAAAATGATTCTAATTAGCCATATTTTTGTCTAAATATTCCAAATCTATAACTAAAACTACACAATAAAAACCTTGGAATGTTCTAATGGATATTTATAAAAACCTCTACTAATAATGGTGAAGTAAGTGTCAAATGGAACCATGCAAATATGGTTACCTAGTCAAAGAGATATTGAAGGCTGGATGAATGAAATAATTCAAAAATTTGTAGAAGAACCTATGAGACTAAGAGGATATATTAGATAAATCATAACCAAACATATATATGATGATATATATGAAATATTCTAGTGAAAAATTACCTAGATTATTAGCTATTTAGTTGTCATGGATTGAATACTACTATTTTAGACCAAGGAGAGTAGAGAAATTTGTTTGGAATTTATAAAATATTGATAAAATACATAACTTGGATAGTAATTAGACGTGTTATAAACCACTATTTTAAAACCAAAATTGATAGATACATCACTAAATTTATTGTATAAGGTTACACTACATTTGAAGCTAAGCATGATTTTTTTGTAAGAGGCATCAAAAGTAAATTATTAAAACTATCTACACTTCTAAAAATATTGGTTATGGAGAAGGCCATGGTGCCAATCCTAACCAATATTGAGTAGTCATCTAGGGTACTACAGCGATGTAGACTGAAAGAAGATTAACGATGAATAATTGAGAAAAAGAATGTGAATTTTAACTTGAACCTAGAAAATGGAGGATGTATAATATCAAAGTGAGATGGTAATTATGGGAATTTAGAGAGAGATAAAATAATAGAAGATATGGAATAAATTGAGTGTTCTTCAAGTAATTTTAAATAGGAATAGAGACTATGAAAAATACAAGAGGCATTAGACCTCTAAGAGAATCTAGAGACTATGAAGATGGGGTACTTAGAGTACTTGAAGTAACTAAAAGCGCCAAAGAGATCATAAATACCATCTAATATTGGGTAAGCAACCCATAGAAGGAAGATATCACAAATATATTAAGAGGTTACAAAGAAGTAATTAAAATAATTATATGATAGTTGTAATAAGTAGTTATAAGGTAATATATTGTTTGGAGATAAGGAAGGGTGTATTATTTAAGTAATGTTAAATCATAGGGTTAAGTAAGGTTCAAGTTCAAGAGAGGAAGTTACCTAAAAAAATATCATTCATCCCAAGGGGCCACATCACCTATGCCTAAATCATTAATATGAATAAGTAATGAAGAAGCTAAGAGAAATAATAAGTGTTTTGACAATTTCATAGAAAAATTTAGAACGCTAAGTGTGGAAACCTAATAATTATTGAAAAATAAAAGAACTAGTATTCCAAAGACAATTTCAATAATTTTAAGGCATCTATTAAGTCTAATCCAAAAAAACTAATTAGTTAAAGCGTGAATGTAATAAACATGGCTCTCAATGTGTGATTTCTTGTAACCCTAACACCATATGATGGTTTTTCTAACATAAAACAATATCTAGTGACCTATGAAATGAAATGGTAGGTTAAAGGTGTTACCATTGATGATGCAAAAAAGTGTGAGCTCATAGGAAACTTAATAAGTTAAGTTATATAATTCATGTACAAACATAATCTAACTCAATTTTCCTTACATGATATCAAAACATAATGATCTATGAGTTCAAGATGCATAAATGGATAAGCCAAATTATTCAGAACTTGATTGAGATTCACTAGAAAGTAGGATAATTAGTTTGGGATTACTATTGTAGGTTATTATATGTGATAATTTAAGTGAATTTATAGTTTTAAGACACAAATTAATTCACTTAGTTTATAAAAGGTTTGAAACCTAGGATTAGGTTTGATATCACACAAACTCAATTCTTGTGTAAAGCTGATGCATAATCAATTATGATTTAGGTTGAACAAATAAAAGTTTGTAGAGATTATCTTTTGTCTACTAAAAAAATATAAAACAAGATAGAGATTGTATTACAAAATATGAATGAATTTAATGAGAGAAACAAATCCAAACTACCTATATGGTGTAATAATTGTGGAAAATAAGGATTATAGGAATGAATATAAAAAAATCAAGCCAAAGTTCTATGAAATTTGTCACATAGTGGGACATCCCAATACTATGTGTCATCAACTATAATAATATATAAAACCACCACACACAATTTACTACAATTTGTTAAAATCACATAATTATGATGAAAAAAATTTCTAATCCCTTCAAGAGTTGAAAGAAGACATCACCAGGATTGTCTTCACAGTAATTATGCAACATGTTACAACTATAAAACCAGGAGTTCCAAGCCCAAATGTTTAGATGACAATAATAAAAACATATTCTAACCTTAAATGGATGCTATAATAATTTTAGTATCATTATAAATGAATCTTGAGTCACCAAAAGGCCAAGTAGGCTAGACAATATAGTCACCCCAATATTAGGATGGGTGGACACCTTCATCATCACAATAATAATAACACTTTGAATGGCTCCACATTTACCTCAAATATAATATGTGGGATATGATGGCTAAGAAAAATGGTGAATTTCAAAACCCAGGTAGTGATGCTATCGATTAGGATACCAAGGTGGACATGATAGATAAAACTAGAATCAAAGGCAAGAGTATAGATAAACTTGACAACCTATTATTTGTTACATGTGTCATGAATACAATCATATCACACAAAATTATCCCTAAAATCCATAAAGGTATACATATTGTGTTTATTTTATGGGTAAAATAAAACATAATATAAACTATTATCCTATACTATAGAAGCAAAGAAAATAAATTCCAATGTGAAATGTTAACTTTGTGAACTCTCATCCCAAAGATCCAATGTTTATATAAGCTATCAATAGGAACCAATTTAAAGAGTAAGAACTACCACCTCTAAACATCCCCAAGATAATATGATCAAAAAGGTTTAGTAGGAAAAATATCCATATGTTGTCAGAGATAAAGTATTAATGTCTAAAGTATCACAATCTCTCTAGATAATAAAAAATTAGAATGCTCATGAGGGAGATACTGTAGTAGTGGATGCATAAATGTATGGTCAAATTGTTTGAATCTAAAGGTAATAACATATTCATAGCTTTGCTAGATCTATTGAATCTAGTAACTAATCTATGTAACAAAGACATTGCAAAATATTTAAGTTTTTTTTTGCATAACCTATTGTATTGTACAAAGAGGGGACAACAATGCACCAAAAAAGTGGTCTGGTATGTCAAGACAAAAAAATTTGGGATGTTAACTCTAGACTGGACATATAATTATAGGTTATGAAGTTCCAAACATAGTATTTAACTTTAGAATCATGGTATATATGATTCCCATGTCTACATGGGAGGCCATTGAAAAACCAAATCTTAGCTACAACCTTATCACATTGATCCTTATAAACTAATTGGGTTGAATGCATTGAGAGATTAAAAGATGTGGAGATAAAATTAGTTGATCTAAGTCTAAGGAGATTTAAAATTCATTTATATGAAATTGTATGAAACATATTACCCTATGTTAATTGTGAAAAATGGGTATATGATGGTTAGATAACCATCAATATAATGGATAATCAATTAGAGGTGCATCAAGGGGATAAGTTCATTATCATTCCATTAAATAAGGTTTAAATCAAGCCTTATATCATTCCTAGGTAGAGGAGATAATTAGTTTAAATTTGACATAGAACCAAATTCATAGGCTTTGTGAAGCATAAAGTTCACTGATTTCATACAATAAAATCAATAGTTTCCATAGAGGCAATAAATAGAATAATTTTCATATTGGCATGTGAAGATAATGGAGCAAGTCTCATAATTCCATATGGAATAATTCAAGTCTCCATTGGTACAATATCTAACTAGGTTATAAGGGGATATATTTTATTAGTTAAATATTATGGATATGGATTACATAAGCCAATCATGAAGGCACTTTTTTGAGGGAAGATGCATCTTCTATAAGTGGTGACTCAGACGTGCATATGCTAAATTTATAATGTGGATACAATGAGTTAAGGCCCATGATAATTGTCTTTTATACTGAGAGATAATTGTCATAGTAATTTTTAATTGAGTATTTAACACATTTTATCTTAAAAATTAAACATGTCCCTAACATTGATCAAAGATTCAGTGCACTAAAATATGCTCTTAATCATGTTTCTTCAACATGATGGGTTGTTCATCTATAAAATTGAATGCATTGGGAAGAGCCATGTGAAATGATGCAATATTGATTCCATGTAGCATCTATAATATTAAAACAATGGCCATCCAAGAAGGATAATGTCCTAATTTACATATCTATCGGTGTGTATACATATGGTCATTATTGGGTGGAAAACCAAAATATTATGTACATCTATTCTATCATACACTATCACCTTTGCCAAGTGCATGGTACATGTACTAAGAGTGAAAACATGAAACCAAACATTTGAGGTAGGTTCAATAATATTTTATACAAACCTTTGTGTTTGATGATGAGAACCCCACAATGTAGAAATATCTAAAAAAGCTTGAGATATTTTTATGTCATGGATGCAAAGAGGACATACTAGTTGACTAGAATAAAAATGAAGAATCAATGCTATATCTACACAAATCCATAAAAAAATATTAAGCATAGAAGGATATTTTGTAATCCAAAAAAGTCAACCTAAAAAAATCTTTTGCCTACATGGTTACAAAAATTTATTCCAACAATTTGTCCACCAAATAGGAACACTATTTCAAAATGGCTCGATAAAACACATTAGTAAAGGAAAACATATAACAAGTATGAGTGCATTTATGCACATGCAAGCAAGAGTTTATGTAATATAAAACATACTTCACAAACTTTCCTTTAATGATAGGGCATAACTATAGAGAGTGTTTATAATCCCATATAAATCACCTTTTTAGTTAACTCCTTAATTGTGTTATGGTAAGGGTCAAGTGTAAAAAAGAGACCTATGTGAGAGTAAAAATTTACATTTATGTTTATAAATGATTCTTAAGAAGACATTCAATTAAATTTAAGGCCCAAAGAATGCATATATACCACACTCTTAAGAAGAGTGAATACAATAAAATTTAGAATCCTATAAAAACTACTACATCTAGGAGCATATGTTGTATTCAAAATGTAAGTTTGGCATTCTCATAACATATGATATAGGAAGATCATGCTGTTCGAATAGGGCATAAGGTGAGATGGAAGGATGCATTAAATAAGTATGTTGATCTCAAAGTGCTTATTAATTATGATGCCATTCATTCAAAAGAGAGGAAGATCTACCTGGAATAACAAGTTAATGATTTGGTGGAGTGGTCTCACGGTGGAAAGATTACTATCATTAAACAGATACATTCATGAGAATGTAAAGCGGTTATCGCATGTGCTAGAAAATAGGCGAGTTCCATTACAAGTTGATAACAACTGGTTTCATTGCTCAGTAATTAGTGTTTGGGTAGTGCTGGAATACTATATGGCCTGCAAAATGAAAGGTGAACCAAGGAAGCAGGAGCCTAAAAGTTGCAAAGACTGGAAGGCAAAATAAGATGTTTGGAAGATTCTTCAGAGAGGGAAGGTCATGAGTTACTTGGAGCGGTTGCATGGTTCTAAACCCCACATAACAATGGCATTTTTCAAAAATTGGGTAGACGACAGGGTAACCCTCCATGGTATCACAGTGAAGCTCACTGAGGAATTCATTACAGAGGTTACGAGGCTTCCAATGGAGGGTATAAAATTCTCTAAGCAGACCAGTATATCTAATGAGGCATATAGTAAATTCTCGAAGACAGATGCTAAGGAGCAGCAGTTGGAAAAGAGTGGAGATTTTTTCAACCTAGAGCAAATTAAAAGAATATGGAGAGATGTCTTATGTTGCATCTGTGAGTATTTTATACTAGATGGTAGAAGCAAAAGAGTCCATAAATTTCATTTTGTCTTTCTTAATCACTTTAGGCACAAAGCTAGAATCTCCTTCCCTTTCTATTTGCGCTTCTCAATACTCCAAAGTTTGTTTACTCATAAAAAAAGGAGTCTCACCCTATATTTCATGAAGGATTGATCCTAATTATAGAAGGTTTTTGAAAAAACAATGCCATTGTCCCGAATCCTTATTTAGACAAAAATAAGGATTCACAAAATAAGAAGAATGAAACTATAAAGGGAAAAGAAAAAGTTAAACCTAAATCCTCCAGCTTTAAAAAATAGATTGTTGATGAGGAAATTGAGTGTGAAAGTACATAAAGTTATGAGGAGGAGAGCATGGAGGAAGAGGAAGGAACGGATAGTGGGGATTCCAGCTCTAATATGGAAGGTAAAGACAAAAGTCAAAATGAAAAAGAAGGGGACACAATAGAGGAAAAAATAAAACTTAAAAACTCTGATCATGAGGATAATCAACAAGTGTTGGGGGGAAGTGAAAAAGAAATGGATGTTTTATTTGAGGATCCTACTTTGAAAATAGAGAAGGAACATATGGTTTAGGATGCCTATCATGCAATGGAGATTATAAAACAAGTAAAGGATGATCTTGTCCACAATACAAACCCTATTGAAACTAAAGAACATAAAATAATGGAAAGGGAGGATCAAACTAAAAAGGATGAAGTCAATCCAAAAGAGAACACTAAAGATTTTAGTGACGTTTGGCAGAGTGACAGGAGGCTTCCCTTCATGAATTCGGCCAAATGCAAAGTAGATGCTATTCTCCAAGTTGACTCGTGGATGTATAAGAAAATAATGGGACTCAGGAAGAGAATGGAAAGAATGGAACATAATCAGGAAGTTGATCGAAATAAAATTAATAGTCTGGAAATGCAGATGAGAGATATTCCTATCAAACTTAGAGATTATGAGAACAATCTTAGAAGGCTTATTAAGGAAAGCAAAATGAAGATGGAGGAGGTTACTTCCAGCATATGTGCAGCTGCTGTAAACCTTGGAAAATGAGCTAATGAGGAAATAAAATCTTTGGAGGGGCCTAGTAAGAGGACCAGATAGAGCTCGAAGAAGAAAGCAATGCAAGAGGTTGCTACGTCGGCTGCAATATCCATATAAGACATTGTTGTGATTGGAAAGGAAGTGGTGAAGATGATCCTAGAATCAAAAGAATAGGGTCTTTCTATTCTTTTTGTTCTAGTCCTTTTTATTGGATGTTATAACTGGTTCCATTTTTTGGTTCTTTGCTTTCTTAACATATTTGAGTTTCCAGGTCTCTATAAAACCTGGGGTCTTTCTTTTGATGATCTTGATTTGTGGTTTTAGGTCCCTGTAAAACCTATTTTGATATTCTCTATAGTAGGTGTTAGGTTTGTTTTTCCTATGGGGCGTTATTGTTATATCCTTCTTCCTTTGTTTCAGGGTTTTGGGGTCCCTTCAAAACCTGTTTTTACCTTAATCTAAAACATATGATATAGGAAAGAATCCGATAGTTAATACTAGTAATATTTAGTCACACTTAATCCTTGAATCACAAAACAAACATAATTTTAACCATTTTAAATCCATGTTAGTTTCATTCCCTAAATAAGATACTTAAATTCTTAGGGAGATCACTTTGTGCGATTCTACCCAAGGTTCATTTCCTTGACCAAGAATCTTAGGTAGAGCATGATTTTCATAATTATGTTCCATGTGATTTCCTCATATAATCAACTTAATAGTTTATTTAATTAACCATGAAATGTACAGTTATAAAAAATTCCAATCATAATATAACATGATCCAAATTATTACATTTAAAAGGATGCAATAATCAATTAGCTTGGTCATGGCTACCATGCCACTTAAAATAGGTTTTCACAACCCAACTAGTAGGCCACTATTTTATGAAATAAAATTACAATATCATGCATGAAAATAGTCACATTAACCACTCATTACTTCATACTATAGATACTATAGTTTAATTTATAAGTGCTTATATATTTATAATTCATTAATGCAAAATGTTCAACAATGGATAAGATATAATAATAATTTATATAACACCTTAAGATCACAAAAAAATAATCCATTTATTTGCATCTTTTCAAATTCATAAATTTTATTTCTTAATTTTTTTTGGTTTTCTATTAGAATATTTGTTCATTTTTTTTAAACATTGCTTAGTTTCATATTGAAACAAGGAACTAATGAAATCATCATTCAATCTAAGAATATAAAAGGTTAATATTAAAAACCTTATATTTCCAAGTGTAAATAGTGTTTAATAATAGTTAATAAAAGAGTTATTCTTAAACTATCATTCACTCTTAAATATCTAATAAATTTAGGTAATTCCCAAACTGGAAAATGAAACCATAGAGTTAATCTTTGTCCCCAAAGCACATACTACTAATGAATAACCTCAATTTAGAATCAATAATTAAAATTATTTAAAGGAGTAAGAACCATTTAAATCTCCACAAGTAACATTGAAGGAAGTTAAATTATATAGTAATAAATAATTCACATTCATGAACATAAAGATAAAACTATAAGACTTAATTTAATTCTAAATGAAATTATACAACTATTTTTAATTTGCTACAACTAAGTAATTTATTAGTAGCAAGGAATAAATCCTTATACAATTTATGCAATATGACTTTCAAGAACATAAGATCATTATTTAAAAATCAATGATAACTAAATAGGTTAACCTCATTAGAAAAGGAAAACCATGTTCAGTGAAATTGCATCAAACGATAATCAATAAATACAAGACCCAAATTACTATCTCTTTACATTGCCTTTCCATTTTAAATGAAAAGCTATAGTATTTAAGATATAATATTATTTATTACCAAAAAATACAACCAAAAACAAATGAAAGCAATACTCTAGATAACACAAGGCATTCACCATCTACTTAGCAAAAAATGAATATGATAACCCAAGTGAAAACTTCAGTCACTTAAACAAATTAGTGACAACCACTACAACCACTTAATTATAAGAGAAAACCATGATCTTATTATTATAGAATGTTCATTTAAGGATGCCATATGATTATTAACCCAACCATGTGATAATGAAAACATTATTCCAAAATTATATAAGGCTATAACCAATTTAATATTAGCTCCAATAGAGAATGTATAACCAAATAATCAAATAAGCTACATTCATACTAATGTATAAGTAATTCTTAACAAGTTGTAAAATCATATTCAAGAATTGAATCATAACAAGTACTCTTAATAAAATACTATGCTTATATTGAAATCATGTAACATACTATAAGTTTCATAAATCAAACATTTATATGGTTGAATAATTAGATAAATAATATACCTTAAACAAAATTCCAATTTTTTTTTCAACAGTCAAAGAGATTGTTAGTCCATGAATCATATGAGTAAATCAATAATCCTACTATACTATAGTGGTAATGTATTAGAATAAAAACATTAAGATAAAATTATAATTTGAAATGAATCATACTAGATTATAAATGAATTATAAAAGTATAAATGACATGTGCAGGTCACAATGTGTACAATAAAACTTGTTTTCCTGAAGGCCACAGAATGGAACAATAATAATATACTAAATCCATTTCAAAATTCAACACAAGTATTTCAAAAATCATTTCAAGAAACAAGAAGACATACTCAAGAACTTGAAATAGTTCCCAAAAAGAGTCAAATGTAGAAACATATTCAATAAATGTCCATTAAGAGTCCTTTCAACATCCAAATGAGTCCAACCATATATTGATCCCTATCCACCCCATCCATTGGTTTAAAAGTGGAATAGGTCATCCTGTAATGAGACCAACACATAAAATTAGATGAAAATAATAAAATTATGAATGGGATCTAAGGTTTAGGCTAGGGTTACTCACAAGTAGGATAACTAGTACAATACAACAAACCCAAAAACATGTCAACACAAAACCATGCTTATAAAGTAGTTTTCATAACCAATATAAGCAATAACATTGAAAAATAGTAACCATTTAAGCAAACCCATGTAAAAGCATTACCTAATAAAGTAAAAAATACACACAACTCAAAAATCACATGGTGATTCACCCATATGCAATCCAAGATAAAAATTAAAATAAAATCATCTCTTTTTGCCTATCTATATGCCATACAAGGATGAGATAGAGCCATTACAATCTCACCAAATATAGGTTTTCATTGGCCATTATTTTTAGTTAAATAAACTATTTTATAAGTATAAAAATGAATACATGAACTCAATAATAATTAAAATACTTCCATGCAACATCCTAGTTATTTTTTAAAGTAAAACACCATATCAAACTTTAGTGAGAAAGCCCATAAAATGAACAAAACTTACTTATTCCTAGAAGCACCCATGACTAGGTTCACCACCATTCTACCTTCTAAACCTTCTTTCCTCCTCTTTTATTTATTCCCTTCATTATTCTCTCCTCTATTTACTCTTTTTATCCCATTTGAAACTAGTTCCATTTAAAATTTATAAGCATCCTCAAATTGTAGCTTCATCTCAAAGAACTACATAGTTATTTGTAGTTTGAACTATTAGTTACATTATACAAAATGGATATCGAGCTTGAGCTCATGAGGCATAAAAATTGAAAAAAACTTCAATTAATAGACTTAAAATGCCATTGAGTAAATTGTCATAGCATCTAAATGATTTTATAAAACCTTAATATTTAATTATGTTTGTTTTAAAGTTAAACTCCTATACCATGCATGCATCGAATGCCAATAATTACAATATTGTTACCAATGCCAAAGTCTGAGGTGACCTTTTTAATAACTATGACATGGTTAAAGTCTTAAATGACTTTAAAATAATCATTTCCATGGTCCAAATATTTTGACTTATGATAATGCACCAATAACCATGTTGATAAATAATAGTCTACAGGGCCATTTGACATTTGATATACTTGGCTAAAATTTATGTAATGAGATTCTTCTCATTATTTTACAAACATAATTTTCACTCATTTTAGGCTTAGTATAATTTATAAAATTCACTTTTCTTATCATTGACTATTGCCTATTAATTTACTAATAAAACATAAGATGAAACACACCACAACATAATGACTGTCCAAATATTTTGACTTACAATAATGCACCAACAACCATGGTGATAAATAATAGTCTACAGGGCCATTTGAAATTTGACATACTTGGCTACAATTTATGTAATGAGATTCTTCTCATTCTTTTACAAACATAATTATCACTCATTTTAGGCTTAATATAATTTATTAAATTCACTTTTCTTATCATTGACTATTGCCTATTAATTTAGTAATAAAACATAAGATGAAACATACCACAACATAATGACTGTACATAAGATACAATGATTAAATAATCAACTTCACAGTACAAAAGAGTCCAAAATACAAGATTGGGTTGTGAGATAGGATTCAAAAAATTGAATGTAGGGTATAAGATATAGGATCTCATTCATAAATTTATTGTACTCATATACTTGTATATGTTGAGCACAGTTTTAGATGAGATATTCCACTTTATAACTTAGTTCATACCATTGAAAACACTTTCAATCATGAAAAAAAATCAATAGTACCAATAACATAGATCTCAAATAAAATCAAATTCAATAACTGAACTATACTATAAAAAAATATTTATTAAACAACATAATTTAAACATGAAACTAATACAAATGTTCCATAATCCAATAATACATAAAAATAATGCTTAAATAAAGAAATCAAGGGTAGGTGGTCACGACATTCACCCCCCAAAGAAAGGTACTATCTAGGGGCCTAATCAAATAAGTGAGGATAGTGTTACTAGAAAATATTTTTAACTTCCCAAGGATCACTTTTCTCACCCATTTGATCCCATTGGATTATTACTTGCGATTTTTTTTAATTTTATAGTCTAATGTTGTGAGGGGCTAGAAACTTGATGGGTTTTAGTTGAATCATTTCCTCATTTACCACCTAGAGATTATTCTAGTCTAGAATATGAGACTAGTCAAAAACATATTTCCTTAGTAGTGCCACATGAAAAACATCATGTATTATAGACAAATAAGGATGAAAGGTTACATGATAAGCCACCAGATTGATATTTTTTACTATGTCAAAATGACCAACAAAGTGTAGAGCTAGTTAAGATGCCTTGCCAAACTTTATGGAAAAATTATGAGGCTTTACCCTCAAGAACACTTTGTCTAATAATTCAAATTATCTAGGTGACCTTTTCATATCACGATAACTCTTTTGATGAATAGAATAAACCTTTAATTTTTATAGAATAATATCTATTTATTCCTCAAAATATTGTAAAGTTTATAGGCCTAAAAACACTTGGTTTTATAAAATTTCCAAACCCAATGGGGTTTTGCACTTTCACCCATACAAGGATTAAAAAGGTGTCATCTTAATGACAAAATGACATGTATTATTCCAAGAAAATTCCACCAAGTGGAGATATTATTCTCATTTGTATTGCTGATCCATCACATAAATTCTCAACATATATTCAATAATAATATTTAGCCACTTAGTTTGGCCATCCATTTTGGGATGATATATTGACTCAAAACTTAGTTTGGTGCCAAACACTATTAAAGTTTACTAGAATCTAGAAGTGAACATCTTATCTCTATCAGAGATAATCACTTCTAGTACATCATGAAGGTGAACAATATCCTTCATAATTTTTTTTTCAAGGATGGTAACATAATCCATCACATTTTCTACTATAAAATGAGTATTTTTTTAAATTTATCTATTACAACTAGAATTGTATCATGCTTGCACTGAGATTTTGGTAGGCTTGAGATAAAATCCATTGAAATTATAGCTCATTTCCTTATAAGAATTATATGAGAGTATTAAAATACACCTAGATGGTAATATGTAGCTTTAACACTCTAACATTTCAAAAACTTTTCCACAAAGATAACCACATCTTTATTCAAACTAGGCCAAAAGTAAATCTTTTTCTACTGATGTTATTTTTATGACACCTAGATGAACAAAGTTGGGTGCAACATGTAGTCCACTCAGAATTTATTCCCTCGGATTCCTTTAATAAGGAATGTAAATTCTACCTTTGTGTCTCAAAAGACCATTCTAATACATTGAAAAATTAGAAACATTTTTTTGATCTTTCTTCTAATATTTTAAATCATATTTAAGACATTCAATATTTGATTTATGCTATTACAACACAATTTTTTTGAAAATAAAATTTAGAATAGAGATAGTAACAATGTAGGTCCTCCTACTTAGAGCATAAACTACATTATTTTATTTTCCTTTTACATAATTGATATTAGTATAAAAATTAATCATAAATTCTAACCAACTTCTTTATCTTACATTTAGTTCATCCTAAACAAACAAGTGCACAAGAATTATATGGTTAGACTTTATTTTGAAATGATTTCCAAGCAAAAAATGCTTTTATTGCTTAAGTGTATGGATTGCAATAGCTATCTTAATATTGTGAGTTAGATAGTTCTGTTCATGCATTTTTATCTTCTAAGACTCATAAGCACCACCTTTAAATATTTAGTCAATACAACTCTGATTCCATCTTTACAAACATCAACCAATATTTCAAAATTTCCATTTGGGTTAGGAATGTTCAAAATAGGTACTAAAGTTAACAATTATTTTAGATTTTGGAAATATAATTCACATTTTAGAAACCACTAAAATTTATTTATTTTTCTCAATAAGGAAGTAATAGGATTAACAATTCATGAAAATATTCTAAAGACCTCTAGTAATAATCAACCAACCCCATGAAGCTATGAACTTCATGCACATTTTTGGGAGTTGGCCACACATTAATGGCTATAATATTTGTAGGATCTAATGCAAGGACACTCTTGGAAATCACATACCCCAAATAGTAAATTTAAATTTGGTGAAAAGAGAATTTAGATAGTTTACCATATAACCTATGCTATCTTAGCCTTTGCAAAACCATTCATAAATTTTGTTCCTTTTCATGCTCATTCTTAAGATAAATTAGGATGTCATCAAGAAAAAACAACACAAATTAGTAAATAACATATCTAAAAACATTATTCATCAGGTTCATAAAATTAAAAGGTGCATTGGTTAGACCAAAGGGCATAAATATAAACTCATAATACCTATACCTTATTATAAAATCAATTTTATGAACATATTCTTCTTTGATATGAAGTTGATGATACCCAAAACAAAGGTATATTTTATAAAATAAAGATTATCCTCTATTTTGATAAAAAAATATTGTCAATCCTTTGGATAAGTACTTATTTTTAATGGTGACCTTATTCAACATATGATAGTCAATGCAAAATCTTGAGAGTACCATTCTTATTATTAACAAAGACAACTGATGCTCCCTAAGGTGACACACTTGGTTGAATCAACCTTGTATCCATTAGATATTGAAACTAAACCTTAATCTCTCTTATATATACCCCATTCATCTGATATGGGGCTTTAGATGTAGGTGTAGATCCAGGTATAATGTCAATTATAAAGTCAACTTCTATTTTGGGAGGCAATCCTAGTAAGTCCTTAAGAAATAAATTCGTAAACTCTTCTAGGATAGGAAAATATTGTAGGATAGATCCATTTTTTTAAAAAGAATCATTAATTTGAATAGAAAATAATTTTCACCCTTTTCTTACTACACTTTTCATCTATAAGGCTGAAATAATATTTTTGGTTGAATGGTTGATGATGCATTGGATTTCCATGGGCTTACCACTTTTATAAAGACATTATATTCTTTTATTAAAGTATTCAATATTTTATTGATATTTATATAGCCAATCCATGACTATAATTAGGTCATAATATCTTAATGGTGCTAGAAATACATTTACATGTGTCTTAAAAACTCATAGATCAGGTTTTTCCTATTCTCGACATTGAGAAACAACCACCCTTTTCATAGTAATGATCTCTACCTCCCATAATTATCTTAGTATAAAGGGTTTATTTTTAAATTTAAAAGAACATTCAAGAGAAATAATATGACTAGTATCTCCTAAATCAATTAAAATTGTGAAATGAAAACTGAAAATTATACCTCTGGTTTAAATTAGAGTGGATTGAAGGTTTGTATTTCTATTATATAAAAAAATGTAAACTATATGATTTGAGGCATAATTAAATTGTAGCCAAGGGAGATATTTTTAATAATGATTTTCACCACATTCCCAACATGTCATAGTAGTTTTAAGAGGCAAAGGAACATTATTTACCCTTGTAGCAGGGCCATAAAGCTATCTTATTGTTGGTTGATGTTCACATTACCCTTTTTCACCAAGGGTTGCGATTTAAAACTACTATTATTGTTATAAAATTTTCCTATAGAGTTTTTATTTTTACCAAAAGTCTTTTTTTTGATCGTTTTGCTTAAAATTTTCATGTACAAGAGGAATTGTTGACTTGGTTTTAGTCTCCAACATGTTATTTTGATAATATTGTCTTGTCTTCTAGGGAGACTTCTATTTTTATTCAACATGATGAGTTGATTCTAAGGAAACATATAAATTACATGGGTTAGTCATGTTCACATCATGCATAAGTAATTCATTCAAGCCTAACTTGAACTTAGTAACTTTAGTTTCATCATCCTAAATGTAAATCACATGATGTAGGAGACTAAGAAACTTATTTTCATAATCTAAAACAAACATTGTTCCTTGCTTTAACAACTAGAATTCTATGATTTTATACTCTTTAAAGAAATTATATAGGTATTTTTTTCTAAATTATTTCTCAAATTTTTCCCTTGACAACACACAAGTGGTTTCCTCACAAAGCAACATCACCCACCAATTGGTAGGCTCCTATGCAATATTTAATATTGGAGGCCATATTATGTAAAGTCAGATATTTTTGTATGTTAATCAACCATGACTCAACAACATTCCCAATATATATATCAAATAATGTAAGAGGAGGAATCTTTTTGAGCTCCTTGATGATGGTATCCATAACATCTTGTTGCCTTGGATTCTCATTTTGAATCTCTTCTTCTTGTATATTTTTAAAATTGGTCAACCTTTGACCATAACCTTCCATCCAAATTTGAATATTATGTAATATAGATAAAATGTGATTAATAATTGTAGACTCTCAATTTTAGCCACTTTCATACCTAAATTAGGAATTGGTTTAATTTCTAGAAAAAGATGCAATCTAATCCTAGAAATCATCTAAATTCCCAAATTCATTCACATACAAGATTTAATTACTAAAAAACATGGTGAGGCTTATTTATTTGGGGTATTACCTTGTATGCACTAATAACCTAGACTAACCTTAGTCAAATTATGACCTAGTAATTTGACATTCTTATCTTGTTGAGCTATTAATTTAAAAAAAATTGCCAAAAGCCAAAAAGCACTAAGAAAAATTAATAAAAAAGCAAATAAAAATTAACTTGACTAAGTAGAAATTCCAAGTTGAATTAGTAAATTTTATTTATCAAAAAATGAATTTTTAGCCAAATATGAAGGCAAAATTCAAAAGAGATAATAAGTGATTTATTAATTCCTAAATATTCCAAAAAGGTGAGTCGCAACCTCACAAATATCTAAAGTAAGTTGTCATGGATCATAAATATATGAATCTGAGGTGTCAAGATTTCATGAGTGATTTAACCCAACCTATGGTTACCCTAACTCAACCTAGGCTATTTTAGACTCAATCAAGTTTGTAATTTTAACCTAGCATACCTAAGGTTAAATTTAGTTTTGAGAGCTATAAATACAAATACCCACACCATATGCTAACAAGCTTTTGTGTGTAAGGTTATTCTATGGGAATGCCTTCAAAAAGTCATTGAAATTAGTGTTATAATGCAATTTTTATGCCAATATTCACACCAAGGAAAGCCAATAGAAAATCAAAGCCACAAGTGACCATTGGAGAAGTGATACCACCATGGAGAAACATTGACAAGAGTTTCTAATGTCATAAACCAAGCACAAACATCCTTATGCCAACAAGTAGACATCAACTTCAACAAAGGAAGTAATATTATTGTGTGTTTTTATCTCTATTTTATGATCTTATTCATTATGTTATGCTTCCCCTAGTTCTTAGGTAAGAGTGTTTAGTTTTATTGGATTCTCATGCATGGTTTTTTATTATCTTTACTAACAAGGAATTGATCAGCATTTGTGTGTTATTCAAAATCCTAAGATACATAATGGTACACCTAATAGGACAATATATCCTATATGGCAAATAAAAATGATGTGAAATATTTATTTTTTCTAACAATATCATTTAGTCCTTCATGTTTAGAGTTTTGTACTTGAAAATCCCATCATTCTATTTTTTATGTAATAGGTGGCTTTACCTTATGTAATGGTGACTTCACCATTTCCATGATCCATTTTTGATACTTATTTATGTATAAAAAATTATTTCAAAATGGTGGATTTGACCTACTAAATAATGACATATCTAATTAGAAACAATGACATCAACCATGTTAAATAGTAACTTGAACATGTAAAATTGTACTTGATTTTGGTGACTTCACCTATTGTTAGCCTGTAATTGGTGACTTTGCTATATCTAATTAGTGGATTAACCCTGATTAATATTGACTTTACCAAAATATAATATTTGTATATCTATTTTTATAGGAAAAATATCTTCACTATAAATTATGTCTTCACTTTGTTGCATAAATGATGACTTCACTCTATGTTTTTAGAAACTTGAGAGATCAAAATGGAATATTGTTTATTGATTTGATTTTTTTCCTAAAGATAGGAAAACCCCCTAACATTTTTTTGGGAACCAAGGTGGATAAATATAGGGATAAAAAATTCTAAATCTCACATACACTTTCATTTCATGCTTAAAATCAACCTAATAAAACTTATCTTTCAGCATTTTAAAGTTTTTATAAGTGAAAACAAGGCCAAGGGGCCAAAATTTTAGTCACATTTGAGTTGGTGATATTAAAAAGAATATACAATTTAGTTAGAGATCTTAAGATATTTTTTACCTTTTGTTTTTTATTAACTAGTTTCAAATTTCATAGAGTAAATTCTTTATTTTTGGAAAACTAAGAACTATTGCATGTATGATCTTCCCTTGTCCCTTATAGGGAAATTGGGTGACCAAAAATGATTGGTTTATTTCCTTGTTTGTTTAATCTTGTTATAAAAAATGTTGTGTATGATCTCCCCAAGTTCTAAGTGACTTAGGTGACCTAAAAATGACTTCTAAAGTATTTCCATTTTAATTTATTTATTTTCTTGTATTTGGCTTATGGGAAGGAGTTCATCGCCTCTTCAAAATTTATTTAGGGGTGAATTGACTTGGGGTTTCATCTCCCAACATCATAGCAACCTTAATATATGGTGGGGTATATAAATTGATCACATGATATTGGGATTGCCTAGGGGCTAAGCAACTAGTCTCTTTGATCCTAACAAAAACCTAGGTTAGTTCATGCTAAACATTAAACTTTACTGAGAAATACACAACTGAAGTCACTATGTAAAATAATATAGCTTTAGATAATAAGTTATAAAGTTTTAACCTAATTTATGTGATTCACCCTTGTGTTATACATACTTGAGACCATTTAGTGAGGTTCTAAACTTATATATTTTACTCAACCCTACTTGCTAAAGAATTTCTTGCCAAATGTTGAGTGCTCCTCACTCTAAGTTTGTGCCACGTCTTGATGCTTGAGAGATAGAGGGGGGACTAAAAACTATACCTACACCTATTATTTATTTTTTTGGATTTAAAATTAATTCCTTTAGAGCATTGGTATATCAGTGAAAACATTGGTAGAATCTATGCACACCCATGTAAATTTTAGGGATAGTATGAGCCATTAGTATTATTTATATTTTATTTGATATATATGTGTGTTTTATACTAAAATTGTTTGTTTGTATCATCAAGTCAAAATGAGTAAAAAAGTGTCATGTTTTTTGCACACCACTTTACCCTAAGAGGTGTTACTCTATCCATTTTTGTTTCACACATTTTGCCTTAAGTTTCATTCCAAAATCATTTGTGTGTCACTTGTTTAAATGAGGCATCCTTATGCTTCCCATTTTGTCTCAAACATTTGCCTTCGATTTTTTAAGTCCAAAACCATTTTTTACTATTTTTTTGAAGGAGCATTGTTATACTACCTAAATTATTCCAAAACACCTATCATATTTAAAACCAAGTTCTAAAACCATTGTTATACTTTTTGTTTCAAATGCGCAGTTACACTTCCCATTTTGGTCTAGCCTATTTGGCTTAGAAAATTTGAGTCCTATGCATTAAATTTGAAATTCAATCTTTTAAAGTACAAATCCTAAACTAATCAGGGTTACACCAAAGCCTCATCTAATTTGGGCTTAGGTAGTCTACCTTTTATGTTTGGATTATGTTACTTGGGTTGATTTCTCATATGATCTAAAGATCCCTTTACATAAACCTAATGGTTTTTTTTTTTTGTGCCTTGTTTGAGTGTTATTTGAGCCAATTTGTTTCCACATTCCTTGTTTTAAGTTTGTTATGTTGAGTTCAAAAATTTCATAGTTCTATCATCAAAACGTCTATTATGAGTTAAATATTGAGTCTTAGTGAGCCAATTAGTGAGTGTCACCCAAGCCAATTGCCTTATTTTAAATTGTTTTAAAGTTCTTATTTTAGATCAATCATTTATTTCCAAGTCTAGTCTTGGTTTTCATGTTAAATTATCATAACTACCTTTGGATAAATTATTGTAATCCTTTTGATATAGTTTGCAATTATTCTACCTTGTCAAGATACTTTTTTCATTGATTATAACTCCCTTTGGGAAAATTAGTACCTTAGCCATATATGAATTTTGAGATTTTGTGTTACCTTTGCTACTGATTATAACCACCTTTGGGTGAATCAATACTTTTGTTAGATCAGTTTCAAATTTTGCGTTTGCCTAGTTTAGTTATTTTACCCTTTGGGCCTCTTTTTAGAGCCAAAGGTTGTTTGTTTTAGACCTTAGTTGTTTTATATTTTAGAATTTTATTTTTCAAGAGACCTAGTCATAGATCCAAACATGCCTTGTTATACATGTAATAGGCATACATATAATTCAAACTATGAGGAATTTGTTACTAGTGACCTTTTTGTTTAAAAAGGATATAAAGATGACATAGATTATGAGATGGATCCATATCCATCTTATAATATTATATATGTTGAACAAATATCTGACCCAATAACATAGTATTTGGTGAGTACACCTTCCTATCCAAGCCAAGAACAAGAGAAAATGACATAGTACCTTGCTCAAGTGACACCTAGTGTTGAGCAAAGCCAATAATAATATCCTTACTATGTTATGACACCAAAATAGACAAGACATGATTTGTACTTGTTTGATCACTATTTATTAGAGAATAAAGATGAAATTCTAATCAGAGCCATTGAAGTAGGGGCCAAATTTTTGCTAGACTTCCCACATGAAATTTTGAGTAGTTTGATTAGAACCCCTAGTAATGTGACTCAAAAATAATAATTCAAATAGGAAACAACTATTTACATTCAATATTTAGTTCAAATGCTACAAGAGATTGAGATTACCCTTTTAAAATGGAAATATCCTATGGATGATTAATTAGAATAGGTAAAACAAGCGTACCAAAATTATCTTAAATTAGCTCATAATTTTAATGTAATGACTATTTCAAACATGTCACTTATAGAGATAGTTCTATTAACAAGGCCAAAAATATATCATATAGGCTATGCAAATAGAAACATAAACCCCTTTAGCCAAATCATGCTAGTTGGTGACATGTTTAATGTACCCATAATGATAGAATTAATTATTTTTCAAATAGAAGACCTCACTCAAAACGTAGTGGGTAGCATTCAAGTGAAATCCAATATAAACCAAAGTGGGTCTAATTTACCATCAAGTAACACATAATATATTCCTCCAAAAAGGACTTTGATTAGATTTAAATAATAGGGGATGGGTACACCTATTTCCAAAGCATAATAAGCAACCCCCATTCCTCAACTAGCTACTTCCTCAAATACACAATTGGGGGAAATGAGCCAACAATAGACCAACTTACCACCTCAAATAGTGTATAACACTATACCACCTTAATAGGGGGTAACAAATGTTACAACACAATAGCACATACAAATATACCTCAACAATCATAAACATTTCATAATCCACAATGTGTTTTTATTGATCAAAAAGTTCCAATTGGTCAACAACAACAAATGACAAACCCCCTAAAAGTGCCTATCTGATAATAGGTGTTCAACCAACAATAATGCCCTGATATACAATAGTTATTAGGTGTTAGGAAATAATTACCTTTTTCCCAATAGGTATAATACATACAATAGGGATTTAGCTTTAAACACCTTCAAAAATAGGGTTCTAGTCAACAATGTGTTCCCTTTATGTAATAGGGTTCATCGAGTAGAAAACAAGTTCTTGCCCAGACCCAATAAAACTAACACATCCCACAAAGCCAAATACTATTACCATAATCATAATTTTATAGCCAAAGATATGTAGCCAACCCAAGCTATAATGTTTTCTAATATCATATTTTGTATCAATAGTACAATCCCAATGCATGGATACATATACCTAATCATCCAACCAATTAGACAAACATTCCATAGTATGTTATTCCAACCTACTTTGGTCAAGGTAATATAAATTCTATTATGTAAACCCATAATAATAGGCCATGACAACCAAATTCCTTTCAAAAGAGCCACATCAAATAAAGGATGTAATTCAATCCATTTAGATCAAAAAGCAAACAAATAAATTCACACTAGATGAAATATGCTCATATCTATTCAATATGGATTATCTTCAAATACCATTTCTACTAGGTTATGAGCCACCAAAATTTTACAAATACAAGGGCAAAGGATACCCTAAAGAGTATCTAAAATAATTCTTTGTTGCTTTCCAAATAGTAGAATATAGTGACATATATATGCTTCTTCTCTTTCTGAGGAGTCTAGTCGAACAAGCCATGAAATGCATTTTAAAATTGCTAAAGAATTTTATACCTAACTTTAATGATATTTTTGAGAAGTTTGTATAACATTTTTCATATAATATCAAACATGAGATTATAATTATGGACTTATACCAATCAAAATAAAATAATGGTGAAAGCTTTGATGCTTATCTATAATGGTGGAGAGTACTTGTGAGTTGGTTCACTCATAATCTTCTTGATAAGTAGTTGGCCACAATATTTACTAGGAGCCTACACAATGATAAGTAGTTATATATGATATTTAAATGTTTTATATGATCAAAAATGACCCAATATTTATATGATGACATATCTAATCATGGTAGCACACATGATTTACATGTTTACGTATTTTTTATATAATAAGATACATATAAATCTTTTCTTTTGAGATAAGTGATTCACATGATTCATCCCTCATCTCAAAAGAGGGAAATAATAGTAGGATTGTCATTGAGATTCAGGCCTTGACAAATAGTTGGTTGAGATTTTGGGTCACACTATGTGATTCACATGGGGTATATAAGGTGAATTATGTGGGACAAATGGGATAAATTGATATATCAAGGCATTTTAAACACATATGTGGGGTATTATATATTATTATGAAATATAGTTTAAATATTATCTAACAATATGAGATAGATTACATGGATCATATTGAGTAATTTTATCAGATTGATTAAATTGGGTAGATTTTAATATAGATTATGGAATTTAATTTCATATTGAGGTGTATATGGATTATGTTTTGGGGAATGAATAATGTTTATGCATTCATAAATTATATTTCTACATTGGGGATTGATGGCACTATGTAATCATTTTGATCTAAAATTTATTTGCAGTGACTGATTTAATGTTTTAATTTTCATATGACCCTGGTTCAAGACTCCATCTTTTACATAGGAGTCTATTTTTGGGATCCACCTTTTGAAAATGAACCTAGTTTGACATTCAACCAAAAAAGAGTCATGATGATATTTAGAGGGGTGTGATTAAGGTTATGCATCATTTAACTTGCATTTCTCCATCTCTAATGGAGTTTGAGGCATGCATTTTTCAACCAATGGTTTTAGTAGTGACATCTTCTTAGGGCATATTCATCCCATGGTATTCCCCAAATGAGTTAAAATGAAAGATTGGTTTTCACCCACACATGTGTATTCATTCCTTGACTTTTCAAGTTCAAATAGTTTAATGATCTAGATTTTTTCATATTTTTTATTATGAATAGACATTAATTTCTACATGTTTCATGGTGAATTTTGCATAAAACAAGATAGATATTTGGGACACCTATCAACATGAAGTGAAATTATATACATGTATAAAATTTGTTTATTTAATTATTTTAATAATACTATACTAAAAGTGTGGAATTTTTAGACACCTAAATTTGGTATTAAACACTTGAAAACATCATTTTTTACATATCTTTGACATACATGACTTATGCATACACATTTAAATCTTGCTCACATTATTTCTTATTTTTTTAATCTATCAATGGACTTAGTCAAATTAATTTTATATCATTAATACTCATGATATCCATAATCTATAGTAAAATTTTCTATAATCCTAATTAGAATATTTCCATATTCTATATCAAAGTGATTTTCACTTTGTGGATCATGCAGGAAAACATCTGACACTAGTGGTTATCGATAGTGTCTGCTTTCATCAAAAGTGTCATAGTAACCTGAATCTATATTTTTAAAATTTAAATCTCTATCAAGGGTTAAATATTACACATTTGACATATTAGTTATAGGAGGGAATCTCAAAGACTAATCTATATATTAGAGAAGCCTAAGTCTACTTTACTTGGTCATTACTCAAAAATTACATTGAGAAATACTTACACATTAAAATATATATTTTCACATCCTTGAGACATTATCCAAAATCAACCAAATATAAAAACAACATAATAGTCCTAAATCCAAGTCTAAATACATAATTCAATGTCAAAGTTGCATGTTTTAAAGTGTCAAAAGCTAGATCATTGCATTTCATTTTGGTGGATCATGATTTTGCACACATAAACATTGGTATTATAATTAAATGTAGTATTTGAGCCCTATTTTTAGTATTGTAACTTAGGAAATACCCAACCATTTATAAAGAAGTGGTTGGGGTTATCTAACCCACATTTTATCCCCTTCTTTTAGGTCAAACAAGTGTTGAAAGTGGAGATATGGTTTAAAGGAAAAGGAAGAGAAAATCAAGATCTTCACATAAGACTAAGGTCAATAAATCACATATAAATCATCTTAATAGGTAGGCACAACAATTATGGTAGAATAGAATAGAAAATATGCATAGTTATATTTTTAATAGATAGTGGATGAATCCTATTACAATCAGTGTCTGAGAATTTCTTGACAACATCTTGGTAGATTATGACAATATGTCTTTTGAGTAGTACTTATAGAGCCATTTACGAATATTTAGGTGGTCATATACAGATAGTGAGAAATAAAAAATAGAATATCAGCTAAGTTCCTTCATTCTTGGTAATTTATATATTTATTAAGTGTAATCAATCTCTATTAAGCAATTAAGATTTGTATAGTTTATGATATATCTTGTGAAATCTAATGTTCAAAAGTTTAGGCCTATTTAGATCCAATAAATCTAAAATAAGTTAAAAACTAAATGTCAAGTCAAAAAAATCTTTTAAGGTTAATGATAATGATATTACTATTTTTCAAGATAAAAATGAGACCAAGAATGTAGTTATTATGGAAACTCAACCACTTGATATGTTGTCCTTTTGCCACAAGAGTGAAGATAATTTACATGGTTAGACAAGAGTCCTCACCACATGTTTAAACAATTTCTTGAATATAATATGATATATTTACATCCACAATTTGAGTTTTCTCATCTCAATATTTACCTAATCACTATGATATTTTAAGACATAAAATTGACATTCAACACTTGGAAATGCTAGTTTTGGCATATCTTGAGATGAATTGTGCATACACATATGATTCTTACTATTTTAACCAATTTTGGATTTAGGTTATATAAATAAGATAAAACCATATAATATTTAAGATTACATAATATATAATAGTGCATATATAAATATGAGTGTAACTAATAGAGTTTTACTAATTTATTATATCTTACTATTTACGAAAATGAGCTAGAATATAGGGTGCTTATCTTCTTTAGATTTTGTTATGGTTTGTGAAAGAGAAAAATATTTAGTAGAGAATTACAATGGGTCTGTGGTTTCTTAGATGTATAAACATAGTGATTATGACTCCAATGATGAATCTAGAGTTTCTAGGATGCTTTTGGTAGGGAATAACTATTTACTAGTTATCTCAAATGCCTAAGGGATTTATGCAAGGCTATGAAAATATAGATCACTATGCTTGTACCTAAAAATGACTTATGTATTTAGATACCTTTGATATAAATAATTTATTTTCCTTATCCTTGATTCAAAACCCTAGATCCATTTTTGACATTAGGTTTGAAGAAATGGGTTAGTGGTATAGGTTGAGATGGCACAATCACTCCTCACTAAGTGTTTGAGAACTTCCTATGCTCTAATAATTTGAAGAGGGTTAAAACTAGATGCATTTATTCCACCTAATTAAGTTTGTGTAATCAGTGTAATACTAATATGTAGTGAAATTTTGAGTATGGATTTTGACACTTACAATGGTATTTAGCCTTAGCTTAGAGCCTACTCCTTTGAGGTGTTTTAGATTTATAAGATTTAGGATAGTTCCTCTCTATGTGAAAATGTGTTCTTGAGTGTAATAAAGGTGATTTATAGATAGGTGCTAGATAGGAATAGGATTAAAAATTGATTTGTATAAATACCTAAATCTTTAGGTAATCTCCATATAAAATGACATGTGAAATAGATGGGTTGACCCATATGAAGGATTTGAATTTTTGAAAATAGTAGTTAAAGGGTGCATGGACAAATATGACCTAGGTAGATGGATTTGACAAGCCAGATTCATCTGAGGAAGATTAAAAATGTCTAAGAGGTATGAAACATTAATCTAATATTAGGAGATAGTCTTAATATGATAATAAATTATTCAAGCAAATACTAGGGAAATCCTATGTAATAATAATGATAATTTTGGAAGGTTATGCTCATAGAAGAATGAATATATAATAGTTTTCTTGGACTCAATGGATATATACCATGTAATATTTAGGCAATGTAAAATATACTTGGTGCCCACTCAATGAGATCAACTATGATCGAAGAGATATAATTGAGATTTTAATTAACTTCCATTAGGAGTTTGAGATCATAAAATATCTCATGAGAGGTTCATCTGCATAAGGATAATTTTTTAGATACTCACCATTAGGGAATGGATATGATAATCTCACCCATGATATCTAATTACTTTATCCCTTGATTTGAAATATTTATTATTGGCCTTATATAGAGGCTTGACACTTGAACTTAAATTGTTGTTTTTATCTCCACACTTGTGAGACCCATGTTAAGACTCATTTGACATTCAATAAATTAGGAAAGAAAATGAGGTTTGGTGAAAGTTTGGAATAAAATGTCCATCATACTATTGGTAATACAAGATTTCTAAGAGGGCCAAGTGGTCACTAACTCATTAATGAGATATTGTGTGCTAAAACTATGTGTTCCCCCATCACACTAGGCATATGCATCTTACCCTTGAGGGATTTAAATAAAGTAATTAGGATAGGTTGAATTTAGTTATTAAGACTAACAATATTGGCCATAACTATACCTTAGAGTGTTGTTTTGATATGGGCTCAAGATGGGATTTTATAGGATGAGTGAGAACCCATTTTAATAAAATAGTCTTCACCACTCAATTAAAGTATGTTTTAGGGTTTCTAAATGTTCTATCACCACAAGTGGTGAAGTTAGTAATGAATTAGGATGCATTATTATAGAGGCTATCCCATTATCTTTAGTTTTTGACTCTTACCTTAAGATTAGTTCTAAGTAGAGTTTGGGCTTAGTCATTCCTTAGGTTGAAAGGCTTGTCTCAATATATTGAGAGGTTTACAAAGACCTTAGGGACATGATTGATACACATATGGGACCAAGAGACTCATTGTGGTATACATGGGTTTTTACTTGAAACCGATTCACATATATATGAGTGTTTCATAATAATTTAATCACCTTATGTGTGGGACCAATGATTCCACAAACAAGACCTTGTTAGGTAACCTCCTCTAGATCATGTTGTTTTTAAATTCATTTTGGTGAGTGATCCTCATCTCCTTTTTGGTGGTGAGTTATGCCTTATTGGTTACCATTAAATATAGTTACACTATAATTGAGTAAGGTTTTGGTGATGGTTTTACAAGAACATGTAGGCCTTGTATAGTATTTGACATTAAATAAGTGTGATCAATGTTGGTAATATATTATGAAGTATAAAATTAGAGAGTTTTTTATAAGTTACAAATGTTTGATGTATATTATTTTATATGTAATTTGTCATGTGATTGAATATCAAAACAATTTAGAAGATGAAAATACTCCTTCAAGATAGATGTAAAAGGTTAGGAATGCGAAGTGACAAAGCCTGCATTAATATAGAGATCATTTGATAGTTATATTGAATGTTTTATATTCACATAAATTTCCAAAATATATTTGAATCTATGTTTAATATAATCAAGATGCATGATTTGGGATAATAAACTATGTTTACATGAAATTACATTAAGTAAAAATTATTCTAACTATCCATATTTTTTATTGAATATTCTAGATCTATAACTAAAATTTCACAATACAAATTGTGGCATGTTCTAATTGATATTTAAAATAACTTTTTATAATAATTGTGTGGTAAGTGTTAAATGGAACCATACATACATGGTTACCCTATCTAAGAGACATTAAAGATTGGATGAATTAAAAAATTCACAAATTTTTAGAAGGAATCTAGTAGAATAGGAGGCTCTATGAGAGAAATCATAACCAAACACACACACACACACACACACACACACACACACACACACACACACACACACACACACACACACACACACACACACACACACACACACACACACACACACACACACACACACACACACACACACACACACACACACACACACACACACACATGATGAGATTTATGAAATCTTCTAGTGTAAATTACCTAGATTGTTAGTTGCTTAGTTGTCATGGATTGAATAACACTATTTTAGATAAGGGAGAGTGGAGTGATTTGTTTGGAATGAATAAAAACTTTAAAAAATATATAACTTGGATATTTATTAGACATGTGTGAGAAAACACTAGTTAAAAATCATAATTGATAGATACATCACTAAATTTATTATGCAAGGGTACATTACATTTGAAGCTAAGCATGATTTTTTTTAAGAGGCATCAAAATCAAATTATTAAAATGACTACCTATACTTCTAAAAATTCTAGTTGTGGAGAAGGCCATGGTGCCAATCCCAACCAATATATAGAGTAGTCATCTAGGGTGTTATAGGGATGTAGACTAAAAGGAGATGAATGATTAAGAATTGAGAGAAGGAATGTGAACTTGAACTTGAACCTAGAAAATGGAAGATGCATAAAATTAGAGTGAGATGGTAATTATGGGACTTTATAGAGAGATAAAATAATATAAGAGATGGAATAAATAGAGTGTTCTTTAAGTAATTATAAATAGGAGTAGAGTTTTTAACACTACAAGAGGCATTGGACCTCCATGAGAATCTAGAGACTATGAAGATGGGGAACTTATAGTACCTAAAGGAATTGAAGGTGCCAAAGAGATTATATATACCATCTAAGATGGGGTAAGTGACCCATAAAATTTAGAAGGAAGAGAACACAGATTGTGGAGAAGCTATAGAGAATAAACTAAAATAATTAGATTATAGTTTTTATAAGTAGTTATAGGGGAATTTTTTTATTTAGAGATGAGGAAGGGCTTGAATAAGTAATGTTGAATCATAGGGACAAGTTAGGTTTAAGTTCAAGAGAGGAAGATACCTTATAAAAATATAGTTCATCCCAAAGGGACACATCCCCTATGCCTAACTTGTTAAAATGAATAAGCAATGAAGAAGCTAAGAGAAATAATAAGTGTTTTGACAATCTCATAGAGGAATTTAGAAGGCTAAGTGTAGAAACACAAAAGTTGCTATAAAATAAAAGTACTATATTAAGTCTAGTAAAAAACAATCAGTTGGTTCAAGTGTGAACCCAATAAACATGGATTTCAATGTGTGAATTTTTGTAACCCTGACACCATATGATGGGCCTTCTAATATAAAATAATATTTATTACCTGTGAAATGAAATGGTAAGTTAAAGGTGTTACCATTGATGATGTAAAATAGTGTGATCTCATAAGAGTCTTAATAAGTAAAGTTATATAATTCATGTACAAAAGTAATCCAACTCATATTTCCTTACAATATGTCAAAACATAATGATTGGGGAGTTTAAGAAGTAGAAATGTGCAAACCAAATTATTTAGAACTTGAAAGAGTTTTACTATAAATTAGGAGCATTAGTTTGGGATCATAATCATAGGTTCTTAGATGTGATAAATTGAGTGGATTTATAGTTTTAATACTCAAATTAACCCACTTGGTTTATAGAAGGTTTGTGACCTAGGATTAGGTTTGATATCGCATAAAATCAATTCTCATGTAAAGTTGATGCATAAACAATTATGATTTAGGTTGAGAATATAAAATACTATAGAGAATATCCTTCATCTACTAAAAAAATATATGCCAAGATAGGCGTTGTCTTACATAAGATGGATGAATTTCATGAGAGAAATAAATCCAAACTACCTATATGGTGTACTAAGTTTGGAAAATAAGGACATAATATGAATGAAAGTCAAAAAAATAAGGAAAAGTTCCATGAAATTTGTAATATAGTGGGACATCCTAGTAACATGTGTCATCAACTACAATAATATATAAAACCACCACACAACATGTACTACAATTTTTTAAAATCACACAATCATGATGAAGAGAAATATCAAGCCCTTCAATATTTGAAGGCAGACATCACCAGGATTGTATTTTTAGTAACTATGCAACATGTTCTAGATACAAAACTAAGAGTGCCAAACATAAATGTCTATATGATAACATAAACTTAGTCTAACCATCATTCTAAATGACTCTTGATTCACCACAAGGCCAAGTAGGCTAGACACCATAGTCACCCCAATGTCAAACTAGGTGGACACCATCACCACAATAACAATAACACTTTAAATGGGATCCACATTCACCCCATATATAATATGGGGAATATTATTTCCAATGACCAGGGTGGGGTTTAAAACAAAGTCAATGAGGCTATTACAGAAGATATCAATGTGGATATGAGGGAAGAAACTAAAATCAAAGACAAGATTATAAACAAAATTGATAACCTATTATCTACTACATGTGTGGTGAGTACAATCATATCACATGAAATTATTATTGAAATCCACAAAGGTAGACATATTTTGTTTATTATAGAGTTACAAGATAACATAACATAAAATATTGTCCTATATAATAGAAGTGAAGAAAATAAAAACCAGTGTGAAATGTTAAGTTTGTGAAATTTGATCCCAAAGATCCAATGTTTATATAAACTATCACTAGGAACCAATATAAAGAGAAAGGATTTTCACCTCTAGAGATTCCCAAGGACAATATGTTTAGAAAGGTTTTGTAGGAAAAATATCCATATGTTGTTAGAGATAAAGTCTTAATGTTTGAAGTAACATAGTCTATCCAGATAATAACAAATTTTAATGCTCATGAGGGAGATGCTACTATAGTGGATGTGTAAATGTATGGTCACATTATTAAAATTTGGAGGTAAAAATGAGTAGCCATATCTTTTTCCAATCTCTTGAAGCTGGTAATTACTCTATGAAATAAAGACATATTGAAAAATATTTAAAATTTGTTGCATAACCCATTGGATTGTGCAAAGAAGGGACAACAATACACCAAAAAAGTGGTCTGGTATGTTAAGACAAAAAATATGGGATGTTCACTCTAGATTGGACATATAATTATAGGTTATGAAGTTCCAAACATAGTATTTAACTTAGAAGAATTGTATATATGATTCCTATATCTACATGGGAGGCCATTGGAAAACCAACTCTTAGATACAACCTTATCACATTAATCCTTGACTAATTGGGTTGAATTCATTGGGAGATTAAAAGATGTGGAGATCAAATTAGTTGATCTAATTCTATGAGGAGATTTAAAATTAATTGATATGAAAATGTATGAAACACATTACCCTATGTCAATTAGGAAAGAGTGGGTATATGATGTTTACATGACCATCGATATAATTGATAATTAATTAGAGGTACATCAAGGGGACAAGATCATTATCATTCCATTAAACAAGGATGAAATCAAGCCTTATATCATTCCCATGTAGAAGATACAATTGTCTTAAATTAGGCACATAATCGAGTTCATAGGTTGTGTGAAGTAAAGAGTTCATTGATTTCACACAACAAACTCAATAGTTTCCATAGAGGTACTAAATAAAACAATTTTCATATTATCATGTGAAGACAATGGAACAAGTCCCATAATTCCATGTGAAACAATATAAATATCTTTTAGTGAAATATCTAACTAGGTCATAAGGGGATATATTATATCAGGTGACTCCTATGGATATGGATTACATATAACCCACTCATGAAGGCACTTTTTTGAGGGAAGATGCATCTTCTATAAGTGGTGACTTAGATGTGCATATGCTAAATTTGAAACATGGATACAATGAGGCAAGGCCCATGATAATGGTTTTTTTTATTGAGAGACAATTGTCATAGTAAATTTTAACTACTTTAGCACATTTTATCTTTAAAATTGAATAAGTCCCTAACATCGATCAAAGAGTTAATGCACTGAAATATACTCTAAAATGTGGCTCTATAACGTGGTGTTTTGTTTATATATCAAATATATTTCATTAGGAAGAGCCATACAATATGATGCAAGCTTGATTATAGGTAACCTCTACAATCTTAGAACAATATCCAATTTTACAAGAAGGACAATATCATGAGTTACATATCAATAGGTTTGTAGACATATAGTCATTCTTGGATGGAAAACCAAAATATTAGGTACATGTATTCTAAAATACACTACCACCTTTTCCAAGTGCATGGTACATTCACTAAGAGTGAAAACATGAAACCAAACATTTGAGGTAGGTTCAAAAAGAATTTATATAAACCTTTGTGTTTGAGGATGAGAACCCTATCATGCAAAAAGCTCTAAAAAATCTTAATATATTTCTATGTCATGGACACGAAGAGGACATACTAGTTGAGTATAATAAAAATTAAAAAATCAATTTTATATCTTTACAAATCCATCAAAACTTATCAAGCACAAAAAGAGATGTCATAACCCAAAGAATTTAACCCAAAACAATATTTTACTTACATGGTTACAAAAACTAATTCCAATAATTTGTCCACCAACTAGGAACATTATTTGAAAACTTCCTGATAAAAAACACCAGCAAAGGAAAAGATAAAACAAGCATGAATGCCTTTGCACACATTCCAACAAGATTTTCCATAATGGACACCATATTTCATGAACTTTCCTTCAATGATAGGGTGTAACTATAGACAATGTTTATAATCCCATATAGATCACCTTTTTGGTTAACTCCTTAATTATGTTATGGTAAGGGTTAAGTATAAATAAGAGAATCACATATGTGAGAGTAAAAATTTACATGTATGTATATAAATGATTCACAAGAAGATATTCAATTAAATTCAAGACCCAAAGCATCCAAATAAACCATAATATTAAGAAGAGTGAATATAATAAAATTGAGAAGCCTTTAATAACTTCTACGTCTAGGAGCATATGTTGTATTCAAAATGTAAGATTGGCATTCTCATAACATATGATCTAGGAAATAATACAATAGTTAATACCAATAATATATAGTCACACTTAATCTTTGAATCACAAAACAAACATCATTTTAATAATTTTAACTCCATGTTAGTTTCATTCCCTAACGAAGAATTTAAATTCTCAGGGAGATAATTTTGTATGATTATGCCTTAGGTTCATTTATATGACCAAGAATCCTAAGTAGAGCATGATTCTCATAATTATGTTCCAAGTATTTCTTCACATAATCAACTTAACAATTTATTCAATTTACCATGCAATGTAAGTTTATAAACAATTCCAATCATAATATAATGTGATCCAAGTTATTACATTCAAAAGGATGCAATAATCAATTAGCTTGGGCATGGATACCATGCCACTTCAAATAGGTTTACATAACCCAACCAGTAGGCCACTATTTTTTCAAATGGATTTACCATGTCATGTATGAAAAATATCATATTGACCACTCATTAATTCATACTACAATAATTTACTATAGTTTAATTAGGAATTGGTTATATCCTTATAATTCATTAATGTAAATGTCCAACAATGGATAAGATATAATACTTTATATAACTCCTAAAGATCACATAAAAATAATACACTTATTTGCATATTTTCAAATTCATAAATTTTATTTCTTACATTTTTTTGGCTTTCTATTAGAATTTTTGTTCAATTTTTTTTTTTAAATTTCTTAGTTTCATATTGAAAAAATGAACTAATGAAATCATCATTCAATCTAAGAATCGACAAGATTAATATTAACAACCTTATATTTCCAAGTGTAAATAATATTGAATAACAATCAAGAAAAGATTTATTCTTTAACTATCATTAACTCTTAAATATCCTATAAATATAGGTAATTCCAAAAATATAAAATTAAACCACAGAGTTTATCTTCATCCCCAAAGCACACACTACTAATGGATAATCTCAATTTAGAATCAACAATTAAAAATAATTAAATGAGTAAGAACCATTTAAATCTCTACAAGTCAACATTGAAGGAAGTTAAATTATATATTAATAAACAATTCACATTCATTCACATAAATATACAACTATAAGACTTAATTTAACTCTAAATTAAATGCTACAACTATTTTTGATTTGATACAACTAAGTAATTTGTTAGTAACAAATAATATATACTAATACAATTAATGTTATATGACTTTCAAGAGCATAATATCATTATTTCAATATCAATGATAACCAAATAGGTTAATCTCATTAGAAAAGGAAAGTCATAGTCAATGAAATTGCATCAAATGATAATCAATAACTACAAGACCCAAATTATTATCGTTGTACATTGGCTTTCCATTTCAAATGAAAAGTTACAATATTTAAGATATAATATTATTTATTACCATAAAATACAACAAAAAATAAATGCAAGTACTACTCTAGATAACACAAAGCATTCACCATCTAGTTAGAAAAAATGAATATAATAACCCAAGTGAAAACTTCAATCACTTGAGTAAATTAATGATAACCACTACAACTTACTTATAATAGAAACCCATGATCTTATTAGTATGTAACATCCATTTAAGGATGCCATATGATTATTACCTCAACCATGTGATAATGAAAACATTGTTCCAAAATAAAATAAGGCTACAACTAGTTTAATATTAGCTCCAATGGAGAATGTTTAACCAAATAATCAAATAAGTTACATTCATATTAATGTATAAAAAATTCTTAACAAGTTGTAAAATCATATTCAAGAATTGCATCATAATGAGTAATCTTAATAAAATAATATGCTTATCTTGAAATCATGTTAGATACTATAAGTTGCATAAATTAAACACCTATAGACTTAATTAAATAAGCAATATACCTTGAACAAAATTACATAAAGATATTTAATAGTCAAAGAGATTGTTAATCCATGAATCATTTGAGTAAATAAATAACCCTATTATACTATAGTGGTAATGTCTTAGAATAAAAACATTAAGATAAAATTATAATTCAAAATGAATCATACTAGCTTATAAATAACTTATAAAAGTATAAATGACATGAGTAGGTCACAATGTGTACAATAAAACTTGTTTTCTTGAAGTTCAAATAATGGCACAAGAATAATATAATAAATCCTCTTTGAAATTTAACACAAGTATTTAAAAAATCATTTCAAGAAAGAAGAATACATACTCAACAACTTTCAATAGTTCCCAAAAAGAGTCAAATGCATAAATATGTTCAATAAATGCCCATTAAGATTCCTTTCAATATACAAATGAGTCCAACCATATAGTGATCCCTATCCACCACATCCATCAGTTGGAGAGTGGAATAGGTCATCTCATAATGAGCCCAAAACATAAAAGTAGATGAAAATAATAAAAATTATGAATGGGATCCAAGGTTTAGGCTAGGGTTACTCAAAAGTAGGATAACCAGTATAATAAAACAAACCCACAAACTTGTCAACACAAAACCATGCTTATGATCCAAGGTTTAGGCTAGGGTTACTCAAAAGTAGGATAACCAGTATAATACAACAAACCCACAAACTTGTCAACACAAAACCATGCTTATGAAGTAGTTTTCACAACCAATATAAGTAATAACATTGGAAAATAATAACCATGTAGGAAAACCAATGTAAAGGCATAACCCATTAAAGTAAAATAACCATATAACTTAAAACTCACATGGTGATTCACCCATATACATTCTAAGGAAACAATGAAAATAAAACCATCTCTTTCATTCTATCTATATGCCTTCCACGGATGAGATAGATCCAATACAACCTCTCCCAATATAGGTTTTTCATTGGCCACAATTTTTAGTTAAATAAACTATTTTATAAATAGAAAAATTAATGTAATCACTCAAGAATAATTCACATACTTCCATGCAACATCCTACATTTTTTAAAAATAAAAAAACCATATTAAGCTTTAGTCGAAAAGCCCATAAAATGAACAAAACTTACTTGTTCCTATAAGTACTCATGAATAAGTTCACCATTTTTCCTTCTCAACCCTCCTTTCTCCTCTTTTATTTCTTCCCTTAATTATTCTCTCCTCTTTTTACTAATTTTATCCCATATAAAAATATATCCATTTAAAATTTCTAAGCATCCTCAAACTATAGTTTCATCTCGAAGAACTACCCAGTTCTTTATAGTTTAAACTGGCAGTTACATTCTATAAAATGATTGATGAGGTTGAGCTCATGAGGTATAAAACTACAAAAAAATTATATGTAATAGACTTAAAATTCCATTTATTACATTAAAATTGCATCAAAATGCTTCTATAAAATCCTAATCATTGACTAGGTTTGTTTTGAAGTCAAACTCCTATTCTATGCTTGCATCAAATGCCAATAATTAGAATATTATTACCAATGCCAAAGTCCCAAGTGAATTTTAATAATTACGCCATGGATAAAGTCTAAATGAATTTAAAATAATCATTTCCATAGTCCAAATCTTTTGACTTGTGATAATGCACCAAAAACTATGGTGATAAATAACAATCTACAGGGCCATTTGAACTTCAACATCCTTGACTGTAATTTATGTCATCAGAGTCTTCTCATTATTTTACAAACATAATGCTTACTAATTTTAGGCTTAATATTACTTAGAAAATTCAATATTCTTATCATTGACTATTTCTTATTTCTTTTGTAATAAACCAAAATATGAAATAAACCACAACATAATGACTATACATAAAATACAATGATTAAATAGTCAACTACACAATATAAAAGAGTCCAAAATATAAGACTGAGTTGTGACGTAGAATTCATAAAATAGAATGTAGGGTACAAGATATAGGATCTCATTCATAAATTTATTATAATCATATAGCTGTATATGATTAGCATAATTTTAGATGAGATATTATACTTTATAACCTAGCTCATACCAATGACAATACTTGTAGCCATGCAATAAGACATCAATAGCACTAGTACTATAGATCTAAAAATAAATAAATTTAATAACTGAATTATGATATAAAATAATATGTCTAAAATAACATAATGTAAACATGAAATTGATACAAATGAGCCATAATTTAATAATACATAAAAATAATGCTTAAATAATGAAAGCAAGTCTATGTGATCATGACATTCACCCCCTAAATAAAGGCACCATCCTAGGGCCTAATCAAATAAGTGAGGATAATGCTTCCAAAAAATATTTTCATCTTTCCAAGTAGTACTTTTCTCACCCATCTGATCCCATTAGATCAGTACTTGCTATAAATATTTGTTTCACAAATTGATGATGTGATTTACCAAAAATTTGATGGGTTCCAATTGAATCATTTCTTCATTTTCCACATGAAGATTATTCCATTCTAGAATATGAGATGGGTCAAAAACATATTTCCTTAGTAGTGCCACATGAAAAACATCATGAATTATATACAAAGAAGGATGAAAATTTAGATGATAAGCCACTAGGTTGATCTTTTCCCCTATGTCAAAATGACCAACAAAGTGTGGAGCTAGTTTATATACCTTACAAAACTTGATGGTAAATTCCTTACCCATAATAACACTTTGTCTGATACTTAAAATTATCTAGGTGACCTTATAAGATCAACATAGATATTTTGATGATTAGAGGTAACCTTTAATTTTTGGCAAATAATAGCCATTTGTTCCTCAAAATATTACAAAGTGTTTGGGCATGAAAACACTTGGTTTTATAAACTTTCTAAGCCCAATGGGGTTTTGTACTTTCACCCATACAAGGATTCATAAATTGTCATATTAATGATAAAATGATATGTATTATTATAAAAAAATTCCACCAAGTGGAGATAGTCTTCTCATTTGTATTGTTGATCCATCATATACATTCTCAACATATCTTCAATAATGATAAAAATATTTAGCCACTCAGTTTGGCCATCCATTTTAGGATGATATGCTGAATTGAAATGTAGTTTGGTGCCAAATACAACCATCAAAGTTTCCTAGAATTTATAAGTAAAAATCTTATCTATATTAGAGATAATCATTTCTAGTATATCATGAAGGTGAACAATATGATTCACAAATATTTTTGCAAGGATGGAAACATAATCCACCACATTTCCTGCTATAAAATGAGTAAATCTTTTTAATTTATCAATTACAACAAAAATTGTATCATGTCTGCACCAAGATTTTGGAAGTCCTAAGATAAAATCCATTGAAATTATAGCTCATTTATTTTCAATAATTACATGAGAGTATAAAAATCCCATTGGATGTAATGTTTAGCCTTAACACACTAACATTTCAAAAGCTTTGCCATAAAGACAACCACATCTTTCTTCAAGCTAGGACAAAAGTTAAAATTTTTCTTCTCATGTCATTTTTGTGATACCTAGATGAGAAAATTAGGGTGAAACATGCACTTAACTTAGAATTTATTGCCTTAGATTCCACGATTCAAGAATGTAAATTCTCCATTTGTGTCTCAAAAGACCATCCAAATCAATTGAAAAAATATAATTTTTTTTTGATCTTCCTTATAATAATTCAGAGTAGATTTTTAGACATTGAAGATTTGATTTATGTTGTAATAAAAAAAAAATTAAATTAAAATTTAGAATATAGATAGTAGAAATTTAAGTCCTCCTACTTAGAGAATCAACCACCCTATTTTATTTTCCTTTCACATAAATGATATTAGTATCAAAATTAATCATAAATTATAACCACCTTATTTATCTTGCATTCAAATCATCCTAAGAAAATAATTTCTTAAGAATTCTATGGTTATACTTTATTTTGAAATACTTTCCAAGTAAAAAATGCTTCTATTGATTGAGTGCATGGATCACAATATCTAGATTAAGATCATGAGTTAGATAGTTTTGTTTATGAATTTTTATCTTTTGAGACTCACAAGTAACCACCTTGGTATCTTGAGTCAATACAAATATTATGCCCACTTTAAAAGCATAAGTCAATATTTTAAAATTTCCATTTGGGTTAGGAATGACTAAAATAGGTTCATGAAGTTAACAATTATTTTAGCTTTTGGAAAGTTGATTCATATTTTAAAAACCACTAAAATTTCTTCCATTTATTTATCAAGGAAGTAATGGGATTAAAAATTCATGAAAATATTATAAAAACCTCTAGTAATAATCAACCAACCCCATGAAGCTATTCACTTCATGCACATTTTGGGGAGTTAGTCACTCATTAATGGCTACAATATTTATAGGATCAAATGAAAGGCTACTCTTGGAAATCACATGCCCAAAATAGTGAATTTTACTTTGGTGAAAAGAGAATTTAGAGAGTTTACCATACAACCTATGTTACCTTATCCTTTGCAAAACCATTCATAAATTTTGTTCATGTTCATGCTCAATCTTAGAATAGATTAAGATGTCATCAAGAAAAACCATCACAAATTAGTTAATAAAATATCTAAAAATATTATTCATCAGGTTCATAAAAGTATTAGGTGCATTAGTTAGGCCAAAAGACATAAATATAAATTCATAATACCCACACCTTGTTCTAAAAGTAATTTTATGAACATATTCTTCTTTGATATGAAGTTTATGATAACCCAAATAAATGTCCATTTTAGAAAATATATATCCTCATCTCATTTGATCAAAAATATCATCAATACTTGGGATAGGTTACTTATATTTAATTTTGACCTTATTCAACATATGATTGTCAATTCAAGCCTAAGAGAACCATTCTTATTCTTAACAAAGGCAACTGAGGCTCCCTAAGGTAACACACTTGGATGAATCAACCATGTATACATCAAATATTGAAATTAAACCTTGAGCCCTCTTAGATATACCACATTCATCTGGTATGGGGATTTGAATGTAGGAGAATATCTAGGTATAATGCCAATTATAAAGTCAAATTCTCTTTTGGGAGGTAATCCTAGTAAGTACTTAGGAAATACATCCATAAACTCTTTTAGGATAGGATAGTCTTGTAGGATAGATCTTTTTTATTTAAAAACCTTATTAATTTGACTATAAATATTTTGCACCATTTTCTTACCATTTTTTAGCTATAATTCTAAAATAATATTTTTGGTTGAATGATTGATGATGCATTGGATTTCCACAGGCTTACCACCTTTATCTACATATTATATTCTTTTATTAAAGTAGTCAAGCTTTGTTTGATGTTGATATAACCAATCCATACTTAGAATTAGGTCATAGGATACTAATAGTGAAATAAATAGGTTTACATATGTCTTAAATATAAACACCTCATTTTGGCCACAACTGTGTTCCAATCGAACCTTAGATTGATTTCTACCAAATAGTGTAAATTAAACATAAGAATCACTGAATGTCCCAAATTCATCTACACATTAAACATTAGTGCTCTAAATCATGTTGAGGCATCTTTATTTGGGGTATTATCATATACATAATAGTAAATTCTCATTAATTCATCTCTAGTCAACTTGTGACCTAGCAAAGTGATAGTTTGGCCTTTAGACCCATTAAGCAAGGCACTTAAGCAATTATTAAAGTGCAAAAATGCTAAGCAAAATGAATTAGCTAAGTAAATAAAATTAAATGATTATGTGAAATTTTCATGTGTAATTAGTGAAAATGAATTTTTAAAAAAGGAATTTTCATTAAAAATGAGGTCATGATGATGTCATAATCCTCAAAGTCAAGGAATTGAAAATATCTTATTTAAAGCCTTAAATTCAGAAATGAAGAGCCATGCTTAATAAATGGGATCTATATTCCAAATATTAATTTCTTGTCCCCTCTTTATCTCAACTAGGGTTAATCTAAACTTAATTGTGGTTAATTATAACCTAACTATAATTAGGTTAGAGTTAGTTTGGAAGGATATAAATACAAGGCTTCACCCATTGTTCTGGAAGATATTTTTATGTAATATTATTTTGAAAAAATACCTTTAAGAAGATCTTTTAGTGTAATGTTATTATGCACAAATAAATTCAAAGACCCTCTTTTTAGTGTTATCATGCACATTTATTGAGATAGAACCAAGCCAAAGCCAAAGCCAATCCTAGCATTGACAAGGTGACAAGGAGAGATGATGTAAAGAACATTGCCAAAGATTATTTGATCACATGACTGAGCACATCCATCCATGGACAACATACAATTCTTGCTCTCAAGGAAGGTAAATAATAGTTATTTTATCTTATATTGATTGTTACTTGTATTATTCTCTTGCTCCTTGAGTGTCAGAGGTGTTAGTTTTATTATTGTTTTTTTGTTTTAATCATACTAACATGATACTCATATCCCCTCTTGTATTCTTATTGATCACATAATGACGTGAAGGATAAACATGAATTTGGGCTACTTGTTAGTATGGAGATGCACATCCTAAATAACATGGATTAAAATACCTTATATAACTAACTAAATCAAAAGGATTTAAATAAGTCATAAATAG
Source organism: Torreya grandis (assembly GCA_037957365.1). NCBI lineage: Eukaryota > Viridiplantae > Streptophyta > Pinopsida > Cupressales > Taxaceae > Torreya > Torreya grandis. The sequence continues at coordinate 56,321 of JARHVA010001942.1, read as the reverse complement.
TAGGGATTAAAAATAGCTTATATATCATAGTAATAGATAACTATAATAACAATGTTTATCCAAAGCATGGGAAACTCAATTTTAATGCAATTAGAAATCACTTAGGTGTAAGATATGAAAAATCAAATCCTAAGTGAATATAATGCAATAAAATAAGTGGAGGAATCTACACTAATTCACAAATCAAGTACAAGATATGGGTAATCAAAACTCAAATGTAAATAAAGTGTAAGAATCCTATAGAAACTGAGAAAAAAGGCAAAGAGGTAAAATAAAACAAAAAAACAAATGAAAATAAAAATAAAAAACATAAATAATAAAATAATAAAAAAACACCAATAAATAAATAAAATACCACCAATAAAAAAGATAAAATAAACATAGCCACAAATAAACAATCCAAAACAAAGAAAAGTGTAATAAGCAAACCATTCTAAACAGACAAATGAAAATAAATAAATAATGGTTAATCATAATGTTAATATAAACATAATAAAAATTATTCATGTATGTGTAATAGAGGTGTTACTCTTGGTGACAAGGTGACCCCTAAACTATATAGCAATGACACATGTATAACAACACAAGAACAAAAGACTAACAATGTTTCCCCAAGCAATAGAGAAAAATGACACACAAAATGACAAAGATTTCCCCTAGGATATAGGAGACAATGACACAAACACATAAAATGGGGGGGAATATAAGAAAATAAAGGGGTAGCCGAGCTGAATCTAGATATATTAGGCAAGTGGATGTTGCCTATATAGTTTCATATATGCAAGATCCAACGTAAACTTTAAGCCAAATATAGTTTTCCAAGGAGATGGGATAGAATAAAATTGATAATAAGTAAATGTGATTGATGTGTAAAGGAATAATGGAATGGTATCATAAAATGGTGATTGTGTATAAAAGGAGAGGGATGACCTTAATAATCATGAAAATTCAACATAAACACATTGCACGAGCGTGAGAGTATGTTTAACTGAAAACCACACTAGAAGGTAAGAGATGAGTATCCACAAATGAAATGAATTAGGAATTCAAGGGTCTACAACATCTAAGGTTTAAAATTAGAATGATCTCAAAAAATAGTGAGAGCGTAAATAACTCACAAAATGGTGAGAGTGTTAGAAATGGTTTCTAAGAAAATGATGACAGTATATGAAAAACTAAGTGGTCATTAATGCGTTAAATTTGAACACACAATGATCATAATATAATCTCATAAAATGGTGAGAATGTATGGTTAAGGCCAATAAGGATGGAGAAATTAAAGGATAAATGGTTACTTGTGAAATAGCTAGGAGTCCCAAAATTATTAAGGAAAAGAAGTGGTAGAAAAAGAAAGGACAATGAAACTAAGCTAACTTGAGATACCCCATGTATCTAAGTTTTACCTACATAGTCCATGAAAATCTCAAGATAATGTAGTTATCCCAAGAATGGAAGTAAAAGGACCAAGGTGGTCTAAAAATAAATTAAATAGATAAGATAGCCGATCCTATAAAATTTTGATGGCTTTATATCTCACATGGAAATTCTAAGCCAATTTTCATGATTTTGTGAGATTTTTAGGATTTTTTGAAAAATTTCAAATGGTTTTAGAATTTTTTAAGCATCTAAACTCATTCAATAATTATGAGATACATAATGGTCCGACTCAAAAAATGGTGAGAGCATTCAAACTTAAATTACTTGCAAAATGGTGAAAGCATTCAAACATGAATTTCTTGAAAAATAACAAGAGCATGGGAAAAGGGGTGACTGAACTAACCTTAACATAAATTGATTATTTCGTACATAGTCCCAAATAATACCTCAAATCACTATAGTTCTACCTTACAATGGAAGAATCTAACTAGGTAGTAATAAGTTCATGAATTTAGGCAAATGGCACAGTATAAAAATAATAATGGAAATGTGATGCAATAATGTATGATAAAGGTGTTTCTCATATTTGGATCACATGTAGTTATAATTAGGAAATAATCACATGGATTAATGATACTAATTTTTCCAAAGGTGGTTATAATTAGTAACACTAGGAATGAGATATAATGTGGCAACAATGAAGAATGTAATTTCCAAACAAATATCATACTACCCCAGGATACTACCTCTTTGTGAATACTAAATCAACTGCTAAAAATTCATATGAATCCCTTCGATGAAGGTTCCTAAAGAACTAATAGATTGGAAACAAGGTCAAAAAGGGTGGGGAAGGGGGTAAAATAACTTTGATCAATAGGGAAGGAATGGAAGGAATGGTATATGATTTTACAAGAAGGTTATATTATGGTATAACATAAATGATCCTCATAGATAACACATATGGTCTCTTAAGTTAATTAAAACTTGAGATCTATTATGTTCATGGGATCATAAATTTCATCTTCATCTAGTGTAGCTAACCTATAAGCTCTAGATCCATAATTAATAATAATGACATAAGGGCCTATCCAATTAAATTTCCTTTCTTATTTTTATCGATCGTAGTGTTCTTCCAATTTTTTTTGAGGATGAGATCACCAAGCTTAAACTCTATATACTTAACACACTATTTATACTAACCATGTAGATGGTTTTGATATGATTGAAGGATGTTTACAATGTCCATGCATTTTTTGTCTAGTAACTCTAGCTCATATATTTGAGTGACTCAATAATTATCATCATCAAGGATGTGTTTCAATGAAATACATAGATAAGGTAACTCAACCTCAATGGAAAAATGGCCTGAGTGCTATATATAAAGGAATATGGTGTGGATATTATTTGATTATGGTAATTATTATTATAATCACAAAGGGAACAAAATATTTATAAGTGCCAATCGTGGCTAACATTATTGGCAATCTTCTTAAGAATAATGACAATGGTCTTGTTACATGTTTCTACTTGGCCACTACCTTATGGGTAATATCTAGTGGAAAATTTTAGAGGTATAAACACTGAGAGGGGGGGGTGAATCAGTTATGCAAGTAATTCAATTCTAATACAAAAACTTCAAACTCTTACCCAATCAACAAAATCATTCATGAAGCATATAAACCAGTTATTGCAAAGAACAAAGGAAACTATGCAAGATCAACACACATAACACATGGATTATGTGGAAAACCCTCATGGGGGATAAAATTCACTATAAATTCTATAAAAAAGTGTAATGTAGTCTTATAAAATATTTACAAACAAGATACTTTAGTAAAACACCCACTTCACAAGGAGCACCAGCTCCTAAATATGAACAAACACCCACTTATCCTAGATGTTGATCTCCCAAACATTAATTTATGATATTAGCACAAAAAAAAATCTTATTACATTTCAATATGATGGGAAAATAATTAATATAAACTCTCTTCAACCCTTCAAGCCTTTACATACAAGTAATGCATCTAAAACAACCTTTTCGATCACTCTACACTTCTTCACTCATCCTCAATCTTTAACCCTAAAAGAACACTATAATAAAATCATAAATATGACCTCTAGGTCATACAAATATTACTAAAAAATGATATAATATTCAATCCATCCATCAATCACATTCACACATTTCTTTTCTTTGCTTATCAACTCTAGAAACCTTCATCTTTGTTTATGTTCTTTATAGAGCCTTCATGATCACCATATTTTTGGTCGGATATAAGATATATCTTAACTCTTAAGGATTATATCACACTTAGAATAAGATAAATTTCACCTACATAGGTTATCCATATCATTTATATATAACCCTTAAGCAATAGCATCTTTCAATTAGGCCTAAGAAGCCGTTATAGGTCCATAGAGTCCTATTCATTCTTTTAACACTTCACTGAGCAAAAATAGGAACACAAGACCAATTAAAAGCACATAGGTCCTTGTAATATTACCAATAATACACACTAAAGTTATTAAATTCATCACTACACACCTATGTATATGCAAAACCTATCAAACATTTGCCTTGTACTTGAAAGCACTGTGAATGAACCAAAAGTCAACATCTAAACAATGGTTCATACTGAAGATGGATTGGTAAAACCTCCAAAATCCATAAAAATGATCCTCATGGAGTATAAAACACTCTCCAATAGATAAATCACCTTGAAACAACCAAATTTAATCAATAAAAACTCAAACATCCTTCTCGGGTTACTTGTAGAAGATATTCAAACCCTCAGTCAACTTTGAACCATAATAAATACAGGTGTACGACCAGTCAAACCTCCAAATCATTTTTCCTGGATTGACCTTGAAGTTATATACCAATTTTATTTTTATATCACCATAAAATTCATCCATCATGAAAATTTATTAAAAAAATATTATAGACTGGTTTTCATTTGTAAATTCAAATATTTGAATTCCAATGGCCACTTTTTAATGCAAAATTGACTATGGAAACTAGTGAAATTTGCTTAAGAGACCAACTTTGCACTACCATAAATTTTGATATAAATCATTTCAAGACCTAAAATTTGAAAATTTTTATCTAGGTACAAATTTTAATAAACCCATATGATCACTTTCTTCTAACACCTTCATACATGCTAATGCTGACATCATTAATCTGCTTACTCAAGAAGTTCTACCAAGATGACTAGGATAACCTAGACATTAACAAGACTACATAGATGAATTAATTTCACTTACACTAGTATAAAAATCAACCTTTAATCCTCATATTACCTATGAAACATGGTCAACACATCACTAACATCCATCATCTTGCCTAATTAAGCAAATACTATAAGGTCCATGCATGATCACTAAGGCACACTTTGTCATTGAGAACCATGAATAAAAATAAACTCATGAATACTATCTACCACCTTAGGTACATAATTTAAAACACCTAAAAAATATCCCCATTTATAATTTATTTCAACACTTTTAAATGTTTTTAGAGCCAATAACAAAGCTTATGCAGATTCTCTTTTCCCTCTACAAACACTTTCTCCCCCTTTGACATAATGACAAAGTGGGCTTACCTGCTGATCTTGAGCACCTTAAAATGTTTTAAAATACAAAATAAAGAAGGTATATCCTATGATATATGATATAAAATCTCCCTATCATTGTGCATACAAATCCTTACCATGACTACCTCAAGCCTGCTTATTGACAACACTCTTCTTTGACCATAAAATGCTATATGAACAAGAAAAAAATAATATGAAGAAAATATGAGTCATAAAAACTTGATAAAATTGATATTTAATCCCCCTAATTCACCTAAACTTGGGCACACCTTGAGTATCTTCAGACCATCTCCAACCATGATAAAATTTCATAGTTGCCTTCAAATTTTCTCTCACAAGCCACCCATAGATTGAAGAGTGGACATTAAATATATTTATAAAACATATATGATGCATAAATACAATTGAGAAACATATTTAGGGACAACCATACCTTTTTATTTTGAATAAAATGATCAAAAATCACTATTCACACTAGCCTTGCCTAGAGGCCTATTAGCCCTGCTTGAACCTTGTAGAGCCCATAACTTTCTATGTATACACCCTCATGATTTGAAATATCATATATGGAGTACACTCATATTACCACTAATGAATTAAAATAATCATCATCCAAATCTTCATATGCACCATAGCTCCTTCGCAAACTGACTTACCAATTAGCCTTCCATTTGCACAAAAGCTCAACCATAGGTCAAACTATAGACTTCTAGATGACTCTAAAGAATTTTTTTATCACCCTTTTGGAAATTTTAATAGATTAAGAAGACTTAGACCTTAATTAATTTTATAATATCACTAACTCACATGGTCCAAAACCTAGGGCATCAAAAAAAGAAAAAGGTCAACTTACCACCTTTTGTTCAATGCTAGCTCCTAAAAATTATCTCACACCTAAAGGTCAAAAATACATACATCTAGACCAATTTTTTAGGTTTGAATCCTTTAAGAATCCATAAAACCATGAAATGGTTTTTGTCTTGCTAGCCCTTAAGTAAGGACTGTCATACCTGAGAGCCTTTAAAAATATTCAACTTGCCCTCAAGAGACCTTCAAATCCTAAAACCAAATTGGATAAAACCTATATGAATTAAACACACCTTTATATGCCAAAAAGTCATCTTGAGCACTCACCAATATTAATTTGACACCTAGAACTAGTCATACTATGCATACAGACCCTATGTATACCCCTGTCACTATGCCAAAACACCTTCAACTGATCATAGATTCCTTTTGACATTTCATCAACACCTTTTTCATATGGACACATCAAATCTGACTTTCCTCTACCATTGGTTATCTTAATATACCTCAAATGAATCAATATTTCAAGATGAACACATTCTAGGCAGTGAAAACTGAATAAAATGGTCAAATTAAAAAAATGGTCATGAATGACTCTTTTGACTAGTTGAGCACATCTGAACCCATGGAATACACTTGTACAAGTCCTCTTCACACTCCATATCAAAATTACCTTCATTATTCATTATTTGAATTCTAAACAAAGCATCAAAATTTGACTAAAACATGCTTTTAGGACCAATGTCCTTGAACATATTTCTTGAAGGTTTTCATCACAAACTATAGAGCAAACTCATGAAATAATTTTTCCCCCTTTACCAATGAAATTATATTGATTTATAGATAAGGAGATGACTCCCAAGGTTTGTCTTAGATATTAAAACGTTGATTTTATCAATGGTTTAGTTATAATATCTATGAGTTATTCTTTTGTAGGCACATACTCCAACTTAACACTTTTATTACTCATTCCCTCAAAAAATGATATATAATAAGAATTTTCTTAGTTTTTGAGTGCATAATAGGATTCTTAGAGATACTAATTGCACTAGTATTATCACAATACATAGGACAAGGTCCATTTTGTCTTACCTTATAGTCTTCTAAGGTTTGCTTCATCCACATTACCTAAGTACAATAGGAAGCAACAATTATATACTCAGCTTATGTAGTTGATAGGGATACAAAGGCTTTCTTTTTGTTTAGCCAAGACACCAAGAATTCACTCATTAATAAAACACCACCATTGGTACTCCTCATATCATCCACACATCTTGCCCATTCTATATTAGTGTATGTCTTTAGATTGAATTATTTGCTCTTAGGGTAGCGTAAACCATATTCTATGGTGTTCTTGAGATATCTCAATATTTTTTTGACTTCTTTCAAGTGAGATTATCTAGGATCAGATTGAAACTTACCTATAAGGCCTAATGATTTCATGATATCAAGCTTAGAAGCAAAAAAGTATAAAGGACTTCCAGTCATGGATCTATATAAGGTTTGATCAACCTTTAGTGAGTCATCATGTTTACTTAACTTGTATCACGTGATAATTGGAGTACTCATTGGCTTATAATTAAACATGTCAAACTTCCTTAGCATATCCTTGATGTATTTTTCCTATGAAATGAATATCCCTACATCAAATTGGTTAATCTAAAATCCTATGAAGAAAGAAAGTTCTCCCAACATTGACATTTGAAACTCAGTCTTTATAACATATGCAAACTCTCAGCTCATGTTGTCATTGTTAGATCCAAAAAATATGTCATCAACATAGACTACCACAACTAATTGATGAGTTCTATCTATTTTAATGTACAAATTACTATGAACTGCCCCTATTTTGAAGCCTTGGCTCAATAAATATATGTCTAATCTATCATACCAAGCTCTAGGAGCTTGTTTAAGACCATATAAAGCCTTGTTTAGTTTACAAACATAGTCCTAATTACTTTTCCTTGAAAAACCTTTAGGTAGCCCAAATATAGACTTCTTCATCTAAATTCCATTCAAAAAAGTAGATCCCACATCAATTTGGTAAACTTTGAAACCTTTAAATCTTGTATATGATAAGAAGAGTATAATTGATTCCATTATTTCCACAAGAATAAATGTCACATCAAAATATATCCCTTCAATTTGAGCATATCCTTTACTCACCAATCTATCCTTATATATTATGACCTCTCCTTTCTCATTCATCTTGTTTCTTAATACCCATTTAGTTCCTATCACATTTTTGTCTTCTGACATAGGTAAAAAATCCCATGTTTCATTCTTTACTATTTGATCAAGTTCATCATCCATTACACTTGGCCAAATTTCATTTTTGATAGCTTCCAAGAATTTTTTAGGTTCAACCTTGGATAACAGAGCTGTGTCTTATTGATTTTGATTGATCAACATTTTCCTTCTAGTCTACACATTAGCATTCATATCTCCAATTACCTGAGAAATTAGATGATTCTTGTATATTATTCTAGATGGAGCTTTAGTGTCTTGTCTTACCTCTTCCTTTTCATCATATGAATGATTAAATATGCCTTTATTATTTAAATTAAGGTTTTTTGTAGTTTTAGTTATCTGTAAGTTAGGCTTCTTAATTTCACCTACATCATTTATTCTTACATTATAACTTTTAAAAAACTTATGGAGTCTCTTATTGAAATATCTGTAAGAAGAACTTATGGAGGAATAACATAAAAATATGCCCTCATCAGACCTTGAGTCAAATTTACCAAGCTTTTCTTCATCCCTCTTGATAAAACACTTGATCCTAAACACTCTAAAATGTTTGACATTAGCTTCCCTATTTTTCCATAGCTCATATGGAGTATTATAACCATTTATTATAACTTGGAATATATTTAATATGTATACTTATGTATTAGTACCCTTTTCCCAAAAACCAACTGATAATTTGGAATATTGAATCATGGTTCTACTCATCTCTTGGACAATTCTATTTTTCCTTTCAAATACCCCATTCTATTGGGGTGTCCTAGAAGTATAATATTGTCTTCTAATCCCTTTATTTTTATAAAAAGTATCAAACTCATAAGACTAAAAATCACCTCCTCTGTCTACTCACACACTTGATTTTTGATTCTTTTTCATTTTCAACAAGAGCTTTGAATTCTTTAAACTTTACAAAAGCTTTTAATTTTTCGTTAAGGAAATATATCCAAGTCATCCTAGTAAATTAATCAATTAATAGCATGAAATATCTATTACCTTAAATATCTTGAGTTCTTATAGGTCTACATAGACTAGTGTGGATCAATACTAATGGTACTATGGTGGAATTCTCCTTAGATTTGTAGCTTATTTTTGTTTTCTTCCCTTGAAGGAATGACTTGAAAAGAGTATTAGGAATATTAGTGATTTTATTAATATGCCTCACTAATTATTTTATATTGATCCTCACCAAATTTTCAAAATTTAGATGTGTAAGTCTTTTATGCCAAAACTAGCTTTTCTCTAATTGATTCATAAAACACTCCTCCCTTTTGGTTTCATGGAACACATATAAGTTTTTATCTACCTTGTGAATATTTACAACTAATTTTATGAATTTGGCTCTTCTCAATTCACATCCTTGATCATGAAAACTTAGAACATTTACTTGCTTACACATTTGGCTAACACTTATAAGATTGTTTTTCAAACCTTATTCATATAAAAAATTTTCAGTTCTAGTATAACCATTATACAAAATTACAAATTATTTTCCAACTATGATAGTAGAATTGTTGTCACCAAAACTCACTGAACCTAAATTGTGTTTTTTGAGAGAAATAAACTTGCTCTTGTCTCCTATCATATGACTTGAGCAACCAATATCTATGTACCATGTCTTTTTTCATCTTTTTGAGTATGTAAGGTAGTTTGAACAAACATTTAATCTTCCTTTGGTGCACTACCTAAATTATACTTCTTCTTTTCTTCAATCTTGGATTTGTCTTCCTTGAACCATTTGATGGTGTCAATGACTTGTATGTCCTTTTTCCAATAGGCCCTCTTGTAGTACTTATATATATGTCATTATTAGTTTTAGTTGTAGCATATAAGCCCATTTATGTTCTTTGAAGAGAAATTAAAATATTTATATCTATGATCATAATGATTACAAGTGTAATAGTACCCATTGAAAACATAACTATAGTTATTTAGTTTAGACATTTCTTTTACTTGACCCTAAAAAACACAAGAATTTTCATCATTAAGTTATTTGTTAGAGTTAGGATTCTACTTGTCCTTAGATAGAATCACATCTATATATGTCATAGCTTTACCTTCCAAATTATCTAATCATTGATTTAGGCCTTTATCTATCATGTCCTACAAATTCTTGACTATTATTTCTAGTTTATCTATATGTATCTTCACACCATCAATGCTTTCATTAATCTCATAATATATTGAGGAAGTTAGATCTAAATTTTTAATTCCTTTATTGTTATTAAATATTTCATTCTCTTTCTCTAGAAATTTTATCTCTAATAAGGCACATACTCGTTCACCTTGAAGATATGTCTCAGCCTCTTAGTCATCCATTCTACTTATGATCACCTTCAAGTGGTTAAACTTGCAAAGAAGGTATGGATTTGATACCAATTGTTAGAGGTAAAATAACTAAGAGGTGGGGGGGGGGTGAAAAATTTATGAAATAAATTCAATTATAATACCAAAACTTCAAACTCTTAACCAATCAACAAAAACATTCATGAAGCATATAAACCAATTATTGCAAAGAACAAAGGAAACTATGCAATATTAACACACATAACCCATGGTTATGTGGGAAACCATCATGGGGGATAAAAATAAATTTCAAGTCAAAAACAAGTGGAATATAGTTGTATAAGATATTTATAAACAAGATACTTTAGTGAATCACCCACTTCATAAGGAGCACCAACCCCTACGTATGAACATGCACCCACTTATCATAGATGTTGAGCACCCACACGACACCTTATGATATAAAAACCTCCATAAATATGATTTAATTTAAATATAATAGATAAAAAAATGAATATAAAATATCTTTAAACCTTCAATCCTTTACACACAAGTAATGCATATAAAATAACCTTTTAGATCACTCTACACTTCTTCGCTCATCCTCAATCTTCAACCCTGCCAGAACACTATAATAACATCCAAAATATGACCTATAAGTCATACACATATTCTTAAACCTGATATTCTCTTCAATCCATCCATAAATCACATTAATACTTATCTTTTATTCACTTATCAACTCTAGAAACCTTCATCTTTTGTTTATGCTCTTTATAGAGCCTTCATGATCACCATCTTCTTGGTCAGCTATAAGACATACCTTAACTCTTAAGGATTATATCAAACTTATAATAAGATAAATTTCACCTAAATATGTCATCCATTTCTTTTATATATCACCCTTAAGCAATAACATCTTTCAATTAGCCCTAAGAATCCCGTATAGGTCCATGGAGACCTATTCATCCTTTTAACACTTCACTCAGCAAAACTAGGAACATAAGACCACTACATGGACCTATATGATTTTAAGTGGTCATCAATACATACCTCTACATATGAAAAACATATCAAACATTTTCCTTGTAAATTTTTTATGTAGTGATCATCTTTTAACTTATATGTGTTATGGATCTAAGAACCAATGGTATCCATGTCATCTTCTATCCTTTTATTGGCTTAAGGTATGTGTTCAAATTGAATGTGGGAAATCTACTGATTGAGAGTGTCCACTATGTCCTTTTATAGTACCAAATTATAATTTTTATACTATAATTAGTTTATAACCTGATTGATGATTAACTGAGAATAAACATAAACTAAGATATGTTGAATATCCCATTATACTGCTTGACAAAATCCTACAATAGGTCCTATTTATTCAACCATGTTATTAGTAAAAAGAGATGATAAAAAATGATTTGGGAATAAGATCCCCCTATGGTGTAAAAAATAATAGGCCTGATCTTGATCCATGAGATGTTAATGACACATCAATATATATCTTCTAGTGCTGCTCCTCAGGAGGTGTTTCTATGGCGATCATGATGGACTCATCTAGGAATGCAAAAGTTAGTGGCTCAATATTTTAAAGGGGACCTTCAACAAGATGATCTATAATTAATTATCCCTTTATGTATTTTTAAATGATATAATCAATCTCAAACTCATTCAAAATCATGTTCCACTTAGCCATGTAACCCTATAAATATATTTTAGATAGTAGATACTTTAGTGGATCTACTTTGGCAATGACTATGGTCTTGTTTTTAAGCATGTAATGACACAATTTTTGGGCTAAAAATACTATAAATAAATAATATTTTTATATTGGAATATAATTCTGTTCATACACTAATAGTGTATGGATTATATATTACATGGCATGTTCTTTCCCATGTTCATCATGTTGGGCTAGCAGTGCCCCTAGGGCATTATTAGTGTTAGATAGGTATAATAGGAATGGCTTCCCTAGAATTGGTGGTAATAGAACCAATGGATTGGATAATTTTTTATTCATGTATTCAAAGGCTTTTTGATATTATACATCCCAAAGAAATGTAATATATTTATTCAATAAATGAGTGAAAGGATGAAATTTATCGATCAAATGCAAAATGAAGCATATTATATAATAGATTTTGCCTTATAAATTATAGAAATAATTCAAAGTGGAAGGTGTCAACATCTTGATAATGGATTATACCTTGGCAAGATCAACTTTGATACCTTGATGATAGATAATAGAGACTAATAATTTTCCTGAAGTGACACCAAAGATGCACTTCTTGGGATTAATTTGTACCATGTACTCATAAAGCCTTTCAATGTCATTTGTAATACAACTAGATCATTTACATGGGTCTTAAATTTCCCCAATATGTTATTGAAATAGTCTTCAATAATATAATACATCATATCATGTAATATAATGGTCATTTCCATTTTATATATGGGCCCAAAATTCTTGAGGTTGAACAAAATAACTTGATAACAAAATCTTCCCTAGGGAGTGGTGAATACTATTTTATGTTGGTCTTCTGGCACAATCCTAATCTAATTATATCCTAAAAACCCATCTTTGAGGGAAAAAATTTCATATCTAGATGTGGAATTAACTATCATGTTGATATTTGGTAGAAGAAAGTCATCCTTGGGGTAGACCTTGTTGATGTCTCTGAAATAAGTACAAATTATGATCCTTTTTAGCTTTTTACTGATAGGCATAATGTTTAAGATCCACTCTAAATAATCAATTGATATGATGCATCTTGATTCCAAGAGTTATTCCAGCTCTTTATTAACTAATATAATAATATAAAAATGCATATTATGTAGTTTATGATTCATGGGTTTGGCATCAAGATGTATAATGAGGTGGTATACAACCAAGGTGGGGTCTAAACCTGACATGTTTGAATAGGTCCTTGCAAATATATCAAAAAACTCACTCAAAATGGGTGTAAAACTTCACATTCATCCTCAATGAGGGACCTACCTAATTTGATCCACTTTGGGTCCTATTGATTCCCAATGTTGACTTATATAGTATCATCTACTAGGAGAGTTTAACCATCTTTCAAAATAGTTGGCAAGGACGTGAATTGGCCAATAATGACAAATTCCTCTAGTTGGACTGGTTCTTCAATCTCTCCCAAACAAGATGAATTTAAATCTCCTAATGGTAATAATGACCATGTAAAAAATAATGTAGGACATTCTTAGACAATTTGATCAAAGGCATGTTGTTCCTCTATACTAAACTTAGACCCAAAAGTAAATTTTCCATTGGTGGTCTCTTGAGTTTCATTCAAAGAAGTTTGAACATCCCCATTTAGTGACACTTGAAATATGTTTTCACTAAGAGACTATCCTTTTATTTACTTTTACCCTGGTCTAAAAGTACCTCAAAGTGGTTTTCACTTTGGGAAGTCAATGATTTATGCTTTTATTTTTGGATAAAGGTGTTAACCTACTCTTCAAAATAGGCTACAGGATTTAGTTTGATAGAAAACCCTTTTTTATGGTCTCCCAATATAACATTGTCTCTTAGGCCTAAAAAATCACAAAAGGCCTTATCATTTTCAAACTCATCTAAAGGTAATGTGGATTCTTGTTTGTCTTAGTCTATAAGTTAAGGATGATAAAGAGGAAGTGGGGAATGTCAAATTATTGGCATAATGGTATAAATGATATATGAGTTGAATAAGTTTGGTACTAGTAAGGTCTTTTTATATGCAATGATCAAAATCTACTCCACTTCCAACATCATTGTCACTAGTCATTGGTTTTAGAGCATGAATAATATATTTGGGGTCACACACAAGTAGTTTAAATTTAAGACCATAAGTTCCTTTGTATCTAGTTATATAAATGGGTTCAAGAGTACCTTGTTGATTTGATCTAAGGCCTTTACCTTCATATGCTTGGCTATCTATGATCATGTTAGGGATGTGATACTTTATACTTCACTATAAATCATCCAATTTATCATTGTATATTTAGGAATCATCATTGGTAAGTTGATCTTATCATTGGATAATGGTAGGTGTAAAAATAATATGTGTTGTTAAATGAAGTTTTCCTTTTCCCTTCCATCATCATTCCATGAAAATTGGTTTAGCTTTGGGATAAAATGCTCTCCTGGACCATTGTCTAAAATGGTAAAATTATTAGACATTTGAATAGGAGGCATATGTGAGGTTGAGTCAATTCTATCAGGTTCTATATAATTGGCCTCTAGTAATTTCACAAGTATTTCTTTGTCTTTTTCCTTATTTTCTATTGGGTCTAGACCAAAATGATAAGTGTAATTTTCATATTTGGCCTCCAAATGTTTGTAGTGTTTATATGGATGTAAATATCCATGGATAGTCACCTCCATCCTTGAGTGATGAAAATTGATACATTGGTGAAATTTTGAAGGGATTACAAAAATTTCATGTATTCATGGTCTACCCAAAATAAAATTATATGATAATTTTAGGTTTAACACATGGAAAAGTGTATCATGGGTTAAAGGCCCAATAATCACTAAAAAAATTATGGTTCATTGTGATTCCCTCTCTTCATTTTCATAGGCATTGATATTAATAGTATCTATTTAAAGGTTAACTATTGTATATCCAAGATGCCAGAGATAATATTCAAACCTGATCCATTAGTTATGAGGACATATTTGACTTTGTGTTGTGTGATGATGACTTCAACATATAATGGGTTATTATAGAGAGGGCCAAGGGATGACATAAATTTGGTTAAAGGTCAACTATTGGCCTAGGGATAGGTGTCCAACCAAATCTTGAAATTTATCTAGTGTAAGGTCATGAGTCACTTGGGATTGTCCTATGAATTCTATAAGGATATTCTTGTGGATGGTAGACATATGCAAAAAATCTAAAATATAGATTTGTATGGGTGTCTTTTAGAGTTGTTCCACAATGTCATACATTTTTCCTTTATAATGGTAATTGGTTTACTCGTAACCATCATATGGGGGTGATGGGCCTAGGATGGTGATTTTAGACCCTTGAGTTATGATTATATAATCTAGATTAGGTACAAGACCATTGTGATTAAGAAATGAAGGAGATGGGATAGAAAGGGTAAGTATTTATTATTATTAAACTTGGCTATGGTCACAAGATGATGAAGAGTTACCAACATAAGGTCCTAAAATGGTAATCCTTGGTTATTATTGTACTTGGCTACATTCATAAGTTGAGAAACAATTACTAGCATTGGTAAGTTGATTGGTATTATTAGATAATAGTCCTGGTCTATTGGCACTCACTCAAAGATTTATGGTAATGGTAGATATATGCCCACCCAAAATATGACCTACAACTTTAATGTATTCATGTGTAACTATGTGGTAAGTCTATTGATTTTTAGGGTCATTTTAGCCTTAGTTCCTTACATTCAGTGGTTGATGTTGTTATTACTGGTGATAATGCTAATAATTTTGTTATTATGGCTAAGGTATTTGTTTTTGTTTTTATTATTGATTGGCATTTTTATTCTATGGAAAATGATTTTGGTAGATACCCAAGTTTTGATTGGAATTAGATGTTATATTATCTAATTGATTCTCTCTAGTTTCCAACATATTTTGAATGAGGTGATTTAACTACACATAATGACATATAAAATGTCCATGAAAATGATTTTATTCAAATAATTCATGATATTTTTACCAATCTAGATAAGGTATTCAATTATAAAAGTGTTTTAGAGTCAACCAACTAATCATATTGGATGTAGCTAGTTTGTGAAACACTACTTTAGTAGGCTGACCAAGATCACTAAAGACTCTAAGAGTGGGTATTATTATTGACAAAGGAGTTTTAAAAGGTGGAAGTTGTATAATTTGAATATTTATCCTAGGTTTATCCATATAATGCATGATGGATAGGCTACATTTATGGAATAAGTGGTATTTGTGGCATAGGCTAAGAAGATGGTGTTTAAACTATTTGAACATGATACAATTCAGTTGCTCAATTATAATAATAGTTAATTATTTTGAATAAGATATTAATGACCCATTTAATGTTATTATGCAAAAATAAATTCAATAATTCTTTTGGTGTAATGTTATGATGCAAAAAATACCTCCAAATACCTTCTTTGTATTGTTATAATGATCATTAGTTGAGAGAGAACCAAGCCAAAGCCAAGCCCAATATTGCTAAGGTGAAAAGGAGAGATGATGCAAGGAGAACCATTTTTATTTATTCTTTTATAACATGACCAATAACATCCATCCATGGAAAACATACAACTTTTTCTCTCAAGGAACGTAAATAATGGTTGTTTTGTCTTCTATTATTAGTTACTTGTATTTTTTTCTTGCTCCTTGAGTGTCTAGGCTTGAGATGTTATTTTTATTAGTGTATTTTTTTAATTTTTAATCTTACTAACAAAATAATAATCTCACATCTTGGATTTATATTAATCACATAATGGCATGCCTAGTGGTAAATTCACCCCACAAACTTCTTTTAGCTACTTTTTAGGATGTTTTACTAACCATTATTATGACATGTTTTTGATTCAAACACAAAAAAAAGTGAAGTTTGAGCTATAAAATGAGGAACAAGGATAAAAAATGATCATAAAAAATTAGGGTTGATCACTGGAATTGGAGTTGATTGAAGGAATCGACAACAATCTCTATGTCAAAAACACAGTCAAATTAAAAACCAAAAATGTAGTAAAAATCAAAAAATTACTGCTTTTCTTGGGGCATAACAAGCTATTTATTGCATATCTAACTCTATTATTTTGGGGTAGTGATAAGTTTTGAGTTTTAAAAAAAAATTGTCAAGTTTTTTCTATAAAAATATGTTTATTTTTTTAGTTTCAGGAATCAATAATGATCACAACAAAATCGATGTCGATCACAGGAATCAACCATGATCCTTGCTAGTTGTCAATGATTTCTCTTTGTTTTTATTTTTTTAAAACCTAAGTGTTAAAATTTTGTGTTTATATTAAGATAAATTATAAGAATATAAATTTGGCATAAACACAAATTAATCCATTGACTTGTTTGTAGGGAATTAGGCCAAGAAGAAAGAAGTTTGGATGATTTTTAATCATTTTTTCATTTTTCAAAGTCAAAATTTTACAAAGGTTAAAACTCATTCACATTTGGTTAAAGTGGTTTAAAATTCACTTAAATTTTTTTATTTTAGCATTTTATAAGCTTTTAGAAGTGTA
The DNA here is from genome assembly GCA_037957365.1 of Torreya grandis. Taxonomy (NCBI): domain Eukaryota; kingdom Viridiplantae; phylum Streptophyta; class Pinopsida; order Cupressales; family Taxaceae; genus Torreya; species Torreya grandis. The sequence continues at coordinate 38,781 of JARHVA010001942.1, read as the reverse complement.
AACAAGGAAAAGGGGCCAAAAATCTCAAAAACATTTTGATTTAGTGTTAGTAAAAATAACATACATCTTTAGTTAGAGTTTTTAAGGGATTTTTTGATTTTTGTTTATCCTTTAAACTAGTTTAAAATTACTTAGATAAGATTATCTTAATTTTGGAAAACACAAATTTTAGTGTGTATGCTTTCCCCTGTCCCCTTTCGGTAACTCAAGTAACTAAAATCATTTAATGTATTGAATTTATTTTTAAAAGTTGTTTAAGAAAGAATGTCATGTATGCTCTCCCCAATATTTGAGTGACTTGGGTGTTTCAAAAGTGACATTTAAAGTTTTTTCCACTTTTTAATTTATTTATTTTATACACTTATCTTGTGGGAAGGAGTTCATCACCACTCCATGAGTTCTTTAGGGGTGTGTTGACCTAGGGTTTCATCTCCCAACATCATACAAACACTACTCTATGGTGTGGTATAAAAATTGGGAAAACTATTAGATGGGATAACAGTGAGCGATTAACTTGACCATTCTAATGGATACCCAAGCCGTGAAACAACTAGACATCATACTCCACTAAGAATTACATGGATGGAGTTAATATATATAGGAATAGACCCTTGCATAGTAAGCTAGGTGGTTTGTATTTAATTGACACGATTGCACCCTGGTGTTAGCCACACTTAGGACCATATAGTACACATAAAACTTATAGATTTTTAGTCTAACACCACTTTCCATGGAATTTCATACCAAATGTCAAGTGCTCCTCACTCTAAGTTCATGCCATATACTAATGCTTGAGAGATAGAGAGGGTATAAAAAATATATCTACACATGTAATTTAATTTTTTGTATTAACACTTAATTCCTCATAAGCATTGGTATATCAATGGAAAATTTGGCTGAAGCTATGCACACTTATGTTAGTTATAGGGATAAGATGATCCATTTATGCTACTTATATTTTATTTAATATACATATGTGTTTTTGAGACTTGAAACTATTTATTTTTTAAAAAATGAGTCATAGAGAATAACATGTTTTTTTACCACTTTAGCCTAAGAGGCATTATTCTATGCATTTGGTGTCAACTTATGCCTTATAATTTCCATTCCAAAACATTTGAGTGAGTTGCTTGTTTAAATAGGTAATCATTATGATACATGTTTCATCCCACGTATTTGCCTTAGAGTTTTGAAAACCATTACCATACCTTTTTATTAAAGTAGCATCATTACATTACTTATATTATTTGAAAAACATTACCTTATTTCAAACCAAGTTTGAAACCATGTATGCCTTTGGTCTAAAATTGGTGTCATTATGAAATCCATTTAAGGAATCCAATTATTTTAAATCCAAGTCAAAATTTGTCTTGTGAAGTTCAAATTCAAAATTACTAGTCTACACCTATGTCTTGCTTCATTTTGGCTTGGGTGTTTACCTCTCACCTTTGAATTGTGCAACTTGGATTAATTAATTTCTTGATTTAAAGACATATTTTTCTTAGATCTAGGAAGTGGTCTATTTTTATGTGTGATTTTCATCTATTTATTTCCGTGAACTAAGGTAAAAACTCTCTTTTCAAGTACAACCTTCAACATGGTCAGTTGACATTGGAGTCTTGCTTATCACTTGGGCTTGAATGCTTTACTCATTGCTCTTACTTTGAATACTTGAGATTAACTTTCCCAATTAGTTTTAGGCATGTGCCTAGAGTTAATGTATTATACCAAGTTTAATTTAGTTTTATAATCCATGTGTCGATATTGAATCAATTTGTTTTAAATTATTTTAGGGTTAGATTAATTGCCTTACATTTTTTACCTCAACCTAGTCTATTTTAAAGTCTAGCTTTGTGCCTTGTTTCTAAAAACCTAGCATTTGCCTTTTAGTTTTTAGACCTAGTTTTTTTCAAATTATATATTTATGCCTTATTACCAAATACCTATCCTTTTCCTTAGCTTTTATATGTAATTCATACCATTTTGAGTCTATCTTTGTGCCTTATTTCCAAATACCTAGCACCATTTTCATTTTAGACCTAGATTAGATTTGTTCAAAACACTTTGCCAAAATCAAGATTTAAACTTACCTTCCATTTTACCATTTGTGTGAAATACATTAGACCTTAGAGATATTTAATACCAAGATTATCATTGATGATTTTAAGTTTAAGTTTAAGTTGTTTCTAGGTAAGTTTAAGTTGTTTCTAACAATAGATCGAGTTTTCCCTTTAGACCCAATTTCTAGACTTACCAAGCATCAACCAATTATTTTAGACCATATTTCAATATTTTTTTGAAATCTATACCTTTTATTCATGAGGAATTAGTCATATATTTTGATATGCCTTGTTACACATGTAGTGGAATTATGTACAATCTAGATTATGAAAACGTAGTCACAATTGTTGCCTTTGTTCAAGACCCATATAGTGATGACAAAGTTTGTGAAATAGAACCATATCCTACTTACACTACTCAATATGATTAACAAGGCCAATATCAATTTTTACATTACCTATTTAATACACCTCTTTATCTAGGTGAGGCGTAATAAAAAAATAATCCAATACCTTGCTAGTGTGTCCTCTATCAAACAAGTCTAATAATAGCCTTACTACATTACCATGTCATTGACATATGATCCATACTTATTTGATCTTAACTTGATTATAAATAAGGATGATGTTTTTTCTATAGATATAGAGGTAGGGTCCAAGTTTATAGAAGACTTTCCCCATGAAAACCTACCTAGTCTAGTTAGAGTGCCTAGAAATGTACCTTATACCAAAACTATTGAATATGCATCTACTAGTTACCCTCAGGAACTCATGTTGATGTCCCAAAAGATAAAAATATGATTTTTAAGGGAAAGGGCCTCATGGAGGACCAATTCATGCAAATGCAACAAGCATATTAGACTTATCTTAATTGAGCACAAAATTTCAATACTATGGCCATATCAAATACTCCACTTATAGAATTAACTCCTTTAATAAGAGTGTTATTTGATTCTTTAGGTCATGATAATCAAATTATGGACCCATTTAACCAAATTACTTTATTATGTGACATGTTTAATGTCCCATTCATTAAGGAAGTGATTGTTGCCTCTACTCATGACCATGTTCTAAATATAATGGATAACACGTAAGTGTCTTCCAATTTAGGCCAAAGTGAGGTAAATACACCACCAAATAATCTAAAATAATTTCCTCTAGAAAATACCATGAGTGGTTTACAACATCAGGGGGTATGAATGCTTACTTCCAAACCAAAATATGTTACTCCCACTCCTCAACCAACTATTTCTTCAAGCACACAAAAATAGGGGATAAGTAATCAGGCACTAGCTAATGTTTTAACCTAACAAGTGATGAATTTTATCCAACCTTAATAGGTGATGGCTAATATTATGAAACCATACGCATAAAAAAATTTACCACCTCATCAAATTTAGAACATTATGCCACCTTAATAAGGGGTGACAAATGTTCTACCTCAATAAGTAGTGATAAATGTACCTCAATAATTATAAATGTTGTCTAATCAATAATGCATTTATATTGGTTAATGAAAAATTCCCAACACCCAACAAGAATCCAATTCAAAATAGGTATTTTTTCAATAAAGAGGTGCCAATGTCCAACAAGTACTTATTAGGCAATGATTAAATTTTACCTTTCATGTGCTATATATTCAAAGAGAGGACCTTGCTCAACAATAAATACCATTTATTTAGCTAGGTTTGATGAGTCAAGAAAATATCCATACTCTAACTCAATAGGCACAATACCTTCTATAAATCCATATACTTACATCATAATCATAATTCCCTCAAACCCAAGGCCATATTATGAATCCAAACTAGAATATTTACCAACAATGCATGCAGTATTAAAAACCTCATCCTAATACATGGATGCATATTCCTAGTTGATTAATCTATTAAAAAAAAATTCAATAATAATTCATACCTTCATTATACCTTGATCAAGGTAATCCACCTTTGAACACCTAGGCAAAATCACAACCAATTATTTGATCAATTTTATTAGACCAAGAACTATAGTAGATGAAGGATGCAATTGCATCCATTCAAATGGGAAACTAGACTAATAAGTTCAAATTGGATGATGTGTGTTCATACCCATTTAACATAGAGTATGTTCAAATACCATTTCCACTAGGTTATGAGCCTCTAAATTTTGATAAGTACAAGGGTAAATGAGACCCTAGAGAGCATCTAAAAGAGTTTTTTGTTTCTTGCCAACCAATGGCCTATAGTGACATCTACCTAATTATCATTATTTTTAAAGTCTATATGGACAAGATTTGGAGTGGTTTTTTAAGTCTCCAAAGAACTCAATATCAAACTTTGTGATCTCTTAGATAAGTTTGTACAACATTTATTCTACAATATCAAGCATGAGATTTTAGTAGTAGATTTGAGTTAGGCCAAGCATAAAGTTGGTAAGATATTTGTGATTTAATTATAGAGAAGGAGATCACTTAATAGTTACTTCACCCATGATATATTAGATAAATAATTGGTAGCTATGTTTACCAAAAAATTGCATAATGAAATATCTTATCGCTTGGATATTTAGTGTGATCATACATTCAAGAAGATCATTAAGAAAGGCATAAATATTGAAAATTCCCTCATCAAAAAAGGGATTATAAAGTTATCTTCTTGAAACCAAAATAATATCCAAAACCAAACTCAGGCCCAAGTCAAAACCCTATCCTACTCCAAGCACAAGCATCTACACTCACTCAAGCTAATAATTATGAAAAACCCAATCCATAAAACTATAAAAAGAATGATATGAAAAACCCAATCCATCTTCAATTGATACAACCACCACCTTTGAAAACCATCCTCCAAGAATAAGACCCACTCCTAGAATCTTTAATGACCTTACCTAGCCTATTGAAGTAGTGTTTTATAAATTATCCATGGCCAATATGATTATTTGGCCAATTATAAAACACTTTCCTAAGGGAATAACTTATCTAGATTAGTACAAAGAGCATGAGTTCTATGAATACCATCATGTTCAGGGACATTCTATATGCTATTGTGTGTATTTGAAGCAACTCATTGAGAATATATTTGAAAATAGAGAGATTTAATTAGATAATAGATCATTTATGTCCAACCAAAAATTGGGTATCTACCAAAATAATTATCTAAAGCATAAAAATTCCAATAAGTAATAATAATAATGAAGACCTCAGTGACAAAAACAACCATAACATCAATAGTAGTAGTAGTAATAGAAGTAATAACATCAACTACAAAATGGAAGGAACTAAGGTTAAAATGACCCAAATAACCAATAGACCTATCATGTAGTTGTACATGACTACAATAAAGTTATAGGTCGTATTGTGAGAGGTCATGTATCTACCATTACCATCAATCCTAGACCAAATGCCAATAGACTAGGACCATTATCTAAAAATGCTAATCAACCTACCAATGTTGGTAATCATTAATTGACTTGTGACCACATCCAAGTGCAATAACAACCAAGGATTAACATCTTAGGATGTTATGCCGATAACTCTTTCTTTCCCTATGACCACATCTAAGTGTACTATCAATTGAGAATTATCCTCTTTGGCCCATCTCCATCTTTTTCTAGTTACAATAATCTTGTACCCTATCTAGATTGCATAATCTCAACTCAAGGTCTAAAATAACCATCCTAGGACCATAAACCCTTAGTAATGAATCAATCTAACCCACTATGTTAACTAGGAGTAAGATAATTACTATTATTAAGGAAAATACGTATGATATTGTGGAAAAAGTCCAAAATACATCCACAAAAATTTTTATCCTATATTTATTGCATACATATACCATCCACAAGAATATCCTTACAAAACTCCTAGGCCAATCCCAAGTACCTAACAACATCACACCAGAAAAATTTCAAGATTTGGTTAGACACCTATCCCTAAGCCAATAGTTGAACTTGAACTAAAGTGATATGTCATCCCTTGGCCCTCTCCATAATAACCCATTATACATTGAATTTTTTATCATATGGAATAAGGTTAAACATGTCCCCATAAATAATGGATTAGGCCTAAATATTATGTCTCTAAAGCTCATTAAGGATTTGGGATACACAATAGTTTACCTTCAAACAAAGACTATTACTATTAAGGCTTATGACAATGAAGAGTGGGAATCACAAGGAACCATAAGTTTCCTAGTGATCATTAGGCATTTAACCCATGATATAATTTTTTATGTGTTAGACCTAGATTTGTCATACAATTTGCTTTTGGGTAGACCTTGGATACATGAAATGCATTTAATACCTTCAACATTGCACTAATGTATCAAGTTTCCTCACTCTATGATGGAGGTCACTATCCATGGATATTTACAAACATATGAACACTAAAAACATTTGGAGGCTAAATATGAAAGCTATAATTACCATTTTGGTCTAGACCCAATGCCAAAGAAGGATAAAGTCAAAGAGATACTTGTTGAATTGCCAAAATCCAATTGTATAGACCCTGATGGCATTGCCTCAACCTCACATATTCCTCCTATTTAAATGTCTAATGGTCTAGGAGAGTGTTTTACCTATGACACATTCCACATAGACTTCAACAGAACCCTCAGACATATGGAAGACCTCTAGGCTAATTTTTATGGAATCGTGATGAAAGGGAAAAGGAAAGATTCATATTAAAATGCCTATTATTTTCACACCAACCACTAGCCAAGAATAAGACACACTTTCCAATGATGATTCTTGGTTATAAAATGAAAAATTGGATGATTTATACCACAATAAAAAGTATCCCATCCCTAATAGGGTCATGAATAACCAAGCATATGTAGCTAGAGGCCTTGATCCAAGTCAATAGGGTACTATTGAGCCCATTTCTATGACTAGATATAAAGGAACCCATGGTCTCAAATTTAAACCACCTAGGGGTGACCCCACTTATCTTATTCATGTTCTAATGATAATGACTAGTGATGATGATGCTGGAAACAAAGTAGAGTCTGATCATAGCATTTATGAAGACCTTATTAGTACTAACTTATTTCACCCATATACCATTTGTACTATTATTCTAGTAATCTAACATTCCCCACTTCCCCTTTACCATCCTCAACTTATAGACTAGGACCAAAAATAATCCATAGTACCTTTAGATGAGTTTGAGAATGATGATTTCTTTCCTAATTTTCTAGACCTAATCATTGGGAGACCACAAATAAGGGTTCTCTATCAAACTCGATCCTACATCCTATTTTGGAGAGCAAGAGAACAACCTTAGACAAAAACAAAAGAATAAAACATTGAGGTCCCAAATTGAAAACCTCTTTGAAGCACTTTTGGATTAGGGTAAAAGTAAAGAAAAAGGCCAGTCTCTTGGTGAAAACCTATTTTAGGTACCACTAGACGGGGATGTTTTCCTTTTTTTGAATGAAGCTCATGAGACCACCAATAGTGAAGTTGCTTTTAAGTCCAAGTTTAGTATAAAGTAATAATATGCCTTGGATCAAATTATCTGAGAATGTCCTATAGTATTTTTTACATGGCCATTGTTACCATTAGGATATTTAGATTCATCTTGTTTGGAAGAGCTTGAAGACCCAGTCCGACTAGAAGACTTTTCCATTGCTAGCCAATTCATATCCTTTTTAACTATTATAGAATATGGCTTGGATATCCTAGTAGAAGATACTATCGAAGTCAACATTAGAACTCTAGAGGGCCCAAAGTGGATCAAATTAGGTGCATCCCTCACTGAGGAGGAATGTGACATTTTTATAGCCCTTTTATGGGATTTTTTTGACATATTTATAGGGACCTATTTAGACATGCTAGGTTTGGACCCTACCTTGGTTGTATACCATCTCATTATAGATCTTGATGCCAAAACCATGAAATAAAAACCACTTAAGATGTATATTGATATTGTTATGTTAGTTAAGAAAGAGTTAGAAAAACTCTTGGAAGTGAGATGGATCAGACTAATCTACTATTCAGAGTGGATCTGAAACATTATGCCTATCAATAAAAATCTAGAAGGGATCAAAATCTACATTGATTTTAGAGGAATCAACAAGGCCTACCCCAAGGATGAATTTCCTCTACCAAATATTGACATGATAGTTGACTCCACAACTAGGTATGAAATACTTTCCCTCATGGATGGTTTTTAAGGATATAATAAGATTAAGATCATGTTAGATAATCAACACAAAATAACTTTCACCACTCCTTGGGGAATGTGTTGCATTTTGGCTATGCTATTTTCCCTCAATAATTTTAGGGCCATCTATCAAAGGGCCATGACCATTATATTTCATGACATGATGCATGATATTGTCGAAGACTATGTTGATGACATATTGGATAAATATAAGACTCGTGAAGATCATCCAAATGTACTAAAAAGGATATTTGAAAGGCTTCATGAGTACCAGGTTTGACTTAATCCCAAAATTTTCATCCTTAGTGTCTCTTTAGGTAAATTTTTAGGATTTATTATCTCTCACCAAGGCATTAAAGTTTGTCTTGCCAAGGTACAATACATTACTAAGATCCCACCACCTTTCAATTTGAAGTATCTCCAATTTATCAGATGCTTCATTTCATAGTTGGAAAATAAATGCCATCCCTTTACTCACTTATTAAATAAATGTATTACATTTATTTAGAATGAATAATGTCAGAAAGTCTTTGAATGCCTAAAGTAATACCTTACAAATCCACCTATTCTATTACCACCAATGCTAGGGAGGCCATTTATACTGTACCTATCTACCACTGATAATGCCATAGGGGCACTTGTATCTCATCATGATTATATGCCAATATAAAAAGCTTGTTTAGCTATGGTCTTTGTAGTCCAAAAGATCCATCATTATATTCTTAACTATAATACCCTAGTCATTGACAAATTTGATCCACTCAAATATCTTCTATCAAAAATAACTTTATAGGCCCACATGGAAAAATGGATCATTATTCTAAGTGATTTTGAGATTGAGTATATCAATTAGAGTGTTATATAGGACAAGTAATGGTAGATAAACTTATTGAAGCTCCCCTTTCAAATATTGAACCACTCACTTTTGCATTCATAGACTAATCCATCATGACCATCCTAGAAACACATCTTAAGGAGTAGTAATAAAATATATATTTTGATGGGTCATTCACATCTCATGGATCAAGAGTAATAATATTATTTATTACACCATAGGGGGATCTCATTCTGAAATCATTTTGTATTAGCTTTCCTTGTACTAATAACATGGCTTAATATGAATCACTTATTACATGGCTTTGTCAAGCAGTATAATGGAACATTCAACATCTCTTGGTCCATGGTGATTCTCAGCTAATCATCAATTATGCTACAAACCATTTATAGACTAAATATGATAAGTTGGTACCATACAAAGCCATGGTGTACATTTTCAAATAATATATTACCCATAGTCAGTTTGAACACATCCCTCAAGCCAATAACAAGACAAGTGATGACATGGCTACCATTGGTTATTTGATTCAAAGTATAAACAAGTCAAAATACTATCAGTTCTTCATTAATCATCTTATAACACCCCTTATGAACCTTTGACCATTTAAACGATTTGTGACATTGTTGGTCCTAGTTCTATTTAGTATTCAAACTTATATAACTACCTTCATGAATTTCTACCCTACCTTTAATGTAAGAAACAAAAATATTTCACACACCAAGCCTCTTGATATACCCTACTTATCCCAACCCTTTACCATATAATCTTTAATGGAGCTTTGTTTCATTATTTGAATTTGATAGAAGCCACATTAGCATTGTAGGAAGTTCATGAAGGAGTTTATGGAGCCCACACCACTAGGGCCATCCTTTCAAAAAAGATGTTACATACTAATTAATATTGGCCTACCATGGAAGCATATTAGCTACTTATGTAAAAATATGTAACAAATGTAAAAGGTATTAAAATTTGATTCATGCTCTAGACATAACACTCAAACCTATGACTACACCATAACCATTTTCATGTGGGGACTCAATCTCATCATGATGATTAACCCTAACTCCTCAGATGGTCATAATCCTATTCTTATCACTACTAAGTATTTAACTAAGTATTTTGAAGATATCTTGATAAATTATGTGACTAGAAACATAGTTATAAATTCATCTTCAACCATCTCATTTGTTGCTATGGTATCCTATGTGACATTATATTAGATAATTATAGATCATTTAAGAAGGATGTTAAAGTAGTCTATGTCAAGTTTAACATTACCCAACATGTTTCCACTGCATATTACCCACAAGGTAATGGCCAAGCATAATAATCTATTAATACCATTATCAATATTATTAATAAGATTATTAATGATGTTGGCCATGATTGACACTTGTAGATCTTCTGCACCCTCTAGGCTTATCTTACTAATTACCATAATCTAACATGAGCCACACCATATCCCCTTTTCTATGGCATTGAGTCCATTCTTCCCATTGAGGTTGAGTTACCTACTTTATGTATCTTTTTGAAACACATCCTTGATGATGAGGATTATCGAGTCACTCGATTGTAAGAGTTGGAGTTACTAAGAAAAACACATGGCTATTATAAATAACCTTCATGCATATCAAAACTAGCTATATGGTTAGTATAATTAGTATGTTAAGCATAGAGAGTTAGAGCTTGTTGATCTCATCCTTATAAAACTATAAGAACAACATGTCTAGTAACAATAAGAAAGACAAGGTGAAGCCTAATTGGATAGGCCCTTATGTCATTGTTGCTGATTATGGCTCTAGAGCTTACAAGTTAGCTATAACAGACATAGATGACCTTGATGAGCCCATAAACATAATACATCTCAATATTTAATTTAATTTTGAGACCCAAGTTATTATATATTAAGATAATTTATGTTGTACTATAATATCACCTTCCTTGTACCATATCATATATAGTTCCTTCCATACCTTACCTATTAACCAAAATTTATTTTACCCCACCTTTCCCCACACTTTGTGAACTTAGTTATGATCCAATGGTTCATTCATCACCTTTAATAAGGGGATTTATATGAATTTTTAATAGCTGATTTAGTATTCATAAAAAGATGGTATCTAGAGTAGTATGATAGTGGCTTGGCAATCACATTCTTTATTATTGTAATGTTCTATCTCATTCTCGATGCTACTAATTATAACCACCTTTGGGAAAATTAGTATCATTAACCCATGCCATTTTTTCATAATTATAAATACCTATGGAATAATTAGGAGAAACACATTTTCCATAAATTACCACATCACCTTGCCATTATTATTGATATACTATGTCATTTGCCTAAATTCACAAACTTGCTATTACCTAGTCAGATTATTCTATTGTAAGGCAAAACTATAGTGACTTGAGGTCTCATTTGGGACTATGTGGGTAGTGATTGAGTTACGTTGAAGTAATCTCAGTCATCCATTTTCCCATTCTCTCACCATTTTGAGAGTAATTAATTTTGAACACTCTCATCATTTTATGAGTAATTTAAGTTTGAAAACTATCACCATTTTGTGAGCATGTTTAAGCCATGCTCTTGCCATTTTGAGAGTTGGACCATTTTGTATCTCATAATTCTTGATATATTTTAGATTCTTAAAAAAATCTAAAACCATTTAAAAACTTTTATAAAATCTTTAAAATATCACAAAATCATGAAAATTGGCTTAGAATTTCCATGTGAGATATAAATCCATCATAATTGTTTTTGGGATGGGATATCTCATCTATTTAGTTTATTTATAGACCATCTTGGTATTTTTATTCCCATTTATGGGAGAAATACATTATCTTGGGGTTCATATGGATTATGTAGTAATCACTTAGATACATGAGGTATCTCTTGTTTGTCCAACTGCACCATCCTTTCTTTTTTGACCACTTCTTTGCCTTAAGGATTTTGGGACTCCTAACTATTTCACAAGTAACCACTTGTATTTTAGTTTACCCATCCTTATTGGACTTAAACATAAACTCTCTCCATTTTGTGATATTATAATATGAGCATTATTCATTTAAGTTTGATGCACTAATGACCATTTGCCTTTTCTTACGCTCCCACCATTTTATGAGAAACTATTTCCAATACTCTAATAATTTTGTAAGTTATTTACATTATCACCATTTTGTGAGTTATTTACGCTCTTTCCATTTTGAAAATATCTTCCATAAAGCCTCAAATTCATAAATTCAGAGCCATGGTTAATAAATGGGATATCTATCCCATATATTAATTGTTTGACCCTCCTTAACTCAACTAGGGTTAATATAAAATTAATTGTAGTTAACTCTAACCTATTACACTTTGGTTAGAGTTAGTTTAGAAGGATATAAATACAAGGCTTCACCTATTGTTTAATAATATATTTTTGTTCAATGTTATTATTCAAAAATACCTTTTAAGAAGCTCTTTTGGTGTAATATTATGATGCAAAATACCTTCAAAGACCCTCTTTGTAGTGTTATCATGCTCATTTATTAAGACAGAGTCAAGCCAAAGCCAAAGCCAAGCCCAACATTTTAAAAGTGAAAAGGATAGATTATGAAAGTAGCACCATTTATAACTATTCATTGATCATATGACTGAGCACATCCATCCATGACTAACATACAACTCTTGCTATCAAGAAAGGTAAATAATGGCTATTTTGTCTACTATTGATAGTTACTTATATTGTTCTCTTTCTCCTTGAGTGTATAAGTTAGAGGTGTTATTTTTATTAGTTTGTTTTTATTTAGTTTTAATAATACTAACATGATACTAATCCACACTTTTGGATTATTATTGATCTCATTAAAAACTCCTAGATCAAGTTTTCCCTATTTTAGACATTCAGAAACAACCACCCTTTTCCTAGTGCCAGACTCTACCTCCCATCCTTCTCTTAGTCTATAATATTTATTTTTAAATTTAAAACCACTTATAGGATAAATACCATGACTATTAGAACATAAATGAATTAAAAATGTGAGAGGAAAACTAAAAATTATACCTGCAATTTAAATCAGAGTGGATTGAAGGTTTATATTTCTATTATCTATAACAATGTAAATTCTATGATTTGAGGCCTAATTGACTTGTAGCCAAGGTAAATATTTTTATTATTGATTTTAACCACATTACAAACATGTAATATCATTTATAGGAGGAAAATGAACATTATTTACCCCTGTGGTAGGGCCACATAAGCTATCTTACTATTGGTTGATGTTTACATGACCCTTTTACACCAAGGGTTGAGATTTAAGACTTCTATTATTATTATAAAATTTTATTATAGAGATGTTATTTTTACCAAAAGTATTTTATGATCATTTTTCTTAAAATTTTCACTTACATGAGGAATTATTGACTTGGTTTTAGTCTACACCATGTTGTTTTGATAATATTATCTTGTCTTTTGGGGATACTTCTATTTTTATTCAACATGATGTGTTGATTCCAAGGAAACATCTAAAGTACATGGGTTAGTTATGTTCACATCATGCATAAGTACTTCATTCAAGCCTAACTTGAAATTAGTAAATCTAGTTTCATCATCTTGAATGTAATTCACATGATGCAAGAGATTAAGAAACTTATTTTCATACTCTAAAACAAACATTATTCCCTTCTTTAACAGCTAAAACTTTATAATTTTATGTTCTTTAAAGAAACTATTTAGGTATCTTTTTTTTTGAATTAGGTTTCTCATGAGAGAGTCATGGAAACATAACCCTTGAGAGTACACAAGTGGTTCCACTATAAATCAATATCACCCACCAATTGGTAGGCTCCTATGAAATCTTTAATATTGGAGGCCATATTATGTAGAGTGAGATATTTATATAGGTTAATCAACCATGCCTCAATGACATCCCTAATAGAGAATGTGAGAGGAGGAATATTTTTGAGCTTCTTGATGATGGTATCCATAGTATCTTTTTGCCTTGGATTCTCATTTTGAAGCTGTTCTTCCTGTATATTTTCAACATTGGTTAACCTTTGACCATAACCTTCCATCTGCACTTGAATGTTATGTAGTATAATTAAAATGCCATTAATAACTGTAGACACTAGATTTTGGCCACATTTATGCCTAAACTAGGATTTAGTTTAATTTATAGTAAATGACACAATCTAAACCTATAAATCACCTAAATGCCCAAATTCATCTACGTAAGAGATTTAATTGATTAAAAACATGGTGAGGCTTTATTATTTGGGGTATTACCTTATATGTACTAATGACCTAGTTTGGTTTCAACCCTAGTCAAAATATGACCTAGTAATTTGACATTCTTGGCCTATTGAGCTATTAATTAAAAACATTTAAAATAATTACCCAAACCAAAAGACATTAAGCTAGATTAATTAAAAAGTAAATCAAAATTAACATTTCTAAGTAAAAATTCCAAGTTGAATTAGTGAATTTCATTTATCTAAAAATGATTTTTTATCCAAATATGAAGTCAAAGGTCAAAGGAGCTAATAAAGTGATTTATTAATTCCTAAATATTACAAAAGGATGAGTCATAACCTCCCAAATATCTAAAGTAAGTTGTCATGGCTCATAAATATATAAAACTGAGGTATTAAGATTTCATGAGTGCTTTGACCCAACCTAAGGTTAGCTAAACTCAACCTAGGTTATTTTAGACTCAAATAAGGTTATAATTTAACCTAAGCTCCCTAGGTTTATAGTTAGTTATAAGAGATTTAAAAACAAGTGTGCACACCATATACCAACAAGCTTTTATTTGTAAGGTTATTTTTTAGGAATGCCTTCAAGAAGCCATTGAAAGTAGTGTTATAATTCCCATTTTATGCCAAGATTCACACCAAACCAAGAAAATAACAAATAAAAACTATAAGTGACCATTGGATACATACCACCATGGAGAAGCATTAACAAGAGTATCTCATGTCATATACTGAGCACAAACATCCTTATGCTAAAAAGTGGACATCCACTTCGATAAAAGAGGTAAAATTCTTGAGTATTTTTATCTTTATTTTGTGACTATTCATTATGTTATGATCCCCTTAGTTCATAGGCAAGAGTGTTTAGTTATATTATATTATCATGCATGGATTTTTATTATCTTTACTAACAAAGAACTAATCAAAATTTATGTGCCCCTTAGAGTCCTAAGATATGTAATGGCATGCCCAGTGGGATAATGCATCCTATATGACCAAGAAGAATGATGTGAAACCTTTAGTTTTTCTAACAAGAGAATTTAATTATTCAAGTTTAGAGTTTTGTGCTTGAAAATCCCATCATTATACTTTTTTTTTAATCGGTAGCTTCGCTCTATGTAATGAAAACTTCACCATTTTTGTTATCTATTTATGATCTTTATTTGTGTAGAAATAATGATTTTGAAATGGAAACTTCAACCTGATAAATAATGAAATAACTAACTAGAAATGATGACATCAACCCTGATAAATAAAGACTTTGACAGGTAAAATTACATTTTATTTTAGCGACTTCACCTATTTTCATCCTGTAATCAGTGACTTTGCCAGATCTAATTGAAGGTTTCACCTTGTTTAATGATGATTTCACAAAAATATAGTCTTTGTTTATTTGTGTTTGTAATAAAAAAATGGATTCCCTAAGAATGGTGGATTTTTATATTACATAAATGACAACTTCACCTTGTGTTTTCAAAAACTTGAGAGTTCAAAATGGAATGTTGTTTATTGATTTGCTTTTTGGCCTAAGTACAAGCAAACCCCCTAATATTTTTTTAGGAACCAAGGTGGATAAAGAGAGGTTTAAACACTTCTAAATATCACATACACTTTCTTTTGGTTCTTAAAATCAACCTAATCAAACCTGTCTTTTAGCATTTCAAAGTTTTTACAAGTGCAGAGAAGGCCAAGAGGTTAAAATTTTAGTCACATTTGAGTTAGTTAAATTAAAAAGAACATACACTTTAGTTAGAGATCTTAAGAAGTTTTTAAATATTTGTTTCTTCTTTTTTTATTAGATAGTTTCAAATTTCATAGATTAACTTCTTTATTTTTGGAAAACTAAGAACTATTGCATGTATGTTCCCCTTGTCCCGTATAAGTAACTCAGGTGACCAAAATTCTTGGTTTATTACCTTGTATATTTAGTCTTGTCAGAAAGAATGTTGCATATGCTCTCCCTAAGCTCTAAGTGACTTGGGGGACCTAGAAATTACCTCTAAAGCCTTTACATTTTCATTTATTTATTTTATTACATTTGACTTATGGGTGGGAATTCATCACCTCCTCACAAGTTATTTAGGGGTGTGTTGACCTAGGGTTTCATATCCCAACATTGTACCAACCCCACACCATGTTGGGGCATATAAATTGGGTACATGACATTGGGATTGCTTGGGGGTTGAGTAACTAGCCTCTCTAATACTAATGAAAACCTAGGTCAGTTTTCACTAAACATTGGACTTCACTAAGCAGTACATGTTTGAAGTCATTGTGCAAAAGAATAGACTTCTGCATAGTAAGTTAATGAGTTTGAACCCAATTGACATGATATACCATTATGTTAGCCATACTTCAGATAATTTATTGCATTTCAAAACTTATAAATTTTAGTCAACCATACTTATTACATAATTTCTTGCTAAATAATGAGTGTTCCTCACTCTAAGTTCCATCACGTACCAATGATTGAGAGATAAAGGGGGACCTAAAAACTCTACCTACACCTATTCTTTAATTTTTTGGATTTAAAATTAATTCCTTTCAAGAATTTATATATCGGTGGAAAATTAAGGAGAAGCTATGCACACTCATGTTAGTTTTAGGGATAGGATGAGCCATTAGTTTTATTTCTATTTTCTTTGATTTACATGTGTGTTTTAGACTAATTTTTTTTTGTATTATCAAGTCAAAATGAGTCCAAAACCATCATGTTGTTTTTAAACCTCTTTAGCATAAGAGGTGTTACTCTATCCATTTTTGTTTCACACATTTTTCCTTAGAGTTTCATTCTAAATCTATTTATGTGTCACTTGTTTAAAAGGGGCATTGTTATGCTACCCGTTTCATCTCAAACATTTGCCTTGGATTTTTTAAGTACAAAACCATCATTTACCATTTGTTTAAAGGAGAATTTTTACTCTACCTAAATTATTCCAAAACACTTATCATATTTGAAACCAAGTTCCAAAACCAATGTTATACATTTTGTTTCAAATACATGGTTACACTGCCCATTTTAATGTAGCCTTTTTGGCCTTACAACATCTAAGTCTTGTGTATTAAATTTAAAATTTAATATTTTGAAGTAAAAATACTAAACTAATTAGGTTTATGCCAATGCATTGTATAATTTGGGCTTAGGTATTCTACCTTTTATGTTTGGATTTTTTACATGGGGTAGTTTCTCATTTGATCTAAAGACCCCTTTGCCTAAACCTAGTGGTTATTTGTTGTCTTGTGCCTTGTTTGAGTAGTCTTTGAGCCAAATTTATTTCCATGTACCTTATTTGAATTTTTTTGTGATGAGTTATAAAATGTCCTAGTTCCATCATTAGAAAGTCTCTTGTGAGTTAAATACTGAGTCTTAGTGAGCTAATTACCATAGTTTATATTATTTTCAAGTTCTTATTTTAGATCATCCTTTTGCTATCCTTATTTTTCACATTAAATGATTATAAATGCCTTTGGGTAAATTTTTTTTATCCTTTAGACATAGTTCGTAATTGTTTTACATTTTTTAGATACTTTTATCACTAATTATAACCACCTTTGGGCAAATCAGTACCTTAGCGATAGACAGGTTTTGAGATTTTGTGTTACCTTTGCTACTGATTATAACCACCTTTGGGAAAATGAATACTTTCATTAGACTATTTTCACATTCCACCTTTGACTTTGCCTAATTTAGTTATTTTACCCTTTAGGACTATTTTATAGAGCCAAAGGTTATTTATTTAAAACCTTGGATATTTACCATTTTAGATCTTAGTTTTTCAAGAGACTTAGTCATAGATTTGAACATGCCTCATTATACATGTAGTGAGATTATGTACAGTCTAGAATATGGAAAATTTATTACTAGTGACCCTTTTGATCAAGAACCATATGGTGATGGCATAGATTATGAGATGGATCCATATCCATCTTATACTATTCCATATGTTTAATAAAGGTTAGACCCACTAACATAATATTTGGTGAGTGCACCTTCCTATCTAGGATAATAACAAGAACAAACAACATAATACCTTTCTAAAGTAACACCTAGTATCAAACAAAGACAAAAAAATATCCCTACTATATTAAGACACCAATGTAGACAAGCTATGATCTATACTTGTTTGATCACCATTTGTTAGAGAAAAATATGAAATTCTAGTTAGAGCCATCAAAGTAGGGGATAAATTTTTACCAAACTTCCCACATAAAAGTTTGAGTAGTTTTATTAGAACCCATATTAATGTGCCTTGAAACCAATAGTTTGAAAAAGTATCAAATAGTTATAATCAATTTTTAGTTCAAATGTTGTAATAGATCCAAAGTATGCTTGAAAAAGGGAAAGGTCCTATGGGTGATCAATTAGAATAAGTACATCAAATGGACCAAACTTATCTTAACTTAGCTCATAATTTTAATGCAATGGATGTTTAAAACATGTCGCTTATAGATCTAACTCTATCAATAGGGCCATAAAAAAATGATTCAAGATATGCAAATTAGAACATAAACCCATTTAGCCAAAGTAGGCTAGTTGGTGACATGTTTAATGTCCCCATAATGATAGATGAAACTACTGATCAAATGGAAGATCTCACTCAAAACATAGTGAATAAAATATAAGTGAAATATAATCTAAACCAAATTGGGTATAATTTACCATTGATCAACACACAATAGAGTCTTAAAACATACAATTCAAGTGGATTGAAACAATAGGGGATGGATATGATTATTTTTTGAACACAACAAGCAAACTCCACTCCTCAACCAAATACTTCCTTGAGTATTCAATAGGGGGAAATGAGCCCAAAATAGACAAACTTACTACCTCAACAAGTATAAAACACTATGCCACCTTAATAGGGGCAATAAATGTTTTACCATACCAAGCACATACCAATTTAGGTCAATAATCACAAACATTTCCTAATAAACAACATGTTTATATTAATCAAAAAGTGATATTTGGTCAACAAAAACAAATTCCAAACCCCTCAAGTGATTATCCAATAATAGGTGTTCAACCAATAACAAAGTCTCAATGTATAATAATTACTAGGTGCTAGGCAATAATTACCTTTCAATAAATGGGTATTTCACATAAAATAAGGATATAACTTTCAACACCTTTAACAATAGGGTTCTAGTCTAAAATGTGTTCCCTTTATATAATAGGGTTTGATGAGTAGACAAAAAGTTCCTTCCTAGACCTATTAATACCAACACATCCCACAAACCTAAATACAATTACCATAGCCATAATTTTCTAGCCAAGACTATGTAGCCAACCCAAGATAGATTTGTTTCCAATAGAAATGTATTTCATATCAAAAGTAGAATCATAATGCATGGATATGTATACCTTGTCATTTGACCAATTAGACAAAATTCTATAGTATGTTGTTCCAACCTACCTTGATCAAGGTAATCCACCTTTGACTATGTAACCCCAATAACAATAGGACATCCTAGTGAACATCTTTATTCAATAGCTGCAACAACTGAAGGATGTAATTCAAGCCATTTAGATCAAAAAGTAAATAAATAAATTCAATCTAGATGAAACATGCTTATATCCATTAAATATGGATTGTCTTCAAATACCAACTCCACTAGGTTATGAGCTACCCAAATTTGACAAATATAAGGGAAAAGGTGACCCCAAAGAGAGGTTTGAAATAATTATTTGTCACTTTACATCTAGTAGCATATAGTGACATATACTTTTTCATTCTCTTTCTAATGACTCTAGTTAGACAAGCTTTGGAATGGATTTTAAAATTGTCAAAGAATTATGTACATAACTTTGATGATCTTTTTGAGAAATTTGTACAACATTTTTCATATAATCTTGAGCATGATATTACATTTGTGGACTTAGGCCAAGAAAAATATAATAATGGTGAAAGATTTTCTATTTACCTATAATGGTGGAGAGAACTTACAAATTAGTTCACTCATAATTTTCTAGATAAGCATTTGGGTGCAATATTTACTAGGAGCCTACACAATGAGATATATTATCATCTCGAGCTACAATATGTTCATATGTTGGAATATTTTATTGATAAATGAATATAGATTGAGAAATCCCTTGTTAACAAAGGGATCATTAAGTCATCTTCCTCCAACTAGAGCCAAAATCAATATCAAGGCTAGCATAACCAAAACCAAAACCATAGCCATACCCAAAAATCAATTCAAATACTAACTTTAATGCTACCTAAGAACAATAAAATTGAGAGACCAAAATCCCATAACCATAATATGAATTTTATTAGTAATGGGGTCACTAAATTTTGCCATGTTAAAATGGTGCACACATTTGTTGTCTATTTACCTTCATCTATTCAACAACCACCACCTTGATACATTCAACCATGGAATCTAGAAAATTAAAATCCATAGAACCAAGACTACTTACAAGCCTCTATTTTAAGAAGAAGACCAACCATTGCTAGGTAATTTAGTGACCTTGGTGAGCCTATTGAATTTGTGTTCCAAGAATTAGTTCAAGCAAATATGATTATTTAGCCAATATTGAAGCCATTTCCTGAAGGTATTCCTTTTCCTTATTAGTACAAATAACATGAATTTTGTGAGTACCATCATGTCAAGGGACATTCTATACACTAGTGTATCCAACTCAGGCATTTGATTGAGAAATGTTAGAAAATGGAGAGATATAATAAGACGCCCATACTCCTATGACCAATAATAACTTGGGTATCTATTATAATCCATTACCCAACATAATAATAAAAACAACAATAAAAACAAAAACAACAACAACAACAACAACAACAACAAAAACAACAACAACAACTCCACCACAAAATCAACAACAATAATGCTAGCCATAACAATTAAAAAAATGGTCAAAACTAAAGGAAAACTAACCAAAACAACCATGGAGGCCATCATACCATCCCATATAATTATAATAATGTTTTAGGACACATTTCAAGTGGTCATAATGCCACAATTACTATTAATCCCTTAGCCAAATACCAATACACTAAGACCCTCACCTAATAATGCCTATCAGCTAAGCAATGCCTACCAACCCCATTATATTAGTAATTCTCCTTTAGAATATTTTAGTAGATAGGATCAACACTACCTAATAATTACCACTTTAGGTCCTATTACCTTCCCAACCAACTACCAAATCTAAGTACTAGATTGAGGTTATGCGATTGTAACTTGATGAGCCAATATCGATATCAAGGGACAACAATAAAATACCATGTATGATCTCATTCATAACTTCATGCCTATCATAAATAAAAAATACCTGTGATGTTTTGGAAAAACTAAAGAAGACTCCTACATAGATTATAGATTTTTTGCGTACATATATCATCAACAAAGACATCTTGAATGAGTACTTGAGCCAATCCCTCATGCTTGATGACATCACATTAGACAAATTCAAAGCCATGGTATGACACTTGGCCCATATCCAAAACCTTACCTTTGACCAAAATAACATGTCATCCTTAGGATAAATACATAATAACCTATTGTATATTGAGGTCAGTATAACAAACCATAAAGTTAAATGCATCCTTGTAGATAATGGTTCGGGCCTCAACATTGTGTCTCTAAAGTTGATCAAACATCTTGGATATATAATAGCCAACTTGAAACTAGATACCATTTTTATCAAGGAATATGATAATGAGGAAAAATAATCTCAAGGTACTATTAACTTACCAGTGGTCATTAAGCCTTTGATGCATGATAGATTATTACATGTTTTGGACCACAAATTATCTTACAATTTATTATTGTGTTAACCTTAGATATATGAAATTAGGGACATTGTTGAGGTATGTTCCTATTAGTGTGTTTGTGTCATTAAGGTTGTCATTGATGTCAAAGGTAGTCAAAGGTCATTAATGTCCTGGAGGTGCTCTTGTAAAGAGACATGGTAAGTATTCATGATGATTTGAGCATGGTCTAGTAGATTCTTGAGTTTTGTATGAGGTATTGCATCTATGTTGTGGCGTGATAAGTTTGTGATAAGATGTGTGGAAATATTTGAGTATGGTATAAAGGATTTTTATCATGTGAATGAATCTTAGAATGCATCTATAGTGATAGGAAGGTCATGTTTGAGGCTTAGTTGTTGCATAAGAGACCTAGTGTGATGGAACATGCTTGGTAGTATATTGAGATGAGTAGTATAAGACTTATGTGAACAAGGTTGTCATCTTGTGAGCCTGGCATTACGTCATATAACATATAGAAGAGGTATTGATATTATTTTAAGATGTTTTGAAGTGTTTTCAAGATCTAATTATAACTAATAGTCTTAGGCCTAGTGTGCAAAGAGACCTAATAAGGTCTAATGAGGAGTCAAAGTAAGTTTACAAGGTGATAGAGCACATGTGAGCAAGTATTGAGGTGTAATATGTTGTTTTAATAATGATCATGAATTTTTAGGTCTTAAGGAGAAAGAAAATGAATGAAATGGTGTTTTGAAGTATCTTTAGCTCATAAAATAAGGTTTCAAAACTTGAGAAGGAACTGTTGATGCTCATTGACATGTGTAAAATTTACATGGTGTCTTGACTATTTTAGGAGAGATGGGGAATGGTCCTATATTACATATCCAAGCATTATTTTGGCATTTAAGGGGCAATACTATATGAATAATTGTCAACACTAGAATTGGTCTAAAACCCTCTCAAAACCCTCATATTGATTTGATGGTTAAAATATTGTTAGGAATGGCCCATAATGAATTTTACATTCTATTTTGATGATTTTAGTTTTTAGAGGACTCCATCAGGCATCTCCAAGTGGCAGTGGTTTATCAGAGTAGTGAGTGGAAGCTATATAAATATGTTTATTTTTAAATAATTTGATGTTACAGGTAAGGTTGACTAGGTCAATACATGCAAGTGGTTGGAGGTTGAAGGTAAATACTTGTTATCGATTTCCATGGTGTTTTATATAAAATATATAGCCTATGTTTCAAATACTTTTCTCATCCAAGTTGACCTATCACTAAACTAGCCAAGAGTGAAAATAGTGAGAAAAACCAATTAAAGTGAGAATGTATTTATGGATTGGTTACATAGGATTAGGGATTGATCCAAATGCTTAAGGTAAATTTTTAATACCTATACCTGTTATAAATTTTGATTATATTCTTTGGATTTAACTAAAAAGGGTACAAATGGTGTTCATAAGATGGCTTGTATAGAGAAGATATGATAGTGAAACACAGGACAATGAGATTAGTCTTTAAGACAAATATTGACATTTGAGCCTATGATCTAGATATTAGAGGTAGATATAATGATATCATAGGATAATTTTCATGAATTTAAAATTCAAGGAAGTGTAATCATAGGCATTAAGATTCATGTTCTCCATGACTGGTTCTTAAGCCAAAATGAATGTTCCAGGTGTGCTAAGAGAAGTGAAGTGTTTGAATCTCTATAACAGAAGTTGATGCATATAATGAATATATTATTGTTTTTAAGACATAAATGATATATAAATTTTTTATATAATATGTATAGATAAATTTAAGGTGTTGAGATGTGGAATCCAAAATGTCTTGTAAGACTATGTGAGGACTATGAGAGAGTAGCTTAACAAATTGGTGTATAAGATGAATGGTTATCACTATATATATATATATATATATATATGGGATGACATATAGGTATAAAATAAAATATTTATGTCCACGAGAAGCATTTTAAGTGATTTTACAAATGATAAATATAATTTTATTCAAAACTATGTTTTTGGAGCACTCAAGTAGTCTATGTAGTCATTTTACAAAGATGATTTTGATGTGTTTTGGACTGAGTTGAAGAATATATAAAATATGGGGATGTTATATAAGACTCAAAGGTTAATTGTAATGTGTTTGTATTCTTTAAAATTTCATATTCATATGTTGGTGATCAAATGTTGTGGATTGTAATTTGGTAGTGTTTGATGATTTTGAGTGGTCATGTTGCAAGAATTGGTTTGAGGCCTGCTGGCTTATTTGGTGATGTCCAATGGAAATTGTGGTGACCATGAGTTAATTTAGGATCTGTGAATGTGATTTTATCATGTGATTTTTGATAAAATTTATTATATACTTTTATTTTGTAAGACAAACTTTTTCTGTGTATGAAGGGCTAATGGCGAGTAAGCCTATTGACATGGTTCAAATGATGAGTTTGAATAATAGGTGGCATAGATCTATGTGGATGTTATAATGGGTATATTTTATTAGTTTTTTTATGTGTTTAAAGTGTTTTTTGAGGCTAAATATGTTCCAAGTGTAACATGTGCTTAAGATAGACCTAATTGCATTATGTCTCATTTAGGCCTAATGGAGGTTTTGGCCCTTAAGGGGTATGACCAACCTATGTAATGGTTGTATCACCTATTTAAAATACTTTTGGATATATTATAATTATTATAAAAGTATTTAAGGTTTCTTTTCCAACCAAAATGGGTTTGGGAAAGTGTTTGGTATAAAAGCAAGGCCTAATTGGCCTATTTGAGCTTGTTGAGGAGAAATGAAGATAAACATATAAAAGAGCTCATTTAAGGAGTAGTATTATGTCATTAAGGAGCATAATAAGATGAAATAAATAATTATTTATATCTAACATATATTATATAGGTGGATGATAAGGTCATTTGACCTAATGAGCATAGAAGAGGCATGATAAGCAATGAAGTCTAATAGGCTATTTGAGAGAGTAAAAGGCTAAGGAGAGTTAAATGAGTTGAATTATATTGAGAGAACATAATATATACATAAAATGTGTGTTAAATTTGTATGATAGAGATTGAAATGAAGATTGAGAAGAGATATCTAAAGAATAAGTCACCATCAGTTGAGAGAGCAACAGGGTATCTTGAGGCGATCAAGCTTGTCTTGGTTGGGTTGGTGCTTAGTCAAGAAGGGAGTTGGAGATTCCTTTTAGTTTGGATATTTAAGAAGCGTCATTGAATTTTTTAGGTTTGTTACAAGTAATTTGGTGTTATATCCTCCTTGAAATTTGGAGCTTGCTAAAGGATTAGTTGGGTTGGTGCCTAACTAATGAGGGGTTGGTGTTCCATGTGGGGTTGGTGCCTCACTAAATGTTGTTTCATTGATTATAAGAAAGTATTAAAAGTGGTGTGATAGTGGATTTTATTCCCCACAAGGGTTTTCCACATATATATATTATTCATATGTTGATATCTTACTTCTTTCTTATGTGATTGCTCTTCTATGCATTTCTATATCTCTATGCTAGTTTTAATGGTTAAAGAATGATGAATGGAATTGAATGAAACGTTTTCACACTAATTTAACCCTTATTATTTGTTTTGATTCTAATAATTAGTATCATATTATGTCTTTTATATGAGTCTTGATATTTTTATGGTGATCTTAGAAGCATAAAATGGCTAGGCTTGTGAAGGTGAGTTACAAGATCAATATGTTCTTCAGCTTGTGGAAGAAGAAATCCTAGTGGATACTTGTTGAATCTTGGAATATATTTCATGAAAATAATGTTTTTGAATTATAGGAATTACAAAGTGGTCTACCTAGTTAGTTATCATGGTAGAAGGAAGGTGTTGCTTAGTTTAGGTCTGCACTTAGACCTAAGTCCTAGACTATGCCAGTTTTATTGAAGCATGTAAGCTAATATAATGTTATAATGAAATTTGAAAAACTATTTTTAAGGTGTTAATGAATATTTAGGTTATAATAATCTTGTTTTAACCTTGAAACAAGAATCTATGAAGCAATTTGAATTATCACAAAGAGGTCTTCAAGTGAAGGATAATTTGATCATCAAGCTAGAAGAGCAGAGTTGAATC
Organism: Torreya grandis; assembly: GCA_037957365.1. NCBI lineage: Eukaryota > Viridiplantae > Streptophyta > Pinopsida > Cupressales > Taxaceae > Torreya > Torreya grandis. The sequence continues at coordinate 12,661 of JARHVA010001942.1, read as the reverse complement.
TATGAAGCTATCATAGATATAACATAGGTATGTTATATGAATATATATGTTAATTAGGCCATTATTAGAGATATATAGTTGAAGGACATATATGAGAAGATGATGAAATGCTTTAGGTCTTTTTAAGCCTAAAAAGAAAAGATTTTTTACTATGCTAGATTATGAAGCTTCCTATCTGCATAATATATCTGAGTATGTAATGGTATAAGAAGGTAATTATACATTTTGAGCATGATAAATGAGATAATATGAAGATTTATTGAAGGTATTATTTAAATCATAAAGGTTTGAGCTTGATAAACATAAAGAAACCATAAAAACCGAGTATAAAGTGTCTACAGAGTTGGTTATGTTGAGTCTTTTCATATGAAGTTAAGTGATCCTGGTGAATGCCAAAGTGACATTAATATAATATAATAAATGTGAATAATGTTTGATAGAGGTATATAATAAATAATGAGGTCTTATATACATATCTGACAATTTGATACATAGATAGTGTTTTGAGATAATTTGAGCCATGATGGCTTGAGAAACATAAAGAGGAATGTAGATTGATTATTTTTTCCAAGAAAGCATAAGATTAATGAATTGGATTACAAGACAAATAAGATTTTAAATACCTTAGAAGTTTTGTTGATAAGATAAGGTTCTTCAATGGATGTCAAGGACATAGAGAGAAGTTGTGTATTCTAAGTTCATCTGAAAGTGATCTTAAGATGACAAGTTTTTTGAGTTTTATCAAAAGGTATTGACAGTGATTGTTAAAGTTGGTCCATTAAGTCATTCTTGAAGAGAAAGTATTATCTTGTGAAATTTGTTTGTATACCTAGTTGGTTGAGGTGATCAGTTGAAGGTGCCATAAGGTGAGTCAAGTCCTAATGACTCAAGGAGTCTGTTTAAGACCTATGGAGTATGATGGACAGTGTATATGTTGATGCTTAAAAGTGTATCATAGGTGGCTCAGAGTGGTTAAGAAACACTTTTCATTTTTGGATTCAAAGGATCCATTGCATGAGTTGTAGGTTGTGATATTCTTGATATCTTTGGTGGAATAATGATAGAGTACATGAACTATTTCACAAATTTATAATGTAACTATTTGGTTGTTGGGAGCAATAATAGACTAATAGCTAACTTATGAAAATTAAAGTAGTTTATACTAAGTAAAGTGAATTGTGATCAAAGCTAAGTCTAAAATATAAGCTATAATGGATATTAACAATGAGACTAAACTAAAGTGAGTTGATCATAAAAATAAGCAAAGGAAGGGTAGGGTAAAGAAGAAATGTATTGATGACCTTTATTACAAATATTATGACAAAGTTCAAATTTGATATAAACATTTACTTAAAACAAATGTATGACATGAAAAAACTTAATATCAAATCCTATCACACATTAGGAAAACATCTAAATAATGTATAAATAATGTAAATAAGAATTAGATTCACTTTAAAGATTTACTCCTGCAAGCAAATAACATAAGCACATCTACAAGTAAAGCAAAGGAAATGAAATAAATCAAGGATCCTTTAATAAATATAACATTAGCACAAATTGATAACTATATATTTAAAATGTGCACATCAAGAATTCATAAGAACCATTCAAATATGAAATTTATACTAGAAAAGTGAGAGAGCAACCATAATAACAATCACACAAATAAATGAGACAAACTTTTTAGAATTCTCTACTTGCATTGATTGCTCCAAATTTTGCAAAAAGTTTCTTGCTCCAAAACTCTCTCCCTTTTTTAATTGATATTACCCATTATATATAAAATTAAGGAGGCATGTTGGTCAGTCATGTCAAATTACAATTATACAAGTGTCACAGATAAGTGTCCTTTCTACAATGTTCTAGAACTATGACATCTCCTAATGGACTAACCTATAGGCGATGTGCTTTACAAGTTGCACATGCCTTAATAAAAAATATTCTCTCTGAAAAATTTTATACATGCCAATTTAAAAAATAATATACTTAAGTCAACTAATTTCAATTTAGGACTCCATTGCTATTGTGGTCCCTTGTTTCTGCTATAAGATCTTCATTACCTTTTCATGTTGTCCATCAATCAACTTGAGGTTGATGTTAGGCTCCATAAATAGTTCATCTTCATGATCTGCCAAATTTTTGAAGTCCTTATAATCTATCTATATCACTTCTTTGATGCTCCTAGCTTCACCAATATTTCCCTCTACACTTAGGATCATATCTATGATCTTATTATTATTGGCCCCTGTCTTTCCCTAGCTTTAATTTCTTATCTCTTCCATAAATTAAGTAGCCTTGAGATTGGATTATTAATTAATGATTATATCAATAGGGTTGAGTGTGGTAGGGTCTATGATCATGCTCCCTAAAATATTCCTCATTTTTATCTCTAATTATTTTCCATCCTAAAAAAGATCCTCTAGACTCTTCAACTATTTACAAAAACTCTTGATCTTCTCTTTTAATACAACCATAACCATGTTTAAGTGGGCTAGGTTGACTATCCTAAAATTAGGAATTTGATTTTCTATCAAAATAGTGACCAAGTCCTTCACCTTATTGCATGAATTCATCCATTGAGGTACTTGGTTCTTGGCCATAGTATTCTGGTTGCTCACTACATCATGTTTGGACCTTATTGATTTCAAGGATTTGAACATATCATACAAATTAGCTTCAAACAAATTGATCATGGCTTCTAGAATAGATAAGATAGCATGCTCTTACAAGTTCTTACTTTGTTGTGTCAAGTCCTTGGTGGAATCCTTTAGTTGTTATGCCTATGCTTCGGCTAACTCTAAGACATCTTCTTAAAAAATTGGATCTTCTCCAAGTTTCTATCTTCCCACTTGAGTCAAATTAGTTAATGGTTCCACTTTTTGATAAGTGATATCCTCACTTCTTTGGATGATATTTTTCTCAGTTACCCTTTTTAAACCAATAGTCTTAGGGTCAAACCTCACTCCCACTAAATATTGTGTCACTTGTGGATCATGGATTTCATTTTAAGATTGAGCTGTTGAATCAGTTGGTGTGGCTAGTCTCTTTTCTTCCTTTCCCTACAGTGATATTATCTAGGGCTTCATTTCTTATTGAAATGGGATGGTAGTAACCTTTACCATGGCCCAAAGATGATAGAAAGTGGGTAGTATCTCCAATTTAGGTCCATAAATGAACCACTCTAGAATAGTTAGACCATTTATCAAGTTCTCTTCATTCAATAAATTGACCTCTTTCAAAGGGGGTGTTAGCTTAGCTATATTATCCTTTGAGACAATCAATATCTTGGCTTTCTTTTTAGGAGCATAAAAAAGAACCAATTCTAGAGAGTTCCTTTTGTCCTACTTGACTTTTTCAACATTTATCTTCTCTTCCTTTTTTTCCTCAACCTAGGCTTCTTCATCATTTGAATCATAAGTTATCAATAACATCTTAAGTGCATCCTCCACAGACTCATTGGGATCCAATGCTATCATGTATAATTCTTCTTGATGTGCTTCTTATTCTATTATATTGGGAATTTCATAAGCTAACGAGCTAGAAGCTATTTCATGTGGCCTTTTCTCCTCAGGCCTATGCTCCATTTGAAATTTTGTTTATACATTAAATAATGAGGGTCTAGAGGATTCACTACTGATAAGATAATATTTTTTGGGTCCCAATGACCATATATCATCTAGTTTTTGATTTATTTCTAATCTTGACTTAGGCCTCAAGACATGTTCCTTCAATCACCTGATCACTTCAAAGTAGGATGATGCCTTGGTGTAAATAGGGTCAAAGACACCAAGCTCATGAGTATAGGGTACATTTAGAATTCCTTTATTTTTCAAATGTTCTTTGATTTTCCCATAAAGAACCCACTATTTAAGATCATCAGTTTACAAGTTGAAATATGATTTGTGTTTGGATATAGCTTCAATATTGTCCCACTACTCAAATATAGTCTTTCTAATTATCATGGGGAAGTTGTGGAGCAGTCCATTTCTTTTGGTCTTATAGAGACCATTTATGTCATATAATAGCTAATATGCAACTTCTTGCTTATCTAACTTATCTAGAACATGAATAAGTAGCTTGAGAAGAGAAATTTATGTTCCCTCAACCCTTATAATAGTGGAATCTTGATATAGCCATATATCACCCATAGATTTAATAGATTTTCTAATCAATGGGATAATTATTGACATTGGAATGCCGGTTATGGCTTCACTTAGGGTAGGGTAGATGCAATCATATATAAATTGAATGTGATATCTATATTTGTAAATGTAAATCTTGGAGTAATATTGGGAGACTATTTATGTCCCATTTGGTGACCATTCCCTCTGGTTTAGGATTTTTGTAGTTGCACATAAAGCATCTAGGAGATATGACATCATGAAAAATTGGGTTTTATTTTTGTTCTTAATTGTAAAGATATACCTACTCAAGGATAAGCTTATTATTTCACCTAGAGGGGGGACAATTTACTTTTCAACCATGAAATAGACTATGGGTACCCATATTGGATTTACATAAGCTATGGTTACATCTCTGCACAACATGTTCAACATGGCCATTATCATTTTGACCCCAGATCTAAATTTGCTAATAGGAATATTTTTGTTAAAGTTTGAAAAGACCTAGTTTTCAAATTATATCCACATGGTAAGGGTTCCCACCAAATTATTTTCTTTGGCCTAGGAATTGATTGATGCTAGGTCAATTTGGGGTTTTGGCAACTTATAATATGACTCAAATGAAATGGTAGAAATATAAGAAACTTTCCTATGATTAAACTCATTAACTATCATTCCCTTATCTATCTTAGTTTACTTGAAAATAGGAATAAGAATATCAATATAGTAGAGTACCTCGGGATTTGTTATTGCATAATGAAGGCTAGTCATTTTAATTTTAACTATATAATCATATAGTCTCTTGGCTGAGAGTTTCCTCTCTTCTTCTCAAGTGATGGATAGTTGATTTTCAATCATACATAATGGTTTTGACCAATTATTGTCTCTTGTGTTCAAGGAAGAAACATCAAACTTAGTATCTTTAAAAATACAACCTTCAACATCTATTGTTAAATATAGTTCCACATATTCCTTCAAAACACTCTTCTAAGCCACCATTGCTATGAATTTTATCAAATTACTAACTAGTTGAGTGTAATTTAACTCTTGATTGAATTATCTTAGTGTAGATGGTAATTCAATTTTCCTCAACTCGATTATAGTGACAATAAGGACAAAATAGGGCTTCCAGACACTTAGGGATTCCTTGAAGGTTTCTATATAGCCTTAATGGGGGCATTTGAGTTTGAAATTATGAGATTCATGCCTTAAATTTTAATCAAATTACTTATTTATACCTTCTATGTATATGGGCCTATAAGATCTTTTAAATTGATTTATCTTACTCATGTGGCTCCACCATGTCAATTTGTTCATTAATTTTGAAATGTGATCATTTTTCCTTTTTAGGACACATGTAAACACCTTATACAATACTAAAGTTTGATAAAATACACTCTATTGATCTTCAAATGAGCCTATTATCTTTGACTTATCATGGATTGTCGATCTTCAAATGATCTTTTCAAGAGTGTACCACTTAGCAGCTTCATGGGCCTTTTGTGCTTATTTTTAACACACAATCATTTAACACAGCTACACTATGTGATAGCCTCTCATTGGATTTGAGACCCTTTGAAAATTCCATGTTTTAGTTTATGTTGATCATGATTTGGGATATTAAATACCATTGGTCGATCTCTATTTTATTCACTATGGTTATGACATGTGTCACTACTATGTTCATTCTAGTATCTTTGAAAATTTAGATTCATTTCACACCATTGGATCTTCTTTATATGGATCAACATGCATCATTGATCTCAATATGGGAGGTTAAACATGATTGGTTGCTTCACTTCCTTTGTAGGATGCTTAACTTATTAACTTTGTTATATGCCATTATATCTACTTTGCATGGATCAATGTGCACCATTAATTGTGATTTGATTACCTTTAAACTTGCTCCATGCATACTATTAGATATTTGTTTTACACTTTAACTCACTCCATAAATCTTGATCCACCTGACTCTATTCTATCTAATATAGTTATGACACTTGTCACTGCCACAATCCTTCTCTAAGATTTGACAATATAACCTAGGTGGACACTTATGTACCATCAATATTTTACTTGAGCTTTGAGATCTTACCATATGCCATGTTTGCATTGATCCTTTAGGTAATGTAAATAATTAAGTTAGGGCTCGGGGAATAAAAATACTTAGGATAAATTTTTATCCTAAAGTTTTTATTGTATTAATAAATACAATTAAAATTTTAGGCTAAGTTTAGAACATAACAAAGTGCTCCTGTGTTTAATTAGTTGAGGTGAATGATAAAATAGACTAGGGGTTTTTGGGAATATATATAACTTAAGATAAAGATTTTTATCCTAAGATTTTGGTTGTGTTAATAAACATTATCAAAACTTTAGGATAAAACATTAGACTAAGTCTATGACAATTAAATGTTCCCATGCAAATTAAGTCCCACATAAATTTAAATTCAATTCAAAGGGGCTTGGGATAAATAATTAGACTAAGGGTTTTATATATATTCAAATATGAAGTCAATTAATCAATTTAAAGACCAAGGTTTAATAAATGGATCCAAGTTAACATTAAATTACAAAACCCTAAACAAAGTTCACATAATTGGGATTTCATTAAACCTACAACCTAGAAACATAGGAGGCAACCATTAACAACATTAGTAAGGATAGAACATGGATCATATGTAAACACATCAAACAAACCATTGGTATTAATGATATTCAAATAAAGACAAATTTTTAACATGCTAATGACAATCTGATCAAGTGGAAAATATAATCCATAATATAACTTTGTAAGATTTGAAATAAGGGTCCCTATTTTTCAAAAATGGGGGTATGTTGACCTCAACAAATGGTGACTTCTGGGAAAACATTGCCAAATGTTAGAACTCAAATACTCTAGTTTGAACAAATAACTAGTGTACTCATTCGATATGATTAGGTAACATCATTAAGATCAATTCATGATCAAAATAAGTCTTACACATGCAGACATAGACTCAAACATAAAAACTTAGTCATGTTGTGTGTGTGATTTTGATTCCTTGACTTATTGCCATGGGATTTAGAGAATGACTTCTATGTTTCATGACCTTGATCATTAACATTGACTTTTAGCATTTTTAGATATTCATTAAGAATCATTCTTTATAAATAGGGAAGTCTTGGGTATTTCTCTATTATCAGTCAAGCATCCATAGCCCTAATAGAGATACATTTGGATCCACTGTAGGCCTTGATCCAATACCACTCAAGCATCCATAGCCTCGATGGAGGTTACCTAAATCACCTTTGCTTATAAAGCTTATAGATATTAAATAAATCTCTTATTTTTATATTTTTCACATATATTTTTATATTTAGTTTTTTCACAAAGGTTGGGAACCATAATTTAGCTAGGTTTTGGGATTTTGTCAAATGTTTGAGCTTCAAACAATCATCCTTGGTCATAAACTTCCTCCCAAGAAATATTTTTCTTTAAGTGTTAACATGACTTTGTCCTAATAATTCAAACTTTCACTCAACATGAATAATCCTCATTAGAACCAAATTAGATTATAATAAGGATTAAGATTACATGGAATAATTGATCTAGATACCAATCTTCACCAATTTTTCCAAACTATATCATCAAGATCATACTTATAGAATCCATGGTCAACTAATGTCTAAGAATCATACCTCTATTCTTGATTTGTTGATCTTTGAGAAACTATATGAATTGGAGATTGAGGATTATCTTAGAAAGACTTATTAAAAACAAGTAACAAAATAAAGAAAATGGAACACACAACAATCAATCAAATATTTACATACATGATGTATAAATAATAACAAGAAATAAACATAATATGAGCCTACCTATACTAACCCTAATTAGTCTTATAGATTACTCCATGTAGACTTGAGGTGGGGTAGCGAAAAAGTAGTGCTTGAGATATTGTCCATTTATTGGCAAAGTAAACTTTGCTCCTGCAAGTCCTTGAGCTTGAAGGTGTTATCTCCTAATATATTAGAAATATGATAGGGACCAATCCACATAGTTAATTTTCCATTCTTTCCCTTAGGTTCAAATGTTTTGTCACAAATAATAACTAGGTATCCTTGCCTGAACACCTTAATTTTGGAATGTTTGTCAAACCATATCTTCACTATGCTTTTGTGTCTACTAAAATTGTCAAAATATTCTTCTCTTGCATCCTCCATTTGAATAATGTCAAAAAACCTTGAGTTTACAAATTCATGATCTTCTTCCATGTACTCTTGCATGAACTTATAGGTTGGTAGCTTAAGAGTGATGGGAAATATAGGTTTTTGACCATATACAAGCAAAAATAGTGATGCCTTCAGAGCTTTATTGACTCTAGTTCTATCTACCCAAAGGGTGAACTTAAGAAACTTATGCCATGTTCTTGGTTTGTCAACAACAAACTTTTTGATGGATTTCATCAAATTTTGATTTTTTGATTCAAAGACTGCATTACCTTGAGGGTAATGGTTTAATGAAAAATTGAGAACAATTTTGTTATCATATGCCCACTCAATCATCTCAATGCATATAAAGGTAGGTCCATTATCACAAACTAGAGATATTAGTGTTCCAAATCTTGTACATATGTTCTCCTCCAAGAACTTTATCACATCTTCTATCCTGTATTGCTTGGTTTCCATTACTTATATCCATCTAGTACAATAATTAGTATCAATGAGGACATATTTATGTCCATATGAATCATTAGGGTTGACGTGCCCCATAAAATCTAATCCCCATTAAGAAAAAGGTTTATTATCAATCATAACTAACTTCAATGGAATGGCTATTTTGGGTTCTTTAGTGTTGAATATATAACACTGATGACATTTTCTCACATGTTTGTGCACATATTTGAAGATAGTAGGCCAATAGTAACCAGCCTTATAGATCTTATGAGTTATTTTCCTTCTAGATGGGTTCCCATTTCTAAGCCTCTCATGGAAATTACTCAAAATCTTAGTTGCTTCCTCTTTAGAAACACATCTTAGGTATATTTTTTCATAATTTTTATTGAAAATTACTCCATCTTTGATCAAGAAATGTACTACCTTGAGCCTTAAAGATCTCCTTTTATCCATACTCAACCCTATATGACAAGTACCATTGATTAGTAAATGAAGAATTGAATCAAACCAATCATTGGGTTGAAAAATCTATTGCTCCACTTACATGACATTTAATTTGGTGTTGGTGTTATTAATTGATTGAAGCAGTCATTGACACCTAACTAGTTTGGAAATCTTAATTTCTAGATCATATTCTTGAAGTATGAACATCCATTACCTCTTCTCTCCCCAATTTCACATTAACTAAGCATGAGTTAAGTGGTAGGGTCTAGTAGTATTACATGCAAGAAATTCCTAAGAATATAGTGATTGAATTTATTTACTACCATAACTAAAGCACATGCATGCTTGTCAGTCAAGGAATAATTTAAATCAGAATTTTTAAAGTTAGTACTCATAGAAATAATAGGATGATCAAATCCATCTATTTTTTGAGTTAGAATAACTACGATTATATGGTCCGAAACAAAATAATAAACATATAAATCCATCAAAAAATTAGGACTTATCAGCACTGGTGCTTACACTATTATTTCTTTTATGTCCTTGAAGGATTTTCTTATTTCTTAATTCTAGGTGATCTTGGCATCCTTCTTCAACATGTCATTTAATGGTCTCACAATTTCTGCAAAACTAGAAATAAACTTTCTCACAAAGTTGATTTTACCAAAGAAAGATTTTGATTCTTTTCTATTATTAGGGGGTTCCATCTTGGATATAACATCTACTCTATTAAGGTATATAAATATCCCCTCTTTAGTTATAACATATCCTAATAATTTTCCCTCAATAATAAAAAAATACTTTTCTCGGGATTGAGTGAAATTCCATACCTCCTACATCATTCAAATACCTATTACAAGTGCATGATATGATCCTCCCTATTCTTAGAAAACATGGTTAGGTCATATATGTAAATGATAATGCAGTTACCTATGAGACCTTGGAAAGTGTGGTCCATAGCTCTTTAAAAAGTTACACCTTTATTTATTAGTCGAAATGGCATCCTTTTATAGGCAAAAGTACCCCACTTAGTAGTAAATGTAGACTTTAGTCTATCTTCCTTATTAAAAAGCACTTGGTTATAACTTGAAAAACCATCAAGAAAAAACATCATAGTAGAACCACTAAAAATTTGAATAACTTGGTCAAGAGAAAGCAAAGGATAATAATCTTTTTTGGAAACTCTATTCAAACTTCTAAATTCTATGCACAATCTAATTTCCCCATTATTTTTCCTAACTATTACTAAGTTATCTACCCAAGTGGAGTGTCTAATGGGAAAAACTATCTTTGCATCCAACAACTTCTTGACCTCCTTGTATATCAAGGGTTGCAACACAGGGTTAACTAGTCTTTGCTTTTTCCTAAAAGGCTTGCATGCTTCTTTTAATGGTATGGTATGAGTAATGACTCTAGGATCAAATATATTTAAGTACTCATAAGACCATGTTATAACATCTTTGTATTTTGACATCAAATCTTTATCCTTTCTCAACTCTTAATTTGTGTAGGTTGTACCAATATTAAGTAGCTAGGGTTAACCTTGGTTTCTTAGGTTGACTAAATTATAATCTTTCCCCTTCACCTTAGGAACTTTGATAGTCTTAGTTAGTTTATCTATATAAAATAATCTTTCTAAGGTAATCAAGCCTTTGGGAATTTTATTGTCACTTAGTGGCACAATTCTATCATCAATGTTACCTTTATCAAGAGAATTTTCATTGACCTCATTAATGATGTGAGCCTAAAATACTACTACATTGTTCATGAAGTCTAAAATCTATTGGTAATCACTGAATACTTTCAAATGGTTGATATTATCAAGGATTGAAGGACATGGAACTAACTCAACACTAAGGTTTCCTAGTTTAAAGTCTTGATTAGTCATGAGATTGCCTGTAGCTAAGGATAGCTCATCAACAAGCCTAGTATCTTCCCTAAGAATTGATAAAATGTTAAAAACATCAAATTAATCTATCAATTCCCACACTCTAAACTTATATTTCTTAAGATATGACAATTTTCACTGGTACTTACTTCTAACCTGATTAACCACTAATTCTATGTCACCATACACCAACAGTTCTTTGACCTTATGTTTGATGGAAAATTATATTACTAAGATTAAGCCTCATAATATAACAAGTTATTAGTGCATGAAAACTAAATTATATAAGAAGTATTAAATTCTTTCTTAATGGCATTAATTATAACAATTCCTACTCCAAAACTAGATTTACACTTAGCACCATCAAAATATAATATCCATATTCCAGGCATAACATGAGTATTTTTAGAGTCATATACCTTAATGGTGTTAAAAGTGTCAAATCATAACTCAACATTGACCATGTTAACCCTTTCATTTGTAGCATTATACTCAGTGATCATATGTTTCATCTTAGGCTCTTTTTCAATTTGAATATGATTTGGAACTCCCTTTCATGAAAGCCACATGTGTGAATAGTTAGTGGACATGTAACCCTTTAAGTATTTGGTCCAATCCCTACTAAGTAGCATCTCATAAGCATCAAGAATATCCACCACTTAGATGTCTATGAACTATTATATCCTTGTCTCAATAGTAAGTTGCACGTGAACATTTAATAATTCTCCAATTACTTTCACCCTAAATTTATCTAATTGAGTAACAATATTATAAAATTTATTTAGGGTTAAACCAAGATATTCACAAATACCTTTAGGCATGATGTTAGCATATTCACTTGATTCTAACAAATAATTATGAAAATTCTTACCAAAAATTCTGACTATTAGCAAGAAAGGTGGAACATCTACCTTATTCTTGTACATAACAACATTGGCATTTTTATCCATTGGTGACTTATTAGGCTTCTTGAATAGATATTCAAGTAACAAGTCTCTTTTATCATTATTTTGAGTTAATTCATGCATGGTAATGTTAAAATTTATATTTTTCATGTCCTCAACTATGTTGTATCCACCCCTAGTAAAAATACTAGATGAAACAATATTGTGTTTAGAAGTACTTAAATTTAGAGGGTGTAGAATATTGTTAGCTGTAGGGTCTAGAGGGGTGTCAAAATTTTTTGGTGTATTTTAAGTCATCATAGGTTTCTTATTATCCCTATTCCTTAGAGGTCAAGTCTTCTTTATGTATTGTTGGAAAGCATGTACCTCTTTTGGGGTATCCTCAAGTTCATTCTCCTCTTGGAATAGAAAGTCAAAAGTTTACACCATCAGGGTTGTATCAATAGATTTAGATAACTTCAAAGAGTTGGATGTACCTAAAAAATTATCTTTGTTAGGTCCACCCTCATGTGTATCTAATTCATCCTAAAATAATTCAAAATCATTACAAAATTTATTTAGAACTATATCACAAATATTAACCTTAGGATTGTTATTACTTGAATTATTATTGTTATTACCATTGTGAAACTTATTTTTAG